>JAFKAC010000068.1:0-329336 GCA_025766275.1 Lactarius indigo
CCTTGGCGCCGTTGTGATGAGACCTACAAATCGACCGGTAATGCACGCTAGCACCTCCGCCGATGGTTTTTGATCATGCTGTCAAGGTCTCCATGGTTTAAAGGTATGTACGTACGCACACTGCGATCCATCTTGCTTTTATGTCGTAAGTGTAGACCGTCCTTTTTTCGTACGATATTATATCTACGCACCCCACACCGGCAGTATTTGCTGTAATTCCTGTAGTCACGACAAGTGATCATGACATACAGTAGTAGCTCAAAAGAGTAGGTATTTGCAATTTCCAGGTCAGGACTCTTTGAAAATTCTCCATCGGCTGTCATGGACCACATCGATAGGATGAAGGTGGGTTGTCGTCTTGTTGGGCCGTGGTGGATGATATGATGTAATTCATAACCGTTCTTTCTCAAGCGGGTCGCGATCCAAGGAGGTATGGTCTCCCCTTTTGAGGTCGGGCATGTGCCAGTGGGGGGTTTTTTGCCCGATCTGATTCATTGATCGCCTTTCCCTTCGGGCCGCAAGACCAACCACCGCTTACTCGGGTTCCGTGACCAAAGATATGGCATTCCAAATTTCCATACTGAAGTCCTTGAGTACCTGCGCTCACACAAAGGACCTACAAACTCGAATTCTTGCTTGCATTGACAGTACGACGACTCGCAGGAAGGTGGGAAAACGAGACCAGTTTCAAAGTCGACTTCAACGATTCGGCGACTTGGAACGCAAACGACGTATAGAATCACGAGATATCACTAAATTTATATACGAGACACGAAATCACGTTACGTCGGCAAGGATAAAATAGAGCGTTACAGTATATGAACCCGAGACAAGACTGAGTTCCGCGAGGCAAAAAGAGAAGAGGGCGGCGGGCCTGCCCTGCACAAAGTTGCGCCGCAATTTCAAGTCCCGAAGACCCTTCACACTCAGCCCCCATACATATTTTAGAAAATTTGAAACTAGACGATATATCAGACCCCAGACGCGGGGCCAGTATTAAGTACAAAAGTAGAAAGCCGGGAATTAAAAACGGGTGCACCGCCGCTAGGATCCACTCCACGCACTTCACCGACGTGCGGTAGGACTTCATAAATTGTCGCATTTTTCCCGGGTGGCGGCGAGCAGGTACGATCAGTCCTCCACGTTGACACCTGCGCCGTGATTGAAAAGAATCTGCGCGATCTCGAACTCCTCTCTCTGCATTGCCAAATAGAACGGGGTTATGTTGTTCTTGTCGCGTGCATTTGCGTCGGCCCCGTACTTCAGTAATAGTTCCACGAGGTCGATGACATCTTGAAAATTGTAGACTATGACGCCTTCTGACAGTAGGTGCAATGGGGTCTGGCCCTGAACGTTCATCGCCCTGGGATTTGCTCCATGGCCTAGGAGCGTCCGCGCGATCTCGAGCTGCCCTTCGCACGATGCCACATGTAACGGGGTAATGTTGTTCCTGTCTTGTGCATTCGCGTCGGCGCCGCACTTCAGAAATAGCTCTACAAGGTCGATGAGTTCTTGAGATTGGTATATGCCGTCTGACAATATGTGCAACGGGGTCTGGCCCTGATCATTCGCCACCTTGGGATTTGCTCCATGGCCTAAGAGTATCCGTATGATCTCGAACTTCCCTTCACGCGCTGCCAATGTAATATGGTTACGTTTTTCTCGTCTTGTGCGTTCACATCAACGCCGCTCTTCAGTAATAGATCTAAAAGGTCGAGTTCTCGAAGGCTGGTGCCGTCTCCTGCTGACAGTAAGTGCAACGGGGTCCGGCCCCGATCATCCACCGCGTTAGGATTTGCTCCATTGCGTAGGAGCATCCGCGCGATCTCTAGCTGCCCTTCACATGCTGCTCCATGTAACGGGGTAATGTTTCTCTTGTCTCGTGCATTCACGTCGGCGCCACACTTTATAAATAGCTCACAAGATCAGGGATATCTTGAGGATTGTAGATTCCTATTGGCAGCAGGCGCAACGGGGTATGGCCTTGATCGTCCATCGCCTGGGATTTGCTCCATGGCCTAGGAGCATCCGCACAATCTCGAACTTGCCTCCACGCGATGCCAAATGTAACGGGGTTACGTCGTTCTTGTCTTGTGCATTCACATCAGCGCCATGCTTCAGTAATAGTCGTGCAAGACTAAGACCACCATTTGGGAAGTCTCTGGAATTTTTTAATAGTGAGTGCAATGGGGTCTGACCCCTGTTTCTCTTTGCGTTGGGATCCGCTCCGTGGTCCAGGAACAACCGCGCGAGCTCGAACCGGTTTTTGCACGACGCCAAATGTAAGGGTTGCATTGTGACGATTTCGTAAACTCACGTCGGCGCCGTGCTCCAGTAGTAGCTGTGCGAGACTGAACCTATCTTGAGGATGGAACTGCCAATGGTCGCTCTCTAACAGTAGGTGCAATAGTGTCGGGGCCGTGTCGCGGTCGTTAATTATTGCACCGTAATCGAGAAGTACCTGCGCCACCTTAAGCTTCGCAAAATGGCACGCATACCGTAACGGGGTTGCGTCTTGCATGTCTCGTGCGTTCGCGTCAGCACCGTGTGCAAGTAGCAACCGCACAATGCCGGGATGATTGTCGCAGTTCATAGAAGTCGCCGGTCCTGACGCCAAATGCAGCGGAGTCTGGCCTTTGTTGTTCCGAGAATGGACGTCTGCTGTATGTTCAAGTAGCACTTCAGCTACCCTGAGTATTCCGTTATATGCCGCTAGATGGAGGGGAGTACAGAGATCACCCCGCTGGGCATTCACGTCCGCGCCGTATGTGAGTAGAAGCTGCATCGCGTCGACCTGGGACGTTTCGACTGCACTGTGCAGTGGAGTTCGATCTCTCTTTCGTACATCGACATTCCCACCGTGTTCAAGCAGGAGCTCCGCAATCCGGATGTGTTTTCTAAGGAGTGCTGCAAACAGCGGAGGCCCGAAAGTACCTCCGATACCGTTTACATGCTTTGGATGTTTGATGACGAGGTGCTCGACTATGTTTTGGAACCCATAATAAGCGGAGTAGTACAAGGGATCAACTCTCCTCGGAGGTACCACCGGAAATAATGGCGAACCCATATTGCGCATCTGGACCCATGCCGAAAATATGGCTTATCCGGGTCAAAGAGTGACTTCATCCCATCCTCCACGTGCGACGCAACACCCTCGAACTGGGCATGTGAAACCCAGTGTTGGGCCGCATATTTGGCCAGAGGGAAACTCTTGGCGCCCTTGACGTCGACATGACCATCGAAATGAAGAAGAAATCCGAGGCAAACTCTTGCGAGGATTGTATGCGCCGGTCCTGTAAGGATGTGATATCGACAGAAATCTCCGGTTGAAGTTGCAAGGCGATTCGACATCAAGAACTCCTTGACGGAAAAATGAGAAAATTGCACGACCTGAGAACCGTTGTTGTCGACAATGGAGATCAGACTCGAGCACGTGGACAGCACGGCATATTCCTGATCTTTCCACCGCCAGTCCGCATGAAATTTCGGTATGCCTCCTTCGCTCGTGTCGAAGTCAAACGTGAGGATTTCGGCAAGCTCCTCGACTCGGAGTGGCCGAATGGCGGCCGTGATGCAGTGAAGGAGACGACAGGCATATTCTCGGTTGTCTTCACTGATACTCTTCAACAGGCGTTCGTATGTCTCATCTAAGCTCTTGGGTAGCTCCTCGAGAACCTGTCGCAAATTTCGTGGGAACGAGTGCCGCAGTGTCTCCAGCTGGCAGAAGACCCACCGGAACCTGTACAATACATCATAAGAAATCGTTGCACTGAGCATGGAGAAACACCCTTACATTCCGTCGGCTCTTTCAGAAAGTACCTCGACAACCAGTTTCTTATCCTCATCACGCCATCTCTGCATCTTCCTGTCCGAGTAGACGACAGAGTGTACATAATTGGCAATATCCTCCTTTTGTCCGTTTTCGTCGTGAATTGAAACAGTGTTCATAGCCAGTGGTTTGAGGACAGTCCTGATGTCGATCTCCGGACGGCTAGTAACACATATATGCACGTTCGGAAGATGCTGGCCAACGAGGTCCTCCACGAAGTCGAGAACCATCTCTCGTGGAGTTGGCATTCCAGAACTGTCGGGACACTCATCGAGTGCATCCATGATGATGTAAGTTGGGTGCTCGGCCGCCACATCAAGCACCTCCTTCAGGCAATTCATCAAGGCCTCATCGCTGGGTTGTTGCGCGCCATTCCCGTGTGTAGAATAAAGACGGGAGATAATGTTGCGACAAGGGTCCGAGCGGGCGGAGAGTTGAATGAGTAGAGAGGTGAGGACGTTGTGGACGTTTTGTTTGGTTTCATCTCGAAAGTCGAAGTAGAAATAGGCTAAGTATGCCTCTCCGGCATCGCGCAAAGCCATAATGTGTGTTACGATTGCGGAACTTGTGGTCAATATGAGTTTCTATGACCAGGGACAGCAAGTGAGAAATGACAAACCAAAGAATGCTCTTCCCTGCGCCAGCTATGTGAAGAGTGTCAGGATATGGAATATGAAAGATTACAGAAACTTGCGTTTTCCGTGGACCCACAGGAGAGAAGCCGTTGATTCCCAATTCTTGAATACGTTGCCTTCGAAGAACCACCCGGTTGTTCCTTTATGATAGGCCTTGCACGCGATGTTGTAGTTGGTCGACGGGTCCGGAGGAGAGAACCATTTGTGAACGCCTTGTTGTATCTGATTCCCTGTGACGAGGATAAGCATCTATGATGGAAACGGTAGTGATGGGCGGCTACGTACACTTTACTTCGTCTACGTCGTCCGCTATCTGTTGCATAGTCATCTTGGCTTTCTTGGTGTCTGGCGGATAAAGGTTAAGTACGAAGTAGGAAACTGGTCAGTAGGCTGCGCACCGTCTTGGAGCTCACTTGTCACCTTGAGAACTTGAGCTGTCGCCGCCTGATGCTCTTCTCGTATCAGGTTATCTAACCTCTTTAACGAATCCTCAATATCTGTCCTTCCCAATAGTTTCTTGATATATGTTTCTGAACAAAATTTGAGCAATCAACTGATAGGTCTAACTTTCAGAAATGACTCACTTGCGCGATTTTGTTCCATCTCTTTCGTTGCAATGGAAAGGATATTCAGTACTTCAACCACTACGTTCACCAGTACCTCTGCAAATCCAGTGGCCGACGAAGTCTCGGTATAAACCTTGAGGCGCTTGAAGAAGCCCTCGATGCGGCCAAAGAGGTCGACGAGCGCGTCATGGCTTGCTCTTACATCCTTTGCCGCCTAAAGAATTTCAGGCATCACTAAAGAATTTACGAAAGGCAATGGCGAAGAATACGGACAGCTAGGAGGATACCAATTCCAGAAAAGATCACTTTTGCGGGAGGGAACGCCTGCACAAAAATGTGAGAGTGCGCGTCAAGAGTTGGTTTCCAAATAAGTACCAGGCTGACACCCTCTCCAACAGTCCTGGAAAGCGTATATAGGACATGCACTGATAACCCAATCCCCTCCATCAACCTCCGATCCCCACCCCTAAACTGCTCAAACGCGTCTGCCTGACGCTGGAGTATGGCTAGGATGGCATCGATAGAGCTACAGTGTTGCAGCTCAACAGAAAGCGGGTGAGATAGTATATTTTTCCCAGTCTTCTTCTGGTACTTGCTCAAGGCAGCATCGAGGATTGACTTGAATCGCGAGGACATGGCGCTGGTGAGCGGAGGAGGTCTTTCTCTGTAAGTGTTTGTGGTCACACACTGGCACGCACAGCCGGCGGCCGGCGGTTCACCTAAGCACAGATAGAACTAACTTAGCGCCCAAGAGCAGGTCCAAGAGTCGCACGCTGGTGACCAAGCTGGTGACCCACATATCCCGTAAATTAAGCGCCCATGAGCTTGCCCACACCACTCAGCGATGGTAGACGCGAAGGCGTATCCAAATTCATGTCAGTTGTTGACATAAATTGGCTGCCAGTGGCCGACATTACATGGAATTGGAGACTGCCTGGCGGCCCGAATGATCGAAACGTGTCACTGCAGGAACTACTGCCAGGATCCAAAACGATAGACCTCTCCCCTCGACTTAGCCTTTCTCTGAGCTCTGAATCTAGGGCTGTGTATGGAACGCCGCCAAGTCATCACTGCTCAGTGCGTCCCCGTATTGTGTGCCCACGTCGGGCTTGAGTTTTATTACAGTATCATCAATTCAATGCGTCGTTACTCAAGTATCTATGGTTGCTTGTGTCCCGACTGTGTCCCATGGGTCTGGTTCGTGTATACAAAACTTCGGTTTCTGTGTCGCATTCTTGGTCGCATTCACTTCGCATCTTCTGTTTATGTAAGTACTTGAAGTAATATTCTCGTCAGACGAAGCCGCGCTACGCGCACTGAACCCGTCCATCGCATCGAATCGATTCTGTCCAGCGTCCAGCGGTGTCGCCGCGCTCTCACTCTACCTCCTCACACTCTCTACTTGTACTAAACCACATACACATATACCCCCAACAAGGGGGCCTTTTTTTTGAATCTCGACGTGACCAACTCCCTATGTGTAGTGCATCCGGCAAATTAAGTTACTTTCTGCTCAGACTTCTCGTATGTGTTTCTTCGTAGAACATCTGGGAGCCATCAGCACAACCCCGACCTTTTACCGTCCGATAACCGCTCAACTGGCTCAGCTCTCGGCTCAGCAAGGTCTCTTATCCGACTATCTGAGTACTCAATTACAATTTTAGGGGTGTTCACACAGCAGCCGACACGCACTTGGCACCAACTTCTTCTTCGCGGAGGGATCCGCAAGTTATTACACATCCCTTTGCGTAAATACCAACGCTGCCAGCCCGATCGACTGGATCATATATCGTTGACGTTAACGATCTCGAACTTGGGCCCAGCCCCCGATTTGATTCTGGGTCGAGGTCGAGGCCTCCGAGCTCGGAGCCGTAAACTATGGGTGACGAGATGCCGCTTAGTGCTGACGGGGGATCATCAGCACCGTGATTTGTATTCTGCTTGTTGCTAAGGTGGCACTCAGCCGCCAACAATTGCTTTTGAAAGCAAACAATAAGCGAAACGTTATCTCACGGCCGATCCTGTATTAGTACCCAGGAATGCTCCCGTGCAGGTTGCCAAGCAATAAACATATACAGTGATAACAAAGAGGGTACAAACAAGCAGGGGTACAAATGCAGGTATATACCTATCCAAATAAAAGTATATCTAGGCGGTGAATCGCGAGTTCAAGATTACCACGCTTCCCAAGTAGTTCTAGTCACCCTACTCTGATTAGAGTCGCTTATTTTCGTCCAGGCTTCGAGCGCCGCAGTAGTGCGCATGTGTAGTTCATTCTACAGTAACATGATTGATGAGCAAGAGCGGACCAGTCAAGCGTCGTGACAACATACCTCTAAACTGTACTTGCCCTGCGAAACCAGCAGTCGTGAGGCTGCAGAAAACAAAACAATGCACTATTTACGCACCTTCCGGCCTGCCGCGTTGACCTCGAGATGTTTGCCCGATAGCACAAGGTCAAATTGAGTGCGCGCGCCATCCTTGTCGCCCATGCCCGCAAGCAAGCGTCCATACTCGAAGTCTAGGCAAAAGCAGGGTAAGTCCGAGTGGTTACGCTCGGGGAGTAAAGTGGGGTCGCTTACGCGCATGATACACGATATAATGGTCGAGCTCGATCTTGTGTCCGTTCGCAAAGACGGCCTCGAACGCGGCACTAGAACGCTTGGCAGCTTCCGCCCGCGGAATCGCCACGACCTCGTCCGGGTCCACGAGGGCATCAGGGTCCTTTTAATCCAAAGTCAGATTCAACGGGCGCAGTCCAACCGAGTATTTTTGTATTTGTAGCAACGTACGGGTATGCGATGTAGCGCAAGCACACGCCTTCGAGATGTCGCGCCAAACACCAATCGTCCCAATATTCCGCGGTTTTTCCGTAAGTCTGCGGAGTACCCTCGTACGGCTTCAACTTGGCGAGCGCGGCTTCTACAAGTGGGAGCATCTGTTCCGCGATCACGGAGCGCGGCGCGTGTGCGATGGCTTGGAAGATGTACGCGAGCTCGAGGGCAGGGAGGAATAGCCGGCCGCCCTGGGCCTCGCATTTGCGCGCCTTGCGCGCGACGAACTTTTCGAGCGGGATCGATTTTCCGGCGATTCGCTGACGCAGCTTGGGGACTTCTATCATCAGTTTCAGACCCTCCGCTTGATTCTCCTCGCCACCTAATTGCACAAGGAGGGCCGCGACGCCATAAGCGTAGACCGCCTTGGACCACTGCATCGAATTTTAATTAACGCGTCCGTCCGTCCGAGGATCAGCGCCGACACGTACGGTCGATTCTCTATGGAGACTGCGCCAGCACTTGAGGGACTCTTCTATTTCCCAGAGCGCGAGGTTCGACACGGCCATCTCCCAGAATGATACGTGATGCAAATTGCGATACTGGCTTTGAACATTCATCGCCTTCTGATAAGACGCGATCGCGCGGCCGGGTTGGCTACGGCACAAACTGAGGCGACCCTGCGCGAGAAGGAAGAAGACACCTGGCCCGAGAGCACGTAAACATGGTGTTAAATTTAGAAACAAGTGGGGCGGAACGTTACCTTCAGGGTAGCGCTTGAGATTCCAGTCAACTATTTTCTGTGCCATCATTACGTCGACACCGTCATGCGTGAAACTAGAAAGAAATAGGTGGAATATCAGAAGCGTCATGTCGCATATACTACGTCGCACACCCTCATCCTCTGTACACACAAATTAGTTACCGTCCCGGGGCGCCCACGCCGCAAATTCGGTGGCGCACCTTGGCTGACAGATGGTCCGGGGGATTCCTTTGTCCAACCACCGGCCTTTTGCAGAAGCGCAAGTCCAAGATGGCGATCGCCCTTATACCCGAAAAGTTCGACGAGAGTGGCTAGCCTCGTAGGCATGAGGCTGAGTATGATGTGTGACATCCCTACTCCGAGGTAAACGCCAGATCGGAAGTGTACGTCAACGGACTTGTCCTCCGGTCCGTCACCGCGCGCAAGCGCCTCGGCGTCCATCTGTTCGAGGTACTTTCCGAGCTGGCGGTACACTTGCATAGTTGACCGCATATTTAGCCTATGAGGATAAGACCTGTTTGTCAAACGAAAAAAATCGAAGAATGCAGTGGAGGAGTTGCGCACGCTTCCTTGATGAACGCGAGCCAGTCGCCGGAATAGACGATCCCCAATAGGGCCTGGAACCTCAATTAGTCCCATGCGCGGAGGTTCCTTACAGGGAAAGGCGTACTTTTTCAAACAAGCTCTCTGCATACACCAGCTCGGCGTGACGCTCAACCGTAGTCATGCTCTTGATCCAGTTGGTGCCAGAAAAGCCGGTTACATAGCCAGCAAGGCGGAAGGGAAGGGAAGCGGCCTTTTTCCGATGTTCGTTCGCGACGACATTTCCGTGCTTGGTGTGACCGATTGCAGATAGAAGATCCTGTTGCATGCATTGAGTAGCGGAATTTACCAATCCGAGAACAGACACGCACGTCATCTTCATATGACATGAGCGCCTTGATGCACTGGATCAAGCCGTAGCCTGTAGCGAAATACATGCGTTCCCTAGGACAACGACAGGCGCCGGTCTCAGCGAATCAACGGACACTTGGAATGGGCTGCGCGCACTTTTTAGGATCACTGGTGTGACAGTATTCCTCGGACTCTACCATGAATGACTTGAGGAACAAGTCTAGCGCATAGGCAACACCAGATATGTCGTTCAAGGCCGAGGCATGTGTGTACGGCCACGTAACCGCTGGGGGCTCTCCAAGAGAAGATTTCTTGACGGTTTCCAGACTCTGCTTGAGAGCTTCCGAAGGCAGCGAGGTCGCGGGCGTGCTTGCGCTTGCAGAGAGAGCAGATTGGGATGACGAAGGGTCAGTAAACGGTGAGGGTGGGGTGGTGGGGTTGCTGGGACCGCGGGGGGCACCAGACGAGGCAGCAGTGGTGAAATTCGGTTGGGCCTCGTCCATTCTGCCGGGGGATGGATCAGTGGGGACGGTCAAAAAGATAACCGTTGGCCCTTTCGGTTGGTGTGGGGCTGGCCGTGGCGATCCAGGGCGGGGTCAAGACGCTTCCGAACGGGGAAATCAGCCCGGTGTACTACCACTCCCGGTCCGGCAGGTCCGAATTCAACCTTAACCCGCGGGAGTTGAGTGACAAGTGACAGGCAAGGCACCGTGTTCTTGAACACACACACACGATACGATCAGTCGATGGAAATCTCTGGCTAGCGATAATCCCATATGTCTATGAGTAGGTAGTACGGGTGGGCGTACCGAATCGGTTTTCTCCTTAATAGACAAGCGCGCCTTACTGCACCCGTGGCCAATCTGTGGGACCCTGATAGGCGCGCGCTTCTGGCGAGCTTCATATAGATAATTTTTTGACCGCCCCAGTAACCACTAGCAATTCGAGTCAAGTGGAAGGGCGAGGGCGCACTGCTAGCGGCGGCGCTAGAGTTTGCCAGGCTGCCAAGCCATTTCTGGTATAGAAAGGGTGCATAATTCAGGTCGCTACCTCCAATACGATAAAGAAATAGCTCCGCAGCTGGAATATTCTCGTCATGAGGGGCGGACTAGCCCACATAGAAGACCGTTGCCACTGGCAGCAAATGCAACCGTTCCACGGTACAGTTGGACATTGGACATTGCAGCTAGGGTACTTGCGTGCCTGGCTTGGGACAGACGCCGTGGTCAGTAGCGCCCGGGCCCGTGGAGTAACCGTTAGCTGACACGAGAAAAATTACGATTCTTCCACAATACATTATCAATACAAAAAGTTAGGTGAGGATAATTAGCGGTAAGCCTGCAATCGTCGCAGGGGAACGAGCATATCAAGGAAATTATGCACACGAAGACAAAGGCGTAAAGAGTCCCTCTTGGTGAAGGCGCAGCAAATAAGCAACTTGGTATCCAACAATCGAAAAAAAAAAAAAAACGAAAAGAGAGGGGGAGGGGGTTACTACGCATCCTCATCGTCACCAGCGTCGTCAGTCTCATCCTCGGTAAAGAGGCTGCCCATATCTCCGAGGTGCAATTCATGCTCCGGTCGCAAGAATAGGCTGCGCGGCGAGCCGGGGCCGTCCGTCGGCGCGCCGGCGGTCGTCAGCGAAACTGTGCTAGCGGAGCGGCGGGAGCCCGCGGGCTGTTCCTGCAATAACATAGACATGTTCGGCGGCGGCAGCGCAAACACAGATTCAGAGCCACTGGCACGCCGTGACCGCGCGACGCGACCGCCATGATAAGTCGAGTCTTCCGCATCCGCATCCTCTAGACGATTCAGGTCCATGACTCTGTTGCTGGGGGTATTCGACAAGAGGTGTGCGGGGAGGACCGGCACGGGCGGAGGCCACCGCCGGGAAAGTGCGTCTGAAGAATTTTGGCGCTCGACCCTGCTGAAGACGGAGCGCGCGAGCGGCTGTTGTGCACGCAGCTGCGCGTGGTGTGCAGCGACGAGTTGAGCCTCAAGATCCTCCACGCGCTTCGTGAGCCTTGAGTTCTCCGTGCGCAGGGACTGGGCGATATGCTGAGCGTCCGCGAGCGCCGCGAGCAGCGTGCCCGTCTCGGTCGCGTGTTTGTCCTGCATGGCCTGCAGTGCTGCCTGGTGGCCTTTATGCTGCGGCGAGGGCGTCCGCGACTGTGGGCGTGACATGGAGACCGACGTCGGGGCGGTAGATTCTGCGGAGCGTGTAGTGCGCGGCGCGCCCGTCGACGTAGACGCCGTCGCGTCTGAGTGCGTCATCGCCCGAGACGCGCTACGCCACGAGCTCGCGACCGAGCCCGCCTCGGACATCGCCAGTCGGCTGGGGGCGAGCGCACGCTGATCACGGTCGCCGAGGCTCCGCGTGCTCCCAAAGCGAGACGCGCTGTTGCTAGGGTCCCGATCGCGCTCAAGCAAGCCCGCGGCAGCAAAAGCCTTGACCGTGCGCGGGCCAAGCCATTCGGTGGCGGTCCGTGGTGCAGGCGACGTCACCCTTTCGCTGTTTCCGTTTCCGTTGCCAACGCTGAGGCTGCGGTTGCGGCTGCGCGGGGTATAACCGAGACGTTCGCGAGCGGTAGGCCGGCCCCCGAGGGCCCCGTCCTCACTGGTGCGTGGACGGTTTAAGCGATCGGCCGCGGCGCCGAGGGACGATGAGGCGCGAGAAGTGGGCGACGGGGAGTCCCCACTCCAGCCTGTTGGTATTGCCGACGACGACGAAGATGGCAATGCAGAACGCAGGAGCCTGGAAGGCCCTGACGTGTGGGCTCCAAAACGTGCAGGAGTGGCAAGGCGAGAGGATGCCACACGACGATGTTGCTCCGTATAGGTTTGCTGGAGTGATGGTTGTGATTGGAATTCTAAAGGTAAAGGCGAGGCGGGCGAGCGCCTAAGGTATACACCATCACTAGATACCCTGCGCGCTTCGTCTAATTGAAGGGCCGAATCGGAGGGGGTCCGCGAGAAACTTTCCACGCCCCGATCCCCACGCCCCGTTAGGGCATTATCAGTCGCCGAACGCATGAGACGGGGTACGAATCTCGATGGTACTGATCGTACGAGGCCTGAATGGGGGGCAGTCGCACGGACCGGTGAGTGTTGGGATCTCGCAGATCCCGTTGCGGAACTGGGAGAAGCATCAACAGGGGAAGAACCCAAAGGCGAAGGTCGGGACTGAGGGGTGACGGCTCGCGAAGGGGGAAATATCCGCGGGGGGGCAATAGCTGAAGAGTTCTGATGAATTGGAACCGGTGCAAGTAAATTGCTTGGTTGCCTTCCTCTCACGCGATTGGGGCTGAGCAGCGCAGCAAGATCCGGGTCGAGTGCATCAAGGTGCAAGCTTTCCTCAGGCTCCACTTCAGCGTAACCCTCGTGCGCTTCTCGACGATTCCGACTAGCGGGGCGGCTATCAGTCAGATCCTCAACAACCACTCCAGTGAGCCAACCATTAGTGGAAGGTTTCTCCTTCAATGCGTGCATGACTTCCTCTTTTAATTGCGAGGTGGATAGGTCCAGCACAGAGGTATCAGGGGCCACGACTTCATTGTCATCTGTCCCAGGTGATGGGGGAGACGCTCCGGGACCAGAGGAATACCGATTTCCAGAAATGTCGGTAATGTGTGATTCGTCCAAAGCAGGGAGGTGCTTCGATAAGCCCGAGAGGTCAGACTCCAGTATCGTCGACAGTTCTGAACTAAGTGGGGGCTCGGGGTTGAAAATGACGACCGGCGGTCCTAAAACGGGAAGGAAAATGGGTTCATTTCGCAGACCCCAGTGCGCAAGTGACTTCACACGTACCTAATTCTCCATCCAAGGGTGACCCAGATAGAGGAGTTGGAACGGGCGAGTCATGGGCGTCGGCGCTACTGGAGGCGTCACGAGTGCGCTCTGGACTGGCCTGGCGAGGGGGAGATGGCGCGATAGAGATCACAGCCCCATCGCTATCGTCTGCCGGGCGCGAAAACTGGCTGGAATTCTTCCGTTCTATGGTTGTGCTGGAACGTCGAACTGGTGCAAAACTGGCGAAGGGGCTCCTTGACGGTCCGGAAGTGGCCGTGCCCGAAGCAGGTTTTCCGGACCCAAACGGAAGGAGGTTTCGAAGGGTGCGCAAAGAAGGCAAGGAAGAACCGCCCGACCCATGTGTTGAAAGTGCTTGGGGGGAATGTGGTGGGGCTTGTTGTGACGGAGGACCGCTTCCTGAGGGCGTTCTGTTTGGGGGCACCAGGCCGAGTTGGGGAACCGACAAAGAACTTGGGAGGGAGCTGCTGAGAGCTGGGTTCCGCGCAGATTTTGGAGAGAGCAAGGGAATGAAAGAGGGTGGCTGGGGTATCCTCGACTGTCCCCGTAAATCTGCCGTTTTTGCCCCGCCGGGCGATGTTCGAACACTGAGCGTGGTGACCTCCATGGCTCTCCGCTGTCAATTGGACCCTCCGAGAAACGAGTCAGGATGTGGTCGGAGAAAGGGCACACTGCATGCTCCGAGGGCAACGAAGTCGAGAGACGGCGTTGGTCGGTAGGGACGACGGGTAGCGGTGGCAGAGGCGACGGCGATGCTGGGGGGGGGTCGCGTCGGCAATGACGGCCAGCAACGGAGCGTGCCGAAAACGTCCGCTAGCCATCACGGCTACCATTTAGGCCTTCACTCTCACAAGTGACATGCACAACAGCACTTCTATCATATGGATTCGCAATTGATCTCAATATGGCGTATATGATGCATATGATGATGGCTCGTCCTCTCATGGAAAACACCGCCTTTTCTTTTTTCTCGCTGTGTGGCGGACCTGAATATTTTACCCCTCAAGAAGTCCCAGGTCTAGGCAATCGTCCCTTTTTCTCTGATGCATAGGAACAAACTTCAAATTATCTCTTTCAGGCTGCCCTCTGCGAAGAGACTGGAAAATTCAATTCGTTATTATACAGCAATAACGTAATACCGCTGCTTCAGGGTTCGTTGGTACGGTATACGAGCGATAATCTATCTCCTGAACCTTGGTACTGTATCTCCATGGGAGGACGATCGTGGATAATTCTCGAGCCAAGGACGCCAACGCATTGTTTCTGTGCAGCAGCACTCTGCTCACTTGCCGTCAGTACAGTCAGCTCTTGACACATCTTTATCCATTATTGCACCCTCAGCGTCAGCTTCTTCGTCTGATCATCACCCCTACAGCACAACCACTATCACCTGTCTTCCTGCGCAGTCACTTCCCCCCCCTTTTTTTCTTTCTCCGAAGGTGTCATGGCGAGCGCACGTCCCAGCGCCATTTGTTCTCAATATGTATGTTCGTCTTCCGCATCTGCACCTCGGGCTTCTGCTTTCTTGCCGTTGGCCGTGCCGCTGGAACCAGACGTTCTCACAGACCCTTCGTCTTCTCTCTATACGCCGGACTGGAGACGATGACCCTGTCAGCGGGGCACTTTTTTCTCTCATCACCACTCGCTCATTTATCTTTCTCCGGCGGCGTTATGTGTTATACATATATTGGCTTGTCCACGGCTGTATGGAATTCGGTCAGACACCGAACAGAACTTAGTAGTGTTCGGGCATCGCGCCGGTCGTGGTGGTTGGTGCCTTTTGCGAGATGAACGGAAGTTGCATTTTTTTTTTCAGCTGATTCATGAACTTGAACCCGTCTCCAAAAACTCCCGGGTTAACACATGGTTGGCCAATCGTCCTTCGTTGACCATGGGGACTCTTCTAGGCTTCTCGTCTTCTCTTTCATCGGCGAATCCTGTTGCTTTCCCGCGTCATCTTTTTGGCTGTTTGGGCCCAACAACACTCACTCTTCAGTATCAAGTAAATACCTCCTCCCCTAAGCCGAATCGGACATGTTACCATTTGTGGTAGCTTCGCTGTACTCCGCACTCCGCTGCGCGTGACCCCTTGTATCATTCGTGTGGCCTTATCATCAGCTGGGAGTATGACGAAGCAACCTTGCGGTCGAACTCTGTCGCGACTCGAACGCAACTGGGCCACCCACTGAGACAGGAAACCGTACTCGGCCATCAAATTATTTCTCGCTTTCCTTCGGCCAGGTGAGAGGGTGTGCCTCCGTCACGGTGCCTTTCTTGGTTGGGGACACGTCCGACTCACGGTCAGTCACCTGTTTTTCTGAGCACACCGCATAGGGCGCGACGCCCCTCCTTATCAAGATTCCTGTTCCGATTCTACCCATCCGCATCGTGTCCTGGGGGGGTCCGCCATCGCGGTCGAAGAATAGTTCGCCGAAGGGATTTCTAGTGAATGGCCGAGCTTACCCAACTTCGTGGCGATACCGCTCTGTCGGATCTAGGGGTAAGAAAAAAAGGGTAGTGCGATGGCCAGATTCAATCCGTCGTGCTTCAAAACACTCGAACGCCCCTGCAGAGCCTTTTTGTTTTTGTTTTTGAATGCATATCATCATCGCAGCAAGGCCTGACGGTGTGCGATTTCGGCTACTCATCGGGTTCGATTGCTCGCGTAATCCATTAACCCCATTGTGTGCCTCGGAGGCAATTAAATTGCCGTGTGACCCCCATCATCGTCACGCGTAATCCCGCGCGTCTGCCTGAATACCGTACAGCAGCACACCACAAAGCACATGGCAGCACCCCAGCATAGGAGGAGCAATTCAAGTCCAGACTCTTGGCCGAGACAGATCACTTTTTTTTTTTTATCTTCCTGCATTCCGCATTTTTCCATCTATGGCTTCTTGTTATCTGCCAGTTCTTTCTCCCCGTATAACCGCCCCCCCCCAATCCATTTTCCCGGTAGATCTGTGAACGTCGAACGTACTACCATTCAATGGCGGAACCCACCCCCGGCAACTAAACGCACCGAACGCTCCGATGTTGTGCCGCTGCCCACCCCTTGCTTCGACATTGGCCAGCAGGGGCCGATGCAGCCCCCGCGGCGTCCGATGCTGTTCTGAACTCCCCCCAATGATTCTCCCGTCATCACGACAACGACGGTTTCTCGCTTTCTTCTTTTTTTTTTTTTCTTTCTTGGACTAGCTCTGTGCGTTCTCGGCACTTCTCCCGGTATCGCGTTGATTCGCCGGGTGTTGCGCAGTTCGAGCGAGATTGCCGCCAGCCCGCTGGCCCGCACCCTCAGCCATACCTGAGTCTGAACTCTCTTCAATTCATTTGCGCATTTGACTTGCGCTGGGTCAGCCGCGCCCACCCTCCCTTTGGTCACAGAGGGGCTTTACCCTTTTGAGTTCGCCTCATACACGATAGCGTGTGTAGGCGCCAACGCCATAATTAGGGCGTAACAAATTCGGTTCATACGTGGAACTTAGACGCGAAATTCGTGTGGCCAAAATTAGCATGTTTGGTAAATACGAAACGAAAATAACAACGACTAGATCGTACACCACAATAGAAGACAGCGACAAGGACAGTAATGCATCATGTTTCACATCTTCCAGACTTCTAGCGTGGCCGCGGCGCGTTCGAATGGAAAATCACCTCCCCACCGCGCGACAGCATCCGCGCTATCCATCAGGGCGGCGCGTAATTCCGCCACCTTTGCGCGCGCGCTCTCTATATCTCCGGCGCGACCAGAGTCGATCTCTTCTTTGGAACTCTGTATTGCTTGGCATATATCGCCATCGATGAGAGTGAGCGCGTCCGCGGTCGCGCCATAAGGTGACCATCGGAGGCCCAAGGAATTGCGAATGATGGTAGTGAAAATGCCAAAACTGGTGAGGCCCATCCCTGCCCCGTACAGGGCACGCGCGTGCGCGAGGATGTCGTATAGGCCGGACGTGGGCATTGGATCCGTGTCGTCGAAGAGGAAGAGGATTTGAGCATGTGGGAGTGGGCTGATGTTTGAGCTGGCCATCCGTGAGCGCGCAGCCTTGGTGAAGGCTTGAGCGGTGCTTGGGGGCATGCTGGCGAGCAGTATCCGCACAGTAGCGCGAAGGCTGTAGGGGGGGCGCCAAAAGTTAGCGCGCGAATAGGGGATAGCAAGGGAGGTGTGCGTGGATGACGTACTCCTCTGCTCTGGCGTTGGCAATGAAGGAATCAACCATGAGATTTCTGCAAATATGGGTGTGCGATAAGCAACCGGATAGGGGTGGGAGGATGACGAGAGAGGGACGTACACATGGTTGAGAGAACGTGAGTCTGGTGAACGGTGGAAAGCGTCGGTTGATGGGGCAGGCATGATGAGGGATGAGAGTCAAAGATGGCAAACGCGACGAAGCGAGACGAGAGGGGAGCGTCGAGTCGATAGGATCTGAGGAGATGGAGGAGTGTGCAAGGTGAATTTATAGTTCAGGCCTGGTGCTCCGACAAATCGGGAAGAGGATAGTTAGCGGACCATGGCTACCAAGTGAGGAACCGGAATAGTTTGTTCGATTGGGGGGGGAGGGAGGGAGATTTGGAGAAAAGGGTAAGATGATGATGATGGACAGGACGTTGGTTTGGATCTCGCTCCGGTCTTTTGATCAACACGCGCGAACTTTGAAATATGGTCGGATGGACCGGGAAGCTGGCCCCGAATATAATACTGACAAATTCGATTTTTATTAGAAAATAAAAAATAAAGAAATTACTATTCACGCTGGATTGGTGCAACACGGATCTTCACTTCTGCCTCAGCATCAGCTCTGCACCATAGGGAGGTCTGGTGGGTTGAAAAGTAGATATAAGCCTCTTAGATCCCATGTAGTGTCCAATCAGCCCCACCCCATGGCTTCACACTCAATAATGAGCCCCCTTTCTCCCGTCCACGTCAGTCCATCTTCGCCGGTCACCGCAGCCCACTGGGAAACCTTCTCACTCGGCCCGTTCGATCCCCCCCGTCTTTGGGTCGGCCTATGGCAGCTCTCCAGCACTGCCTGGGGAACTGCGCCAGCAGCAAGAATTAGGGAAGCCATGGCACGGCACGTTGATCAAGGCTATACAGCGTTCGGTAACCTCTTGTTTTTCCTCCCATGTTGTTCTTTTTCGCTGATCTTCCGCTTTCCGACAATTGTCAGATATGGTGAATCTTCTCAGCATCCGCCTCTTTGTCCCTTCCGACTATTGACTGACGTTATCCCGCGCCGCACAACTTTATTGCAAAGGGTGAGTGAGTTCACGCTACAGAGTTCAATTAGAACCCCACCTTCAGACGCTCATTTTCCTTTTCCTCTCGCCAACCAGCTGATCATTATGGCCCTGCCGAGATCGTCTTTGTCAGTTGGCCACATTCGCGTTCGGCCCCCGTTTATTCGTTACTGACGCCCGTCCCGTCACTCCTCCCCCCCTTACCACCCCTCAACCAACCGCACTATTCCGACAGGGGCAATTTCAGGAGCACCTTCCACCCCGCACCGTCCTCGGAGGCACCAAATGGTGCGTCTTCAAACACACCGAAGAACTTTCTCGCGCCACAGTAGAGACCGCCGTCCGCGAGCGCATGACACGCATGCGCACCAGCCATCTCGACTTTTTGCAGGTCTGCTCGTCGCTTCGCGCCTTCACCCGCCCCCCGGTTTTCTGACGTTTATGTTTGCCGCAGTTCTATTGGCAGGACTACTCTAATAAGGGTTATATGACCGCCCTGCGATATCTACTCGACCTCCAAGCAGATGGCATCATCACAGCTATCGGGCTTGTCAATTTCGATGCGGTCCGAACCGACGAGATCTGCACACAGCTCGGCCCAGGGGCTATCGTTTCCAATCAAGTCCAGGTGCGTGTCTACATCCGTCCTAGCCCATCCCGTCCCATCCCATCCCACGCGTCCCCACTCCGCACCCGATAATCATGCCTCGTTTTTTTTGGCGGATCTCGCGTTGGGTTGACATCTGGCACGGGGACACGCGCGTGCGCGCGCGCTAATACAAAAGTGCAATAAATCGTTACTGATACTCGCCTCCTCGTCGCACACCCACACTCATACAGTTCTCATTGATTGACACTCGGCCGCTCCACGGTATGGCAGATGTCTGCGAGAAGCACAGCATCAAGCTACTCACTTACGGCACATTTGTACGCGCACTATTCAGTTTGTACCATAACCTTCCCTCACAAATCCCCCCCCCCTCCCCCCCTTTTTGACAGTGCGGCGGCTTTCTCGCAGACGCCTGGCTTGACAGGCCCGAGCCTGATCCGTATTCCGGCACGCTAACGCCGTCACAGCGCAAGGTGAGTCAGACGCGGTTCCACAAACATAGAGTGTGTGTGAGAGAGTTGTGTAAGGGAGGGAGGGGGGTGGGGAGAAAAGAGAAGATGGGGACGAATGCGAGTGCGGGGTGCGGGGGCGGAGACGGGAAGCGCTGGAGGAAAAAGGGCCTAGCCCCCCCCTCCCCGGCATTTCCGCAACCGGGCGGGTGCCACATGCCACCTCATTTATTTTTTTTCCAAATTTTTTTTTTCATTATTGCCCCGATTCCTCTCTCACTCTCTCATCGTTTTTTGAGCGCGCGTTGATTGTTCCACAGTATTTAGACGCCATTACGCGAGCGTGGGGCGATTGGGCCCTTTTCCAGCAACTCCTCGCCGTATTACGGAAAATCGGCGACCGCCACGGCGGGGCGACCATCGCGAACGTGGCCGTCCGGTGGGTGCTGGACCACCCATTCGTTGGCGCTGTCCTCGTCGGTGTGTAACGTCAACTTACTACTCGCCCTACCCCTCTTGCTTCTTCTTCTCTTCTCTACGAGAAGCCTACCTCCGCCTCTTCCCCCTTTTTCCCTTCCCCCCTTTTTATTATATCTTGATCCAGAAAGCTTTACTGACCCGTTTAAAGGCACGCGTCTGGGCGTTTCGGAACATCCTGAGGATAACCTCAACGTATTCAAATTCCGTCTTTCCGACGCTGATCGTGCAGATATCGAGGCTGTCCTCGACCGCTCGAATGGCCGAAGGATGATCACACTGATAGGTGACTGCGGCGCCGAGTATCGTTGACAGAAGACAAGATAGAGGGGGGGGGAGGGGGAACGACATAGCAACGGCGTGTTCTGGAGTTGTAAAGCGAGGATTGAGCGAGTAAGAGGATCACCACCGGAAGAACGGGACATTGTAGTAATATCTGTGTAGTAAGAAACGATGAATCGACCGGAAAAAGGAAAATCTCTTCGGAAATTTGGCGAATAACACACCGCAACGAAAGTAAATGCAGGTTGGGGCGGGGCCCATACTTGCAGCTCTAATTGCCCTCACTCAAATTGGACGTCCGGTATCATAGTCACCGTGACACGACGACGACGGAGCTTTTTTGGTATTTCGATATTGGGTTGATCACGATCGCGGCATTATAGGAAACACTACCACTTGTGTACACGGTATGTGTTATTGCGTGCCAGTTGTATGCGCGTACTGCCATCCGGTGTTAAGTGTGCCGTAATTTGGGGAAAGGCGCCGGGGGGGAGGGGAGAGGGGGAAACGGTCATTTTTTTCCCAGAGTCACTCACTCACACACAAGTGTATTACCTACTACTACGGAAAAGGGACACGAACGTTAAATGACGGGTGCTGTTGCAATATATAGATGGATGTGCTCGCTACACAGACGTGAACACGTCGTTTAGGAAAGAAACAAGATACGACTACTTGGTACACGGATGTGTGATAAAAGCGAGATTAAGAAAATGATGATGATCCGGTGGATGATGATAGTTCGATTGACAATCAAGTGGAGAGAGAAAGAGAGAAAGCGGAGAAAACGGAAAATGGAAAAGAAAAAAAAAGTCAATGGCAATTGAGTCCATCCGTAGCCCCGCATAGGAGACGAAGAAGACAGAAGTTTCATATTTCATTTACATCAAAGTTTGGAAGAAGTGCTGGAAGGATTGCTACTCAGGCGTTGGATAGGCTGGAGCTTGCGCTTGATATCCCTTAGTATGGCCGTTTTGGGATGCCAATCAGGGAATGCATTGCGCAGGTTTGCGAAATCGTTCGCGAAAAAGTGTGCGACGCGCTCGTTTGCAATCAAATCGCGTAACGCCCAGGGGATCTTTTTTTTTTTGATAACGAAAAAGAAAAGAATAGAAGAAAAAGGTTTGTCAGTGCCCGCCCGATACGCACCAAACGTAGCAACGACGACGTGAAAACGAATGTGCTCACTTCGTAATCATTGCGCTCTACCTTGGCGTCGAAAGGTTGTAGAACGAGTTCCGGGCGTTCATTCGATCCTTCATTTGTCATGAAAAGATAGTTCACGGCCAACCTGCGCCAAACACCATCATCATCAGAACGTGTCAGTCAATTTCGATCCTCCTCCGAGACGTGAATACCCACGAATATGTTGCCAGCTCTTCATAGGCGGTTGAATGCCCAATGCCGCTCAATGAACCGGCAGTTGCTTCCGAGAGGTGCGTGAGCAATCCGCTATCTGACAGGCCAACGTTCATCACTCGGAGGAGCAAAATGAGAAGGTTCGACAGAAAGTCGGATGAGCTGGAGGCGCACATCGGGTGGTGGCGTCAGCGATCTCAGGCACAAATTAATTCTTAAAAAAAAAGCCGAACACGCACTGATATACATCTCCGTCAATGTACAATGCCCTCAAAATGAGTGGGTGGGAAGCAGCGGTGAACAGTCCCGAATAGAGCGGGACTACTTGATCGTTCAGCGAGGCGATATACACCATCTTGACCTGATCTGATGTCATAACATGTCCCAACGGGCAAATTCAAATCAACCTCGACGTACTCCATGGTCAACGACATTACGCAGCGCTTTAACGTAACTCTTCGAGACCTCGCTAGTAGTAGTCTGAAACATGTCAGGTGATTTAATGAGAGATAACTTGGCGCAGCGACGCGGGGGGGCTGTTGGACAAACTTACCTGAAATTCAAAAAGCTCCTTTGCCGCCGCAGACTCAAAGTACTGATACATGAAAGGAGACTCGATATGCAGCGCTCACGTCAAGGAAACTATCACTTACTTGGATGTAGGGCAACACGAGGGAGCTAGAGCTAAGATAACGAAGTGGTCCGAGATGGATACCACACAGCGCTAAACAGCACACTCTTTGGGCTGAAGGCGCCACTGGTCTCGTGCCGCCGGGAGCGAGGGCGGCAGAAGCGCTCGCCAACAGGTCGGAAGTCCTTGATGTCTTGATATGCTTATCATGAATTAGTCGATCGAGCAAATGGGTTGATACGATGGAGCCTTGAGAATGCGTTGCCACCAGAATGGCGTCCGCAGCGTGGAGGTCGTTTATCCAATCGTGGTTCGCCAGTAAATTCGTATACAATCTGCAAAAAAAAAATTTGAATGAAATTTATTTTTATTATCTGTGACAGCCCAAAGGGGCCGACGTCGCGACCCACTTTTCCACGCGCTTGTTAATTGTTCCCTCGCCCTCCAAGGGAATTTGCGTCACTTTTTCGAAATGCACCTTGTGTTGTTCCTGAAACGCTTCCAACGCCCGGCACATCATCGTGACAAACTTGCTGCTGGTGCCAGTCGGCTGCAGGATACGCAAATCAGCGGTGAGTCCCAGCTCCGCTATCGAGAACGAACCTCGCCTAACATAGTCCGCGTGACCGCACCTGTCCAGCAGCGAAGAACAGTCTCATCAGTCTCGTTCCCCTGAATCGGCGCCGGACGAAGCCCAAGTGACATCGGCGGACGTACCAGGGAACCACCCATGTATACCGATAACCACAACGCGTCTACATCCCCGTAAAAGATCGCCATCTAACCTTTCGCCGATAACGTCCCAAGTGCGTGGGAGGTCCCTTCCAAAGTCCGCAAAGTTTCCATCGTCTTTCGAGGGCGTTTTGCCCTTTCCCGTGCTCGTCCCGTCGTCTCTCGCGAAGAGCATACCGCTCACGAAACGTACCGTCTTCAAAAACGCAGAACTAGTCTGTGGTCGCAGAACGGTCGAGCGAGGGGGTGAGTGAAACGTGTCTTCCCACGTCGGCAATACGAGATTTGGTTGCGACGGCACTCGTGGCGATGCACGCCCTGAACTCTTGGACGGCGCAGGTGAGACTGAAACACGCTTTGTCCCCTTGGGTTCATCGGGTTTCTTATCAGACTTCACTTTCGGCTTTGGTGATGGAGACGGCGAGCGTGGTGGAGCAGGTGCCATCTTCGTCACTTGCATCTCGACGTCGTTGCCTGTTCGAACCTCTGACGTCGCTACGAGCATTGCCGTACCTGCGCGCTCCTCGTCATCATCATCAATTTCCATCACCTCCATTGTGCCCTCATCACGATACTCGGTATCGGCAATGCGCTTAGCGAGCAGGGTCTTGGAACTGAAGAATGAGGCCCAGCCAGATAGATTGGTCGAGATGGAGGACTGGATGGGGTTGGTAGGGTCTATGTGCGCTGTGGGAACAGATGGTTGTGTCGCCGGCGCCTCTTTGACATCAGCATCCGCACTACTCGGATTCTGTACCTGTGCTTGGCTATCGATTCCCTCTTTGGCCTGGGCAGGGTTTGGTGCGGGGATTGGTTGGCTATACGACCCGTACCAAGACCATGGTGACAACCAACTCGAGCCATGGTTCTCTGTTTCCGCTAATATCGTCGACTCCGGTTGGGCTTGTACAGACGGAGAATTCGGAACGTCAGTCTCCATTGACTGGGAATTAGCTATTATGGGGCTCTGTTCCTGGTTTGGAGGTCCAATCGGAAGTGTATCCTGGGTCTGAGAAATGGGGTATGTGATTGTGGGCCCCCAACCAACAATTCCCCACCAGGAGCTCTGTGTTTGCGTAGCGGTGGTGGCAGTCTCGGAGTCCGGACCGGAAGGTGGCGTTGTATCTATAAGCCGACCATGTTGGTTTCGAGTTGACAATCGATTTCGGAACTGAACTCTTACCTGTAGTCTCGACTGTGGGTTCATCTGACTCCCTCGACGACTGCGAAGAGCTACCTTCGGTCTCGAGCACCGTTTGGACGTCAGGAGTCTTCGCGGACACGACGGCGCGGTCCAGAGGTACTTTGGGGCGTCCAAGAAACGGGATACTGAGCGTGAAGCGGCTCGCAGAGGGGTTCAAAGCAGACAAATTCTGACTTGTGTCATTCGATAAAAGTACAGAAGGTGCGACTGGCTCTGACTGAGGATCGGCAGACGGCAATTTTGGTACCTGGTCATCGATGGAGGATGGCGTCGACGGTGAAGCAACGTGTGAAACGGTCAATGGCGAAGTACGTGTTTCTGCGTCGGGAGGTGACCTTGATGATGGTAGCGGAGAAGCAGGAGAGAACCACTTGCGAGAAGTCGGTACAGGAACAGAAGCGGATTCGGGTGTGGGCTGGCTCTCGACCTTAGTAAGCTCGGGTTTCGGGGGAGTTGGAGGTATGACGTTTGTGATAGGGAGTTGTGGAGTTGAAGGAGCCGGAGACTCCGTTGGAGTGGGATCATTTGCTACCTCTGGTTCGCCCATGGGTCGCAATTTACTCGGCCGCTTAGAGGACGAGGACGATCCAAACCAGGGGCGTTTGCTGGGTATGGACTTGATATTAGCTTCCGGTTGAGAGGCGTGACTCGCCACTTGCGGACCCGAGACTGGCGCAGGAGCGGGATTGGTGTTGGGAAGATCAGCTGGAGGCGGTACAGCCGCCGCAGTGGATGTAGACTCGGGGGTAGTTGGTCGTTCTCCAGCGGTTGAAGGAGGCGTCTGCTTGGAGAGCTCATTCAGGGGAGTGTTAGAAGAGCTTCGTCGGGACAACGACGCGAGCCAAGAACGTGGCTGCGGTGCTGATGCTGGGACGAGTGCTGAGGAGGGCTTGGCGGCATTGGCATCGGGCGCAGGTAAACCAGTTGTGTCATCTGTTGGAGAGGACGAAAAGACAGGTTGTGGCTCGCCTTGATTCAAATGATGAGAACTTTTGAAACAGGCCAGACGCGTCGCACGCGACAAGCAAGTCCCAAATGGACGCGGAAACGACAGGTTTAATGAAGGGCTGCTCACCGTTGTCACTCAGGGGTGGCTGTGTCTCCGTGTTTGCCTGTCGCTCGGGATCTGGGAGGACCTGTTAAGATCTTCATTTCGGTCGAATTTGTGACAGGAGGAGCATACCTTCGACAGTGACAGATGCTGTCTTGACATCGGTGTCACCTGGCATGTTAATAGGTTGGAGGAGTGTGACTGCGGACGCGAGAGGAGAGGCGGCTTCGGGTTCAGCTACGATTAAGGAAAGAGAAGTAGGTGCTCTATTCTTTCGAGAAGTTCGCCAAGGAAGAGACGAGCGAGGGGTCGATGTCATACCAGTGGGGGACGTGATGGACCCGGTGGAAGGAACGTAGCGGTACGGCTACTGAGAGAGACGCTCTCGGGTCCTGGTCTTGACTGGCTTGACTCGCCATGCGCGACTGGCGCGCAACACACACCGTCACGTCACATGATTCCAGACCAGTTCGAACCAAATTCACAATATCTCATTACAGTATATCAAGTGTCCATGTCACCTTGAAATCGATTACACATCACTACACAGCCAAAATTCTGGGTACAAGAATAAGTCCATGTCCACCATGGGATCATCAACGTTGTGTCTGTGCGTAGGCAGGTCAGAAACGAATGTCGATCCAAGCAACACCGCAAGGGATAGCACGTACACTGTCTTGACATGGTGAATTGCCCCTCTTTTGTCCCCCGGCGTCATACAGGATCCGAATCGAAAAGGTAGTTGGGGTGCAAGATAGTCCGAGCAATGGTTGCAAAGCCATGACAGAGATCGGAAAGGATAATGCGGCACGTTGCCCGAACGCTCCCTCATTAGTGGGGTGGGGGCCGTCGTACCGGGGCCCACAACCTGCCACTGAGGGTATACATGATCTGTCTCTGCAATGAAATGCGCCACCTATGCCGAGTCCCTAGTGAGAGACTTTGCAAAGGGTATAAATAATGACATACGCAAGATCTCCACGAACGCCACGCAACGCCATCCGAGCAGCTTCTACAGATGAAGCGCTTGTCTAGTTGGTCGAGCGTGGATGCAGTCGCTGACGCAGGATTAAGTCGCAACTCCTGAAGCAGTGCGTATACTGCCTCCGCTCCACGAGCAGAATACTCCAGTTCTCCTTTCACCTTCCAAGCGTGGCAAGCATCGCGTCCGATCAGGACCATATGATTGATGGGGTGGCGAAACACCGAGGTCGCCAAATCGAGTTGTCCCGCAAAATTATGCATCGCTCCGTGACGCCATCGATCGATGGACGGGCTTGACAGCAATGTGATTTCCATTGGCTTGGCCTGCGCGCTTTGGCCGGGCAATAAGCTAGTGTAGCGCTCCCTCTGTTCAGACATCCACTCGGACAGACTCAGCGGAAGCTGGGTGGCCGCGTGCTCCCACTCGGCGGGTTGAACCTCTCTATCTGGGTCTATGAGATCTCTGAAGCAAGACAATTGAGAGATTTGAGAGAGGGCGGGAAGATATAGCCGTTGCAAAGGGAGGACTTGTCGCAGAAGGTCGGAATAATACTGCTCCGCCGTGTTCTTGAGCTCGCTTTCTCGTTTGCGCCGCGCTGCTAAGAGGCGATTGTCGCGGGCGGCACTGAGGGTGGTCTCGACCTTTGACTTGATACGTTTCCAAACTACGGAAGAGGGTCAGTGTATTCCCCAAAGAGGCATCGCAGGGCGCACCATCGTTCGTCAATGCTTTATCCACGTTCCAGCCAGGTATATTATGCATCCCAATGAACTCGATGTCGGCATCCTCATACCCCTGCATGAGGATGCGGTTTCTTAGGCTGCGGAGTTGGGACCTCAGTTTCAAGGGAAAGCCGAGGTTTGCCCGGTACTCACGCTTCTTGTCGTTGAGTTCGTCTTTTCTGGGTTTCATGTATTTGGGCTTCCGCTTCCAACTCTGCCCATTTCTCAAATTCGATACTGCCCTGGTTAGCAGCTCGATCAATCGAACACGAGTGATGTGTGGAATGGAAACGCACTTGGACAATAGAGTCGACCAAGAGGATTCTCTCCGCACGGAAGGATTTGAGCCTTTTCTGAGCTCCTGGCTTGCCATCACTGACGTCTTGTTCGAGTTCGGTCACTCTCTTGCCCATCTCGTACAAGTCGGGTTTCCAGTAGAATCGACTATGGGAAGCGTGACCATGCGCCCACCCTCCGACTATGTCACCGGTGAATACCGGCTGCGGAAAGCTGGGAGAGAAATAGCACCGTACTCTTCGTATATGGCAAAAGATCCATGATGGATTCCTTCAAGTCGGGGCATTGAGACCGGAACTTGATTGAGAAGACGAGACTAGTGAATGATACAGTCAGGGCCATCTCGGTCATCTCGGGAAATAGTCTCACTTTCTCTTCCTACAGACGGTACACAAGCGGCGGCGCAGCGCAAAGTCCACTCGATGAATGTTCCTGGCAGAGCATTGCTGTGATTCACATGTTAGTTAAACTTCGAAGCAGTGTTCAAAACAATTGACTGCGTACGGAACAAACGGCAGGTCCGAACAGAAGCTGCGCCCACGCGGGTTCAGACATGTCATCAGGAGGTTCGGGGACCACTGTAGCACCGGCGTTTCGTCGCGCGGCGATCCAGATTGAGGTCGACTTTCGCGACATTAGAACCTGCCGCAGGGCATTGCTCGTGCGCGCAAGGTTCAGGAGATCCATAGGCAGCAGTTCCGAGAATATCTAAGTAGAGACCGAACTTAGGAGACAAGGAACTTCGGATGATGCGAACTTACCCCGAAAAGAACATCCAAGGGTAGTGACAGCATGTTCTGCAGTCGGCCCTGGACCCTGCGACCGGGACCACTCTTCTTGGGTTTCGAGGGCGAAGCTTTCTCTAGCTTACGACGCTTTGCCATGGGAGTCTGAGGCATTTCTATCGGAGTGCGTCCAATTAGTACGATGCGTTCGTTTCAACGCGAGTGCAAAATACCTTGGGAGGGGTCGTCAAAATCGCTGGTGTCGGATTCTTCACCTTCAAAGAGATCAGGCTCGTGTTCATCCCCCTCCGACGCATACCCTCCATCATCGTCATCATCGTCACTCGACGACAGTTCTCCAAGCGGTCCGTCCATGGGGTCGTCATCGTCACTCTCCGGTGGTGCCCCCGACAACCTGTCCTCCGAGCGGTTCCTCTCCATTGTGTCTAGCTGGGCAAGGCCACGGGATTGACGGCGGGTCGTAACTGGCATCACAAATATTTGTTAAAGGGCACTTGTACAGTACGATTTCTGTTCCACGAAACAAGGTGCAGTAGCCGAGACCCGAATTCAGTGCAAAGAGTTGTTGTGGAGGGATAACTTCGACTTGAGGATATCACAAAAGTTCACTCGGGTCTCGGGTGCAAGCTCGGGTGAGAAAAACGGCTAGCACGGGTGTTGGTAATTCGATCGGTGTTATTGGAAACGCGCGAGGCTGCGTTGTTCGGTTACACTGCAGTAGAGCAAAAGGCTTGAACTTGACCCACGCACGACTCGGTTTCCAACGAGAAATGTCGAGAAACAGGGAGCAAAAAGATATAGACTCGATACAGAAACCTCTGTCGCCCAACCCGCGTTATATAGACCGCGCGCGGTGTCACACAACCATGTTGGGCAGCCTCAAGGGGGACAGCATCACAAAAGCGTCATACTGAGTCAGACGACTGTTGTGCGACACCATGACAATGTGATCGACCTTTTGATGCACGCACCAACATCGAGGCGAGGTTATTCCATAACAACTCGACCTCACTCACTCTGACTCATTTAACTCTGCTCGCAACTTTGGTCTCGGTAAATGCCGAATGTTGTTTGTGGCACAGCCTACACAAACAAACATGCTCATTCAGGCCTCAGGCTCGAGTCTCGAGACGATGCGATTTTCGTCGACCCCTCGCCGCAAGACTCTTCGTTTTTGTGGGAGGACAAGGCCTCACTTCTCCAGCACCAAACATACAGCCTTTCCCGATAAACGGGTATAATACACGTGGTACTCACTCCGTCTATTCGCTACGCCTGGCGACGACTCTTCTAGTTGGCTAGTTACTCGAACATGTCCTAAACCATTTCGAGGAAGTGGAGGGGTCGACGTGACTCCGTACGCAACACGTGACACGAATTCCCTTCGTGATGTTATCACGGAGGCTTGCACGGAACAGTTCGATACGTGGGCCCAAAAGGTGAGTGGGAAAGTTGGGTAAAACCGTATAGATGAGATCCGACTCGGAGTGAATATTTCAAAGCACTGTACGGGTTTATCCCACATCCAACAGAACATCCATGAGCGCAAGTTTGCTAGTTGTGCGGTGCTACAATGTGGAACGATAGTCAGGAACGTATCTGTGCCTGTTCCCCTGACAGTGTAATGAGAACTGGTGATCGAAGAACGGGAGAAGGATGTGATTGCAAAAGAGCCTCGGCGTGCGTCAAGCAAGGTGACATCTGGACCTATTGAGGGCGGACCTTTGGTCGTCGCATTGGTCCATGCCCCAGCTGCGCTCTTTCAAGTTGTATGCGGGTATATGACCTGGTCCCTTGGGACCATGTACGTATCTCCGGGGACCAGACTGGTTAACGGCAACGAATTTGGTAGTGACGGGAATGAAGACGCCACAGGCACAGGTAATCACGCGAAAGCCAAACAAGGCAATTATACGTGTGTGAACGTCGTTGTATCTGATGTTGAGCTCGCGTTGGTAGGGAGCAAAGTAGTCTATCGCGACACGTGCTGCAATTGCACAAAACCGCGAACGATATCCCCAGATGTACACACGGGGATCTGATGGCCAGCGCCAGTAGAATTCGTGTAAGAAAGGTGCCCCCGTTCAGTAAGATCCCACAACTTTGGCCATCGCGAAGTCAAATCCTTGCAAATGCTAACGAAAAAGGCAGACTCCAGCAAATAGGCGCCAGGGGTGGGTGCCACACCTGGGATGGTGGAGCAACACATAACGTGGGTCATGTTATACTGGCTGTGCGTGAAGCCGGCTTGCGACGTGATCCCAGGGGAGAAAAAACACTTCCCCTGGTTGATACCATAGTCAACCACCGGGGGTGTGTACGCCCGGGGGACGGGGATCACAGGCTGACCGTGCTTGTGAAACATGGCGTGTTGACCTGGAGTAACGAACTTGAATTCCGAATTTGGGCGGGGTTCTAGTACAGTACAGTACAGCTTTGTTGCCGGCAAGGGGGGAATTGGACCGATGTTAATAAAGCAGCAATTAGTGGCGCAACACGGATACATACTGTGGCATACCCCCATTATAGTATTCCCGGTTTGCCGAGAATATTCCAAAGAATGATGTGAGAGGATAATGGGACCACTCCACACAGGCCCATCGATGCGATAGGGACCCATGAGAGCATAAAGGTATTCAGTCACTGCAAAACAGTATCTCCTGACCTGTGGTATGGCCAGTACCTTTAATGGTAAAATAACAGTGAGAACGTCAGGCAACTCATACCCACCAAGCCCATTCCGAAATCTGCTGGCAAATCTTCGATCACATCTTCCCTTCCAGCGGCGTTTTGCTCTAGAAGTACCTGCAACCGATACCGTATCCGATACTAGAATGTGCCCATAGGGCGTAGAATAGCCACTATACCCAGGCAAGACATCAACCCAGCTGAAAAGTGAAAATGACAGTTGTCATAGAACGTGTAAGGGATAAGGGACTGATATCGGACCGACTGAACCGGCGACCACAACCCCACAGAAGTTCAGTTTTTGTTGCGTTTTCCCACCTTGTTTCCCACGCTTCTCACACAAAGTGGCACGAAGAACACACAGGGCTGGATCTTGGGCAGAATAAACTCGAAACGTACCATATAATTCCAATTCATAGTCGAAGGCGCGACTTCGCCTTCGGGGAATAGAAGGAACACGCGGTGGCGTAGAAATATTGCCTTTTGGGTTGCGCTTGCGCTGACTCCACTCGATCAAAGAGCATCGGCAGTCTCGGCGTAGCTTCGTTCGGTTTGGCGAGGCAACAGCTCCTTTCTGGGCTATAGATCAGGGCGTTTCACGATCTCCGTTATCGGACATCGGACCCAAGATCGGACCCGCCCTGTGATTGGGCCCTTTCCCATTCTCGATTGTAGCAATTGGCTCGGGTCTCGGCAAGAAGACCATTCCCACCAGTGGAAAAGATACGGTGTTACTTGGGCGAAGATTCACCCAAATCTCCGTAGGGGGGTATTATGCTGTGCGCATGCGTATTAGAGCCATCGGCAGCTCCGGTCCCGAAGGGTGATAATCACACAACCAGTTAGAGGCTTCCCTCTTCTCCTTAGCCTTCTCCGTAACGCATCTTCTGACAGAACTCATACCGTACAGGCACGGCACTAGAGAGTAAGCGCGGCCAATACGGCGTTGTGTCGAAATGTGGTCTCACCGCGGAATAGTCCAGTTTTTGACGAATTGTCACATGGGCGAGGTGCTGCCGCATTCACCCAATTTTGTTCCGAGTTATGATAAGCCTGAGGTAGTGTTGTGTGCTCTCGCTATTTGTTCCGGATCTGGTGTAATGAAAGCCCAACCCCGGCCTCGGGATCGTGGCGGGGTCGTTTATGGGCATACACGGATGCGTCATGACTTAGTGGCGTTCCATATGCAGCAGCGTATGCATAGTCTTTCAGTGGAGTTGCTCCAGATTCAGGGCGCAGAGAAAAGCTAAGTGGAAGGAGAGGCCCATCGTTTCGGATCATGCAGTGCCTGCGATAGACGATCTCTCGGGCTATCTTCAAGATTGTCAGCTACGGCAGCATATGTCAACAACCAACATGAACTTAGATATACCTTCGCATCCGCTATTGCGGCTGGGTGATATGTCGTGTTCCGTGCGCGTTTGATTTATTGTCCCAAGAGGGATATATTGGTCACCTGCGACTCCTCGGCGCTAGTTCTACCTGTACTTGGGTGAAGCGGTTTGAGTGCTGTGGATTTTCCCATCCTGTGCATGTGTGACGACGCACACACGCAAAAGAAATTCCTCCGCTCACCAGCGCCATGTCCTCGCGATTCAAGTCAATCCTCGACGCTGCCTTGAGCAAGTACCAGAAGAAGACTGGGAAAAATATACTATCTCACCCGCTTTCTGTTGAGCTGCAACACTGTAGCTCTATCGATGCCATCCTAGCCATACTTCAGCGTCAGGCTGACGCATTTGAACAGTTTAGGGGTGGGGATCGGAGGTTGATGGAGGGGATTGGATTATCAGTGCATGTCCTATATGCGCTTTCCGCGACCGTTGGAGAGGGTGTCAGTCTGGTACTTATTTGGAAACCAATTCTTGACGCGCACTCTCACATTTTTGTGCAGGCGTTCCCTCCCGCAAAAGTGATCTTTTCTGGAATTGGTATCCTCCTAGCTGTCCGTATTCTTCGCCATTATATTTCGTAAATTTTTAAGTGATGCCTGAAATTCTTTAGGCGGCAAAGGATGTAAGAGCAAGCCACGACGCGCTCGTCGACCTCTTTGGCCGCATCGAGGGCTTCTTCAAGCGCCTCAAGGTTTATACCGAGACCTCGTCGGCCACTGGATTTGCAGAGGTACTGGTGAATGTAGTGGTCGAAGTGCTGAATATCCTTTCCATTGCAACGAAAGAGATGGAACAAAATCGCGCAAGTGAGTCATTTCTGAGAGTCGGACCTATCAGTTGATTGCTCAAATTTGTTCAGAAACATATATCAAGAGACTATTGGGAAGGACGGATATTGAGGATTCGTTGAAGAGGTTAGATAACCTGATACGGGAGGAGCATCAGGCGGCGACAGCTCAAGTTCTCAAGGTGACAAGTGAGCTTCAAGACGGTGCGCAGCCTATTGACCAGTTTCCTACTTCGCAATTAACCTTATCCGCCCAGACACCAAGAAAGCCAACATGGCTATGCAACAGATAGCGGACGACGTAGACGAAGTAAAGTGTACGTAGCCGCCCATGACTACCGTTTCCATTATAGATGTTTTATCCTCGTCACAGGGAATCAGATACAACAAGGCGTTCAGAAATGGTTCTCTCCTCCGGACCCGTCGACCAACTACAACATCGCGTGCAAGGCCTATCATAAGGGAACAACCGGGTGGTTCTTCGAAGGCAACGTATTCAAGAATTGGGAATCAACGGCTTCTCTCCTGTGGGTCCACGGAAAACGCAAGTTTCTGTTATCTTTCGGAGTCATATCCTGACGATCTACTTGCTTTCGTAGCTGGCGCAGGGAAGAGCATCCTTTGGTTCGTCGTTTCCCACCAGTTGTTGCCGGTAACGGTAACTCAAATCGATCATAAGTTCAGCGATTATACAGCATATTATGGCTTTGCGCGATGCCGGAGAGGCCAACTTAGCCTATTTCTACTTCGACTTTCGAGATGAAGCCAAACAAAACATCCGCAACCTCCTCACCTCTCTACTCATTCAACTCTCCGCCCACTCAGACCCTTGTCGCAACATCATCTCCCGCCTTTATTCGGAACACGGGAACGGCACGCAACAACCCAGCGATGAAGCCCTGACGAACTGTTTCAAGGAGGCGCTCGTGGTGGCAGAACACCCAACTTACATCATTATGGATGCTCTCGATGAGTGTCCCGACATTTCTGGAATGCCAACTCCACGAGAGGTTGTCCTCGACTTCGTGGAGGACCTTGTCGGCCAGTGCCTTCCAAACGTGCATATATGCGTTACTAGCCGCCCGGAGATCGACATCAAGACTGCTCTCAAGCCACTGGCTATTAGCGCCGTCTCAATTCATGACGAAAAGGGACAAAAGGAGGATATTGCCAATTATGTATGCTCTGTCGTTTACTCGGACAGGAAGATGCAGAGATGGCGTGATGATGATAAGAAACTAGTTGTCGAGGCGCTTTCTGAGAGAGCGGACGGGATGTAAGGGCGTCGCTCGATGCTCAGAGAAAAGTTCTCTTATGATTTATTGTACAGGTTCCGGTGGGTCTTCTGCCAGCTGGAGACGCTGCGACACTCGTTCCCACGAAATCTGCGACGAGTTCTCGAGGAGTTACCAAAGAGTTTGGACGAAACATACGAACGCCTGTTGAAGAGTATCAATGAAAATAACCGAGAATATGCCTGTCGCCTCCTCCATTGCCTCGCGGTCGCCATTCGGCCGCTCCGTGTCGAGGAGCTTGCCGAAATCCTTACGTTCGACTTTGATGGGGCCATACCGACATTTCACGAGGGCTGGCGGTGGAAGGATCAGGAATATGCTGTGCTGTCCACGTGCTCAAGTCTGATCTCCATCATCGACAACAACGGTTCTCAGGTCGTGCAATTTTCTCATTTTTCCGTCAAGGAGTTCTTGATGTCGAATCGCATCGCAACGTCAACTAAAGATGTCTCTCAGTATCACATTCTTCCAGGATCCGCACATATGATCCTCGCACGCGTTTGTCTCGGATTCCTTCTCCATTCAGACAACCACATCGACGATAGGAGCACCAAGGATTTCCCTCTGGCTAAATATGCGGCTCGACACTGGGTTGCACATGCCAAGTTCGAGGGTGTTGCGCCGCGTGTGATGGATGGGATGAAGTCTCTCTTTGACCCAGACAAACCATATTTTGCGGCGTGGGTCCAGATCCACGACATAGATCCGCCGACATTTAAGATATCGTCGACGAAGAGAGCCAGCCCCTTGTACTACTCCGCTTTTTGTGGGTTCCTTGGCCTAGTCGAGCACCTCATCATCAAACATCCGGGGCATGTGAACGCCATTGGCGGCAAATACGAGTCTCCACTGCTTGCCGCATTACGTGGAAAGCACATCCGAGTTGCGGAGCTCCTGCTTGAGCGCGGTGGGGATGCTGATCTCCGGGGAGTGAGAGGTGAGACTCCACTGCACCACGTACTTCCCTGGTCCCGCAATGCCGCTGTCGACGCGGTACAGTTTCTACTCAAGCACGGCGCGGACGTGAATGCCCAGCGGGGCGGCGATTTTTATACTCCACTACATCTAGCGGCAAGTGCCGGAGAACTCAGAGTTGCTGAGATGCTACTGGAGCATACAGCAGATGTCCATCCTCGGAACAACAAAGGCAAAACTCCGCTACACCTGGTGTCAGGACGGGAAATTTCCCAGCGCGAACACGATCGTCCCAGTCTCGTACAATTATTACTTGTACACGGCGCTGATGTGAACGCACGAGACATGTCGTTCGCGACCCCATTACACTACGCATTCCACCGTAGGAGGCTTGAGGTGGCGCAGGTACTCTTTGACCATGGTGCAAAACCCAACGTCAAGAATGACTGGGACCAGACCCCATTGCACCTACTATTAGAAGGCAATCGCAACTCTCAAGATAGTCTCGGTCTCGCACAACTATTACTGAGGCACGGCGCCGACGTGAATTCACACGACAGGAACGACGTAACCCCGTTGCATTTGGCATCGCGTGAAGGGTCGGTCGAGATCGTGCGATCTCTCCTCAGCCACGGAGCAAATCCTAACGCAGCAGACGATCGAGGCCAGACCCCGTTGCACCGACTATCAGCAGGAGGCAACGTCACTGACCTTGTAGAGCTATTACTCGAGCGCGGCGCCGACGTTAATGCACAAGACAAGGACGACGCAACCCCATTACATTTGGCATCGTCTGGAGGGCAACTCGAGATTGCGCGGATGCTCCTAGGCCATGGAGCAAATCCCAACGCAGTGGACGATCAGGGCCAGACCCCGTTGCACCGACTGTCAGAGGGCACCTACAATTCTCAGGATGTCTTCGATCTTGTAGAGCTATTCCTGAAGTGTGGCGCCGACGTGAATGCACGAGACAAGTACAACGATACCCCGCTCCATTTAGCGTCACGGGGAAGGAAGCTCGTGATGGCGTGGGTCCTATTCAGACTTGGTGCGTATGTTAACGCGGAGGTCAGCAAGGGCAACACCTCATACCTACCCGCCGCTTCTGGTGAAGAATACGACAATTGACGGATTGCTGCCACACGTGGAGTTCATGGAGTAGGTCCTAGCGATGCACCCAAGAACGCACCCGTTTTCGGCTCTCAGCTCCCGGTTTTCGACTTTGCGTACCTGATACTGATTCCGCGTTTCTGGCCTGATATCGTGTCTAGTTTCGGTTGTCTTAAGACCTGCACAGGAGCCGTATGAGTGGAAACGAGTGTGTGCAGGCGAATGCCCGGCAGACCCGCGCACTCGGCTCATCACACCTCTCGGGGCAGTCGGTCTCGTCTCAGGTTCAAATATTTATTTAATATATTGCACACCGTGGTTTGTCCTCTTGTATCGCCAATGAATGTTATGTCTTGTGATTCCATTCACCGTTTGCGAGTGTTTCACGTCGCCGTCGGATGCAGGTTTCGGTCTTGGAGTCTCCGAACGTTCGGAGGTCGGACGGCCCCGAAGACGTTAGGGTTAAGGTTGTGACGCCATGCGCTCTACTCTGGACTTGGCGATGCACTTTTCATGAGCGTGACTATAATTATGCACCATCTCCGGGTCTTCCTCCGCAGTTGCACAGCATGGTTTCAGAACACGTCCTCGAGCTCTGTACCTCCTCGACAACTTTAATCGACGCCCTCGCAAAGGATCCGTATCAACCAGCATCAAGAGTAGTCAAGCAGCTTTTCAAAGATCGGGGTACCAATTTTAAGGAGCGTGCAGAGACTCCACCCTCAGAAGACGAACTCGACCTCGTAGCGAAGTGCGGAAAATTTCCGTGCAGGCCAGGCGATCTCTTTTTGCGGGTGAGTTGGTACATTCTCCGTCCGAGTACTCTGTAATCTCGCATACAGGTCTACCGGGATGTCTTGTGTGCATTAGAAATCGACCCCCTTGCTGGCCTTGTTTCCCCTTCCCTCCTTGGCAGCTCTGGTGTCGTTCCGCTCACCATTGTCTCTGTTATTCCCGACATAGTGAGACACTACGCTTACCTCATCGCACGCGCAAAGGCCGAAGTTTTCCTTGCCACAAATTACTGGGAACGATCTCAATCTTCGGCAATTATCGCCGACTCACTACGCGAGCTCTCCAAGCGTGTGAAAGAGCGTGATGGAGAGAAAGTGGTTGTGAAGTTGATGTATGACCGAGGTAACGTGAAACAGGCCGTGAAGAACCGAATCGTCGTCAAGCCCATTTACTGGACCAGAATCGGCTTACCCGCCCAGGACGAGATTCCAGGAGTTGCTCTTGAGGTTATCAACTACCACCGTGCTCTCCTTGGAACATTCCACGCGAAATATCTAGTCGTTGATCGCCGTGTAGCATGTCTCAACAGTAACAATATTCAGGACCGCCCGAATATTGAGATGATGATCCAACTCGAAGGTCCGGTGGTCGAAAGCTTCTATGACATGGCGTTAATGTCTTGGGCAAATGCGATGAATCCACCATTACCACTACTTACAGCGCAACCTGCTTCTTCCGGCATTTACCGGTTCGAGCACGATAACGAGGACATGAAGTGTGCGCTTCCTTTTGCAGACTTGTTTTTTCCCAGATCCCTGAGATTACGCGCAGACCTTGGTTCGGAGCCAATGCTCACGGCGTTGCGCGCCCATTTCCAGGAGTGGCATGTCATCAAAAAAGTCCGGAGTATGCGATTTGATGCCCCGTCTCAGCTGCAGCGCATAAGCGTCACGGGTTCCGTGACGGCAGACCAGAGGCGCGGAGACTACCATTTCGGGCAGCCACAAGTGCGGGTTCCCTCACCTCCTAAATCTGCGGACGCAAGAGATCACGGAATCTTCGATGCTTCGCTTGAAGATTACGAGAGGGGTGATGCCGTGGAAATGCACCGGGATATATCCGTTCCATCGTGGAAGGAATCCGTCAAAACCAATTCCGATGACAACGGTAATGTCGACGTTCCATCTTAACTTATCCGGAGCTGCCTAATGATTTTGCGCCGACAGATTCTCTTAGTGCTACGGGGTCTTATACACCGACATCTGATAGTAATTCTCGCGGAACGGACAGTAGTCTATTCAGCTCGTTTGGGACACCCGACACGAGCGCCGCCACCAAGGATGGTGGCTCTGAGACCGCACTCCAGGATGCGAGGGAAGTTGACTCCACAACACAGGGCAGTGATGGCGACTTCTCTTTGGGCGACTTTTGCCCACATATATTACATGAGCCGCACAAGCCAGTACCCATTGCGATGGTCAATAGACGCCCCACAGGAAGTGAGCCTTCTCGTACCTCGACTAGTGTACTTACACCAAGCTGATATTTATAGCACCTGGACATTATTCCGTCCGCCACTTCCCACAAGACATCGCCTGGCTAGGCGCCATGCGCTATGCCCAGAAGAGCGTCTTCATGTTTGTTTCACGTCTGCCATGTGGGGAGGTCATATACTGAGTTATATGCGCGTACAGCCAAACGCCCACGTTTAATGCCTCGCCCATAGTCTCTAGCACGTTGGACGCCTGCAGACGCGGCGTTCAAGTGACCCTGTACCTCGACCTCGGATTCAACGACCAGGGCGAGATGATTCCGTTTCAAGGTGGTACTAATGAGGAGGTCGTGCACAAGATGTACAGGAAGCTCAATTGCGAGGGAAACGGTGCCGAAAAGCGCCTCGAGGTGTTCTGGTATACGGCAAAGGACCAAACTAAGCCGCTGAACGCGGCGGTGAGGAAACGAAATTGTCATGGTACGCCTTGGTGTCCTTGCAAGCGCTGGCTAAAACTGAGAGAGATGGTGCTCGCAGTGAAGTTCATGGCCGTGGATGATCAGATCGCCATTTTAGGGAATGGCAACCAAGGTACGAGGACTGGTTTTTGGCTGGACGCAAAGTATACCGGAGGGAAGCTAGACTGTCGACACTGATAATACGTTTTAGACACACAGTCCTGGTTCCACTCGCAAGAGGTCAACGTTATGATCGACTCACCGGAACTCGTCAGAGCGTGGATGCGCGGTATCGAAGCCAACCAAAACACTAGTCTGTATGGACGCGTCGATGACGGAGATGGGGTGTTGCGCGGTGAGGATGGCGAGGCCATACAGGCTAGCGGGGTGGAGTCGAGCAATTTCCTCCGGAGGTTGAAGGGCATGGGAAAAGTGATGGCCAGAGTCCGCGGGACTGGTGGGTTTTAGGTGGGAGTGCCATATCTAACTTTGTAGGATACCTCCATTACTGTACGCTCAGGCTTGGACCTTATTGTACTGTAGCTCGGAGCGTGCCAGCTCGGGCCCGTGATACGGACATGACGTGCCGCTTAAATATAAACGCGCAGCACTCACGCAGTCTTGTCCCACACCACAGCGCAGCACTTTCGTTACCGGCAGGTGCAATCTTCAAAGTGCGCAGTCCTTGCGCAGTCCTTAGGGTGATGCCTGGTCCGCGCATCGGCCCGGGACCACTTTCCTTCCTGCACACGTGCTACCTTCGCCCAGCTTCAAGTTAGCGGCGTTGCGATTCTCTCGGACGAAAAAAGAAACAATTTTCGTTCAAACTACATGCAATGCGATAAACCTCTCATCAGGTGACTACTGCGTGTTTCCGCTACCAGTGGCTGGCACTAGTCAAACCCGCGTGGCCCGAGGCGAGGTGTTGCCGAATCTACAATTCTCGTAACTTATTCGAACAAGCTGATTCTCGACATTGCAATGGTATCAGCTTGAATTTATTTATTTTTTGACGATTTGTGACACTAACATGAGGGCCGCAGCATTAGGGTAAACCTAAGGTAGTGTCTTTTTCTTTGAATAGGCGTGACACGACAAATATGAGTTTCAATACACTAGGTGTCAACGGGCCAGTCTGCTACATTGTGGACCCTCTCCCGATCAAACTCGTGTACAGTACATCAAGTAACTGGCTTGGGAGTCTTAGACTCCACGTAGGTAGCTCGACCGTGCCCAAGGACGCACGCCGACAGGCCAACTCAATTTCCAGAATGCAACAAATATCTTAACAGATCTTTCATTTGCCATTTGCCATAAACCCAACCGTGGGGGCGTTCTGCGCCACTTTGCTTAATATTTCGCATCACCTAAGTTGCCACCTTTTCCAATGAAACTTAGTCACGTGTAACTATATGTTTCGAGTGTCGTTCAAGTTAACATCTTCCGAAGGCTCGCAACTCAAGGCTATGCCTCTAGTTACACGACACTGGAGACGCTGCGGAGAAGTATGCCGTCGTCTAGGTCTCAGCGGGCGCTTCATTTCGATGCGCAGTTTCTTATGCCTTCTCTTTTTGGCTTCATCGTCGTTCCCATTGATGCAACGGTCACATGTCCAGGTGAGAGTGTCGCAATGGGAATAAACACACATCCGCGCCAGTCCTACACGCGAGATTCATCTGTCCATTTATTCGCTCAGCCAGGACACTCTGCGGGTATAAAATGAAGGGCTGCTCCCCTTCCTCAGACCAACAACCATCCGACGCAATCTCTACTTTACCATGCACGTCATCTCCACTGCTGCCTTTGTTTCCGTTCTTGCTCTGGCATCCACCCTAGCCTTTGCTTTGCCACAGGCTAAACCAGCAACCGGTCCTGCTCCGCAACAATCTCCGGCCCCATTGAAGTCGTCGTCTTCTGACAAGCCTGCCAGTGTTCCATGCACAGATACCTATACTGTCCCGTAAGTCTTGCAATATCCTATCTCTTCGTGGTACCTCTCGATGTACGTGTGCTGACTGTCTTGCTCACGACCAGGCAAGCTGAACCCTGCGATACGTTGGTCGCGAAGCTCGGGCTGAGCCAGGCTGATATCTTGTCACTGAATGACGGGTTAAGCTGTAGGTGTCACTGATACAATCTGGTCGAGCGGAGCTCTGGCTGAGACACAAATCGTCACCACAGGCGACGGGAATATCCCTGCCGGCAAGGTATTGTGTATTAAGAAGCCGAAGCAAAAGTCGACTCGGGCGTTGGCCCCAAATCCCCCAAAGCCTGCACCTGCTTGCAAGACATACGCTCCGGCCACGGCCGCGACGTGCGATGAGCTGGCGGCCGAGTTTGGTCTTACTCCGGAGAAATTTGTTGAGTACAACAGCGGCGTGAACAGCGGCTGCACGAACCTCGTTCCGGGACAAAAAGTACGTGTATTCCGTCCCGCTGATGGGCTGTGATATGACACTAACCAATCCGGGATTAGTACTGCGTGGCCTTGGATTGATACACCATAAACAACACAGATCCAGTCTTTCAACAGTGAGGAGATCCTAGGTCGTGCGCATTGAGTCATACGATGGGACCCCGTTCTGTGTGGAGGGCGCAGTTAAATCGTTTCGTTGCTTGTGTCCTAACTAGCACAGAATATGGACTAGATGTCTTTATTTTTGTCTCACTTTTGTCACCAACTACTAATCGAATAGTAGACGGCCTCGAGTCGTAATTATACCGTTTCTTATGCATGTCCGAGTCATGGCCAAACATAACTTGAAGGTCATCAAGTGGTCTCATGAGTCTTTAGGTCTTAGGCCTCTTGTCGTCACATTTCGCCTCACTCAATCCCTTCGACAGAGTAGCTGACTCTGAACTTCGCTGAGAAGCGGCGGCTAGTACATCCTTGTTGAATCTATTCTCTGACTCTGCACCAGAGAATACATCGGCAAAAGCACGTTAACATGTACTCCTGACTTATATGAAGCCATTGGGTTTAGTCCATTGGAAAAGCAAGGTTTTCATTACGTCCCGATACCGGCAGTGATTGTCCTTTCTGGCTTCGTCCCTTGTTGCGCTTCGCAGCATCACCCGATTCCAGCTGAGTTCAAAGACGACATTTAAAACTCTTCAACTTGCTCTTCGATCTGACTTCAGCTTGGTCCGTGACTCTAAGTTGAAGACCTCGAATTCGCGACAGCCCAAGCGACAGCCTGAGGCTTACTGTATCGGGCGTGTATACAAGCACATATTCTAGCACCGGAGTCCCTAGTTCACCGTGACGGTGACAATGACTAACAATTTGCTTCATAACTTTGAAAGCAATATGTGACAAGATATATTTTCGATTCCAGAAAATAGAAACATTATCACTTGTCTACGGTCGTGGCACCTTTTAAAGTCCCGACGAGCGCCCGTCGCCGTCTCGGACAGTGTATGATAGCGATTTTGCCTTGATAACGCCCTTCCCACTCTTCATCTACCAATCTCCGACTCCCATTGCCGCGGTGACCATCCGCTCCGTAGGCAGCATCTTGGGCATCTTGGGATTCAGCTCGGAACGGACAGCAAACCGAGACCGACATATTGGATAATCGCAATATTACCGTAGTTAAACGGTTATTTATGGAATAATATCTAAGAGATAGGAACATAGTATGCTCTACTCCAGACCTCCATCGCTCTCGCGTTCCATACATATTTGACCTCCCGCTGCGCTTAAACTCTTCACAGCATAACCACCGTCTCGCGCATTCCCTGCTCGAGCTTGAGAATTGAGTCGAGGGCCGCGATGTCGCTGCCTGCAAACGTAAGCAAAGTGCACCATAGACGAATGTCGTGAGCGCATGGCATGCGGCGTGGTAAGTGGCGATATTGGACTCAAAGGCGGTGTTAGCGGATTTTGCTTACCGGCCTGGGTTGAGTCGGGCGATGCGAGCGAAACGTACCACATTACTGTAATATAAACGCACAGTACTCGCTTGAGTATTCACGCAGTCTTGTCTTACACCCCAGCGCAGCACATTCGTTACAGTACCGACCTTTCGCACAAAGCTACAGGCACAATCTCCAAAGTGCGCAGTCCTCAAGTGATGTCCGGTTCGCGCACCATATCACTTTTCCTCCTGCACACGTGCCATCTCCCGCGTCCTGCTTAGCGAGCAGCGATTCTCTTGGACGGGCAAAGAAACTATTTTCGTTCAAGCTACATGCAACGCGATGTACCTCTCATCAGGTAGCCATTGCGTGTTTCCAGTTTCCACTCCCAGTGGCTGGCACTGGTCAATCCCGCATGGCCCGAGGCGAGGTGCTGCCGAATCTACGATTCTCGTAACTTATTCGGGCACGCTGATCCTCCACATTGCCATGGTATCAGCTTGTTTTTTTTTGTTTTTTTGTTTTTTGTTTTGGCGATTTTTGATGCTAACATGAGGGCCGCAGCATTAGGGTAAACCTGCGGCAAAGTCTTTTTTCCTTTGAATAGGCGTGACACGACAAATATGGGTTTCAATACGCTAGGTGTCAACGGGCCAGTCTGCGACATTGTGGACGCTCGCCCGATTGCACTCGTGTACAGTACATCAAGTGACTGGCTTGGAAGTCTCATAGTCCATGTAGGTAGCTCCACCGTGCCCAATGACACACACCCTGGAAAAGCCAAGTCAATTTCCAAATGCAGCAAATATCTTAACAGATCCTTCATTTTCCATAAACCGAGTTGCGAACTCTTCCAATGAATCCTAGTCACGTGTAACTATATGTTCCGAGTGTCGTTCAAGTTAACGTTGATCTTCCGACGGCTCGCAACTCAAGGCTATGCCTCTAGTTACACGACGCTGGAGACGCTGCGGAGAAGTATGCCGTCGTCTAGGTCTCAGCGGGCGCTTCATTTCGATGCGCAGTTTCTTATGCAATCTCTTTTTGGCTTCATCGTCATTCCCATTGATGCAACAGTCACATGTCTAGGTGAGAGTGTTGCAATGGGAATAAGCACACATCCGCCCCGGTCCTACACGCGAGTTTGAAGTAGATTCATCTGTCCATCTATTCACTCAACCAGGACTCTCTGCGGGTATAAAATGAAAGGCTGCTCACCTTCCTCAAACCAACAACCATCCGACGCAATCTCTACTTTACCATGCACGTCATCTCCACTGCTGCCTTTGTTTCCGTTCTTGCTTTGGCATCCACCCTAGCCTTTGCTTTGCCACAAGCTAAACCAGCAACCGGTCCTGCTCCGCAACAATCTCCGGCCCCATTGAAGTCGTCGTCTTCTGACAAGCCTGCCAGTGTTCCATGCACAGATACCTATACTGTCCCGTAAGTCTTGCAATATCCTATCTCTTCGTGGTACCTCTCGATGTACGTGTGCTGACTGTCTTGCTCACGACCAGGCAAGCTGAACCCTGCGATACGTTGGTCGCGAAGCTCGGGCTGAGCCAGGCTGATATCTTGTCGCTGAATGACGGGTTAAGCTGTAGGTGTCCTTGATACAATCTGGTCGAGCGGAGCTCTGGCTGAGACACGAATTATCACCACAGGTGACGGTAATATCCCTGCCGGCAAGGTATTGTGTATTAAGAAGCCGAAGCAAAAGTCGACTCGGGCGTTGGCCCCAAATCCCCCAAAGCCTGCACCTGCCTGCAAGACATACGCTCCGGCCACGGCCGCGACGTGCGATGAGCTGGCGGCCGAGTTTGGTCTTACTCCGGAGAAATTCGTCGAGTACAACAGCGGCGTGAACAGCGGCTGCACGAACCTCGTTCCGGGACAGAAAGTACGTGTATTCCTTCCCACTATAGGGTGTGCGACATAGTGCTAACTAATTTTTTTTTTTTTTTTTTTTTTTCAATCAATTTATATTCCGGGGTGCGTAATGCGAGTTACAGACCGGTCGGGCCGACTAACTACCTAATCTAACCCATTTACGAAACACGTTCGATAAGTGGCCGATTTATGAGTCGCAGCCACGCGAGATAATTTAGCGGTTACAGAGACGCCAACCCATAGGAGGTCGGCAGGCGTAGGAGGGTCCCGGTAAAGGGCGCCTTAGTAATATTCGGTAATGCAACTGTCCATCGTACGTGTGTCATCATCAAGCCTCCTCCACTCAAACCACCGGTTACACGGTCCGGTGCTTGGCCGGGTGAATGAGGGCGGGCGAGACGAATCGGGAAGGAGCAGCGGCATGTCGGGTTAGGGTAGAACCGGGGGGCAGCTATTTGAACGGACCCCGGAGCGTGGGTATGCCGGTGGTGCTGCGGCAGGGACCCGGGTAGGACGGAGAGTGAACGTCGTGCGGCGCGATGCCACGTGGTGGTTAAGCCCAGGTTTGGTTACCCCGGGTGGCTGTCAAAGGGCCGGCCGGTTTGTTGTGGAGCCGGAACTCCGTGGGTGTTCATGTGCCGGGGCACGGGGTAGCCCGCAGGGAATGCACCAGCCCGGATTCGAACCCAGAGTCCGTCACCAGAGCTGTCCCGTGTAAGGCGAGGGGGGGAGCAATAGCCCATTGCACCACACTCCCCCCTTAGTGCTAACTAATTCGGGATTAGTACTGCGTGGCCTTGGATTGATACCCTGGAAACAGCACAGACTTGAGCACGGATCTAGTCTGTCAACAGTGACGAGATCTTCAGTCGTGCGCCTTGGTAGTCCCTTTTCTGTGTGGAGGGCGAAGTTTAGTTGATCGCAGAATTTTCTCGTTTCATGTCCTTACTACAGACTATGGACTAGATTAATTTCTATATCTCCCCCTATGTCTTCCCAACTACTAATCGAATAGTAGACTGTGTAGACGGCTTTGAGTCGTAATTATACCGCGTCTTATGGATGTCCGAGTCAAGGCCGGACATAAGTTAGTGATCGCCAGCTTATCAAGTGGTATCACGACCCTCCTCGGGTCTCTTGTCATCACGTCACTGCCCCTCTCAATTCCTTCAACTGAATGGCTGACTCGAACCCCACTGAGCGGCGGGTAGCACGTTATTTTTTAATCCATTTTCGTGCCTTGTTTCGTGCACCCCCAAATACACTGGAAGAACCCTATGTAGCACGCCGTTAACCGATACTTCTAACTAACAACGGTTGTACATGCCAGTGGGGTTTAGTCCTTTGGAAAATCAAGGGTATTGTTAGTACGGTCTTAGTCCAAGTCGTGTGAATTTCGAACCCCGCTTGGGCACGCGCGAATCGAACCCTGGGGCGTAATTCACGTGTCGCTGGCGGCGAGTGATCGCTTTCATTGATGCTTCATAAAGCTTCATATAGCTTCATAGCTTCATCTCTTGTTGCGCTACTAGTATCTCACCCTTGACTCGTGAACCCGATTCCGGCTGAGTTCAAAGGCTGAGCTCAAAGACGATTTTTGTAGGCTGGCACCACTCTTTCAATTCTACTGTAGAATAGCTGAGCGCTGAGCGCCGAGGAACTATTCACGATGAGGTACTGTATCGGGAATGATGTGTATATCGTAGCATTGAAGTCCCTTCTCAAGTTCTCCATGACTGCGACGATGACTGACGAAGCGCTTTATAGATTCGAAAGCAGCACGTTACACACGAGCGTGTCCTTTTAATATTAGAAAAATAGATGACCTAGGCATTGTCGCCTGTCTACAGTCACATATAAAGCCCTGACGACTCTGTCTCGCCAACGTGCAGATAAACAGCGTTTCGTTCTTTGTAAATAACTGTCACAGTAGCGGTCTCGCCGGGTCGATGTCGACGACGCTTATCCATAGGCAGCAGCAGCACCGTCTCCGAATCGAGCATGAGCTGCTCAAGCTTGAGGATCGATTCGAAGGTCTCGACGTCGTCTCCCGCAAACGTGGAAAAGTGCGTGGCAAGCGAATGTCGTGCGTGCAGGGCGTGCGTGGGCGTCGCGTGGTAAGAGGCGAGAATGGACTCCGGGAGGCAGTGGATTTTGCTTACCGGCCCGGGTTGGATTGGGTAGCGTGACCGTGACGTACTGCATAATGAAAACGCGCAGTCTTGTCTTTCACCACAGCACAGCACGTTCATTACAGTACCGACCATTCGCACAAGGGTAAAGTCTTCAAAGTGCGCAGTCCTCAGGTGATGCCTTGTCTGCGCATCGGATCACTTTCTCTCCTGCACACGTGTCACGTCCAGCTTAGCGATTAGCGAATCTCTTGGATGAGCAAAGAAACACTTTGAGTTTAAACTACGTGCCATTCTATACTCTCATCAGGTGAATACGATTGCGTTCTTCTGCCGTTCAAACCCACGTGGCCGTCGGCGAAGCGCAGTTCTCGTAGTTGGGGACAGGGCCGGGGAGTCGACGGGGATGCTGCTCCTCAACGGTGCCATGGTACTAGCTTAATTCTATTGATTGGCAGCGCTAAAATGAGGGCCGCAGGATTAGGGTGAACCTATGACAGAGTCTTTGATCTTTGAATGGGCGATACGAAAAACACGAGTTTCAATCTGCACGCTGTAGATTAGTACTAGGCCCCATTACTCCTCGCTCGGTTGAACTCAAGTATTTCGAGTGACTGGCTTGGGATTCTTAGACTCTATGTAGATGGCTCCACAGACACACACTGGATTGGCTAACTACAGCAAATACCTTAACAAATCTATCATTTGCCACAAACTCAACCGTAGATGTACCCTGCGCCACTTCGCTCCATATTTCGCGTTACCTAGGCTGTGCTCTCGGCCACAGCCACCACGCGGCCAACTTTTCCGAGGAAACGTAGTGAGTGTAACTAGTGAGTGTAACTATATGTACGTTCAGAGTGTCGTTGATCTTCCGAGGGCTCGCAATTCAGGCAGTGCTTTAAGTTACGCGATACCAGAGACGCTGCGGAGAAGTTTGCCGCCGTCTATTCCCCACTGGCGATGGGGCCTTTCATCTTACTGCGCATTTTGTTACTATGTTATATCTTTTTGGCTCATCGTTATTCCCATTGATGCCACCGCCACATCTCCGTGTTGCAAAGGGAATATGTACACATCCGCACCGATCTCACATGGATGCTTGAGGTAGATTCATCAGTGACTCATCTACCCGTCTATTCGCACAACTCGGGCTCCCTGAGGGTATAAAATGAAGGGCTGCACCCTTTCTTTGGAGCATCAACCATTCGACGCGACCTCCTCTACTTTACCATGCACGCCATCTCCACTGCTGCCTTTGTTTCCGTTCTTGCCTTGGTATCGTCGCTGGCTGCTGCCATTCCAGCAGCCAGTCCGGCTCCGCAGTGTACTCGTATGTCAACATCTTCATCTTCATCTCACTCCTGGTTGTCTGACAAGCTGTTCAATGCACAGAAACGTATACCCTCCCGTAAGTCTTGCAATATCCTATCTCTCCGTGGTGCCTCCAGATGCACGTATGCTGACATGTCTTGCTCACCACCAGGAAAGCTGAACCTTGCGATACCCTCGTCGCGGAGCTCGGCCTTAGCCAGGCTGATATCTTGTCGCTGAATGACGGGTTAAGCTGTAGGTGTCCTTGATACCATCCGATCGAGTAGAGCTTAAGTCGAGACCCAAATTGCCACCACAGGTGACGGCAACATTCCCGCCGGCAAGGTATTGTGCATTAAGAAGCCGAAGCAAGTGTCGTTGTTGGCGCAAAAGCCGGCGCCTGCCTGCAAGACGTACGCTCCGGCGACGGCCGCGACATGTGACGCGCTGGCGTCCGAGTTTGGTCTTACTCCGGAGAAATTTGTCGAGTACAACAGCAACGTGAACAGCGACTGTACCAACCTCGTTCCGGGACAGAAAGTACGTGTATTACCTCCCACTATAGGGGGTGTGACATAGCACTAACTGATTCGTGATTAGTACTGCGTGGCCTTGGACTGATACGGGGAAAGCAGCACAGATCTAGTCTGTCAACAGCGAGGAGATCTTCTGTCGTGCGAGTTGATAGACCCTTTCTGTGTGGAGGGCAAAGTTTAGTTGATCGCAGAGTCTTCTCGTATCCCTACTGCAGACTATGGACTGGGGTTTTTAATCTTGTGCATTTATTCGACTAGTAGTACTAATTGAACGGACTGAGACGACTTTGGAGTCGTAATTATATCTTGTCTTACGCATTTCATGACCGAACGTTAACCTCGAGTTTATCAAATGCTCTCATGACCAAGTTTGCTCCTTTTTTTTTTTTTAAAAATCCATTTTTGTGCGCCTGAGGGAATTGTACCCTATGTAGCACTACACTTGTGAATATCAAGTATGCTCCTATCCCTAGGTATTAACTACGGCAATGTACGGATTATCTAATATATGGGTCTAGCCTCGGGTTGTACTTTCCGAGCTGTATCCCAACAATATTTCAATACCGTAACTGTTGTTCGTGGGCTTTAATCCTTTGGCTGAAAAAGGAAAGCTATTATAGTACGTCCTATTTACAGCGATCGATTCTTCCCTTTTGGGGTTTATATCATCTGATTCTGGCCGAGTTCGAACTTCAAAGACGATCTCTCCATACTCTTTCAATCTGACCCGCAGAGGAGCTCTAATTCGCGATGAAGCTCACTGTCTCGGGGCACAAATCGTACGAGCACGTGCTCATCCACATTCACTCACTCCTTTGTCGCTCCAGCAGAGACAGGCCACTCAGGCTGGATACTACTGTAGCTGCCAACTCGCGTGATGCGGACTTGACATGCCGCATAAATACAAGCACGGAGTACTCGCGCAGGTTGTCTTACACCAGAGCGCAGCACGTTCGCTACAGTACCCTTGACAGTACCGGCCATTCGCACAAGGCTACAGGCACAGTCTTCGAAGTGCGCAGTCCTTAGGTGATGCTCGGTCCGCTCATCGGATCACCTTTCCTCCTGTACACATGCCACGTCCGACTTAGCGAAGAGCGATTCTCTGAATTTCTCTCGGATGAGCAAAAAAAAAAACATTTTTTTGTTCAAACTACATGCGATGCGACGTCATGGTAGCTCACATCAGGGGAACGTTGTGCGCTTCTACCAGCCAAACGTGGCCCCCGGCGAAGCGCGGTAATACAGTGTCGGATCTACAGTTCTCGTAGTTGGGGACAGAGCTAGGGTCGCTGTTCCTCAACGGTGCCGTGGGGTGAGCTTAATTTTATTGACAAATGGTGGCGCTAATATGAGGGCCGCGCATTAGGGTAAACCTGCGGCAGAGTCTTTTTTCTTTGAATAGGCGATACGACAACACGAGTTTCAATACGCTAGATGTCAACGGGTCAGTATCAGTTCGTCTGCAACGCTAATTGATTAGTACCAGTTATTGATCCTCGCCGGATTGAATTTTATGTACATAAAGTGACTGACTTCAAGTTGGAATTCTTTGACTCGGGATTCTGTGTAGGTAGCCTAAGGACACACGCCCCGTACCAGCAGCCTTTGATCTCCAGAATGCGGCAAATACCTTAATACATCCTTCGTTTCCAAAACTCATCCACAGACACGCCCTGCACCACTTCGTTCGCGTCACTGGCACCCTCCGTGCTGCGCTTTTGGCTACCAATTTCCGATCGAACGTAATACTGGTACGTGAGTGTAAGTAAGTTTCGAGTGTCGTTGATTATTTGACGGCTCGCAACTCGGGGCAATGCTCTTAGTTACACGAGTTGGAGATGCTGCGGAGAAGTATATCCCCCACTGGCAACGCGCCTCTCATTTCGCTGCGCAGTTTTTGATGCAATATCTTTTTTGGCTTTGTCGTCATTCCCACTGGTGTAATGGTCATATGTTCGGGTGAGCGCGTCGCAATGGGAATAAGCACACATCCGCGCTGATCCCACACGCGTGCTTGAGGTAAATCCATCCATCCGCCTATTCGCGCAACTCGGGCTTCCTGCGGGTATAAAAGGAAGGGTTGCTCCCCTTCTTCAGACCAACAACCATTCGCCACTTTACAGTCTTTACCATGCACGCCATCTCCACTGCTGCCTTTGTTTCCGTTCTTGCCTTGGTATCGTCGTTGGCCGCCGCCACGCCAGCGACCGGTACGACGCCACAGTGTATCAGTATGTCTTCGTCTTCGTCGCCTCCACTCCCGGTTGTCTGACAAGGCTTTTCTATGCACAGAAACGTATACCGTCCCGTAAGCCTTGCAATACCGCATCTCTCCATGGCGCATCCAGATGCACGTATGCTGACCTGTCTTGCTCACCACCAGGAAAGCTATACCTTGCGATACCCTCATCGCGGACCTCGGCCTGAGCAAGGCCGATATACTGTCGCTGAATTCTGGGTTTAGCTGTAAGTATCCCTGATACAGTCCGATCGAGCAGAGCTCTGGCTGAGACGCGAATTGTCACCACAGGTGATGGTACCATCCCCGCCGGCAAAGTCTTATGCATTAAGCAATCGAAGCCAAAGCCGGCTCGGATGTTGGTGCCAACGCCCAAAAAGCCGGCGCCTGCTTGCAAGAAGTACGTGACTGCCTCGGAAACGACGTGCGACGAGCTGGCGCCCAAGTTCGATCTCACTCCGAAGGAATTCATCGAGTACAACGACGGCGTGAACGACGACTGCACCAACCTCGTTCCAGGACAGAAAGTATGTGTATTCCTTCCCACTTCGGGAGTGTGACATGGGACTGACTGATTCGGGATTAGTACTGCGTGGCCCTCGATTGATACTCGGGAAACACAGATCTAGTCGAGTGACGAGATGTTGGTCGTGCGCATTGAGTCATACAATGGACCTCTTTCTGTGGAGGGCGGAATTAAATTGATCCCAGAGTTCTCTCTTTTCTCATATCCCAACTACAGACCGTCTTTATTTCTCTGTCTCCCCAACTACCAATCGAATAGTAGACGACTTTAAGTCGTAATTATACCATGTCTTGTTCATATCTGGGTCGCATGTCTGAGTGATGTCCGAACATAAGTTACCTTTAGGTTATGAACCATTCTCATGGCCCTCTTTGGGCCTCTTGTCATCACGTCTTGCCGCCCCACTCAAACTCGAACTTCACTGAGTAGCGGCTGCTGCTGCTAGTATCTTCTTTTTGAATCCATTTTCGTGCACCCGAGAGTACACTGACAGGACTCAGTGTAGCACGTTAATTTGTGCTTCTAAACAGTGACTGTTGTTGTGCACGAGGTTTAGTAAAAGAAATGCTAGTACGAAGGCTAGTACGTCCTATTTCCAGTGATCGTTATTGTTTCCGACTTCATCCCTTTAACTTGAAGTTGTGGCGTTATATCACCTGGTTCTTGTCGAGCTCAAAGCCGACTTCTATTCTCTTTCAATTTGACTGTAAATGGCCTGGGCAGGGGAGCTTAGATTCGTAATGGAGCTAACTGTATTGGGCGTCCACATAAAGCACATCGTCAAGCATACCTTAGAAGCGCTGAAGTCCCTTCTCAAGTTCGCCGTCACGATGACGAAAGCCGACAAAGCGCTTCATAATTTCGAAAGTAGCATACCGTGTGCAAGCGTCCTTCGACGTTATAAAGTAGATAACTAGGCACAGTAAAATTGTCATTTATCTACATTCTAAAACCCCCATGGCTCTGTCTTGCCAACGTGCACTGTAGCAGTCTCGCCGATATCGATGACACCCACCCTGACTCCACCCACCAATCTGCAACTCCCAAAGCTGCAACGGTCGCCCGCCACATATTGTCCGCCAAACCATCTACCACGCGGACCCCCGCAGGCAGTATCATCACCACCTTGAGAGGTTGAGTGCGAGTATGAGAGTGTCGACCCAAGGGGATGACGTAGACAAGATGAGGTGAAATGGATGTGAAGTCGATTCGGAGATAGAGCGCGGGAACGTAGAGCTAGAATCGGCGCGGGTGCGATGTGTAGATCAGCGTTCGCTCGGATGTCAGACGAAGGGGCTTCAAGAGCTGCAGATGAGGTGAGACGGATAGATTGATTTCTTCTCGAGACACGAAAGCCGAGGAGTATAAATACATGAGGGACGAGCCACAGGACACAAAGTAGGACAATAGGGATACAGGAAGAATATAGTAGTTGCGGACACGAAGGAATACAATGGGTGAACGCAGACACATCCGAGAACCGGGCATCGAGGCCGATGTGGCCGAGTTGTCGTGGGCGTACGAACGCGCTGAGTGTGACTGTTTGGCGGTGTTGCGCACGCAGCGCATGTGTGGACCTTACAACCTCACGCTCTGGTCTGCTCGAACTCGAGGGTCGGGTCGAGCGCCTCGACGTTGCTGCCTGCAAACGTGCAACGCGAGCGAATGTTGGGCGTACAGGGCGACGTCCATGCACAGAGAGTGCGCGGGGTAAGAGGTGAGACTGGACTCACGGGTGTGAACGATTTGATAGGGGAGGGCGCGTTAGCGGATTTACTTACCGGGTTGAGTCAGGAGGGAAAGGGCGCGCACGAGAAAGAGATATACGCACGCGGGAACCGAGGCAAGCGTCGAAGGAGAGAGTCCCCGCGCCAAATGGGGAGCATCGCGAGGTCGAAGGGCAAGTACTTGGATCCTGTCTCTACACACATATATGTGTCGTAACCGCCGTGGTTCAAAGGCTGGAAAGGGTGGAAAGGTAGCTGGACATCCTGGATTACCAAAGCCTAGCTAAGCGGGGCGGATCCGTATGAAAAAAGTGCCATACCCAGAGAGGTAGGTGGGCGCGCGGTTGCCTCCTATCGTGGCATCAGCTTGCACACAATGTGGTGCAATTGTCGTGGCCTGCGGGGGTTCTGGTCGGTCCTGTGGTGATAACTTGATGAAGGCGGGGGACACGTACCGCTAGAATGTTGGGCTAGCGTACAAAGAAACTTGAGTTTCTGGTGGGAGTGGGGGTGGGTTGGCAGCGTGGAAAAATCCCACTAATCCAACCCCGTGATTTGGGAAGTCGGGATTCCGGTTTCCTCGAACCATGTCTTGTTGCCTTTTCTTTTTGAGCACACGACTGATGATTACCAAGGTAATGGAGGAGTATGACAATTGAGGTTGTCTTTGGCCCACATAGCGGAACGAGGAAATGAACGCGGTCGCCGCGCAGTTCGTGGATCCGTTGCAGCGTCGGGATGTCGAGATGTGATAGCTGCGATATTTTATTTCGGCTGGGAGACATAAAGGGGAGACGGGAGGTGCTACCACCCGGATCAGACAGATAGAAGGTGATTATGCGAGTAGACCACGAATTGGAATTCGGGCAGGTCAGGGACGATGCATGGGAGGTAGAGGGCGCTAGATGCCAACCCAGGGAGATGGGCCAGCGCTCTTAGAGAAGATGGAGTCGAGCAACACGCGGGCCGATTCGTCAGCGGAAGTAGTACAACTCAGGAACTCGACGAGAAAACTCTTGGAAAAGGTTCGCTGGTCTGAGGCGGAGCGAGCGCTTGATAGTCTTTGAGCGCTCAGGGCGGCACGTGCTCATTCCGGATCCTCGTCCGTGTTGCCACCTGTCTATCAACCGCCCGCCCGCCGCACCCAGGCTCGACGGTGAGCCCCTTGTCCCTCCCTCGCCGGCTCGCTACCGGAGGCCCCACTCATCGCAACCTCGCCTCGGACCTCGGACACAAAAACTCCTTGTTTTTAATCGCGAAACACGTCGTGCTTCCGCCCGGTCTCTATTCCATCGCATATCCACTAAATCGCTCGCTACCTTGTAACTTGCTTTTTTCTTCATTAACCCCTAGTACGCCCGCTGGTCAATAGAACAAGCCATCTGGTCTCGAGGCTTGAGTGTAATATCTATAACTTTTGCAGGGTACCACCCATACGCTCAGGTCAGATCCTATTGTAGCATGCCAGCTCGCGTGATGTGGACGTGACGTGCCGCATGAATATAAATGCGCAGTATTTGTGTGGTCTTGTCTTACACTACAGCGCAGTACGTTCGTTATAATACCGACCATTCGCACAAAGGCTACAGGCATAGTCTTCAAAGTGCGCAGTCCTCAATCATTCTTAGGTGATACCCGGTCCTTGCGTCAGATCGCGTTTCTTCATGTGCACGTGTCACGGCGAATAGCGAATCTCTTGGATGAGCAAAGAAACACGCTGCGTTCAAGCTACGTGCCGTGCTATGTAGCTCTCACCAGGCGAACGCGATTGCGTCCTTCTACTGGTCAAACCCGCGTGGTCCTCGGCGAAGCACAGTTCCCAGCGCCGAATCTACAGTTCTCGTCACTTAGTCGGGGATGCTGTTTGTTAACATTGCCATGGTATCAGCTTGTGTTTTTTTTTTTTTGACGATTGTGACACTAAAACGAGGGCCGCAGCACTAGAGTAAACCTGCGACAAATATTTTTCTTTGAATAGGCGGTACGGCAAACATGGGTTTCAATATGTTGGGCGTCAACGGGTCTGTCTGTAACGCTGTGGATTTTCGCCCGATTGATCTCGTGTGCATCCAGAGACTGGCTTGGAATACTTCGACCTGTAGGTGGCTTCACCACAAGGACGTGCACCCTGGACAGGCCAACTCGATTACCAGAGTGCATTGAACACCTTAACGAGCCCTTCATTTAACACAGACCCAACCATGACACGCCTTGTGTCACTTGGGTCGATATTTCGCGTCACTGGCACCCGGGCTGCGCTTTCAGCTATAGCTACCAACTTTTCCGATGAAACGTAATACGTGACTCTAACTATATGTACGTTTTGGGTGTCGTTGATCTTCCGACGGCTCGCAACTCAGGGCAGTCTTCCCTATTACACGACACTGGAGACACTGCGGAGAAGTATGCCTCCCGCTAGCAATGCGCCTCTAATTTCGGTGCGCAGTTTCTTATACAATATCTTTTTTGACTTCATCGTCGTTTCCATCGGTCTAACGGTCACATGTCCAGGTGACCGTGTCGCAAAGGGAATAAGCACACATCCGCGCCGATCCCACACGCATACTTGATGTAGGTCCATCCAACCGCCTATGCGCGCAAGTCGGGCTCCATGCGGGTATAAAACGAAGGGCTGCTCCCCTTCTTCAGACCAACAACCATTCCACCCAATCTCTACTTTACAGTCTTTACCATGCGCACCATCTCCACTGCTACCTTTTTTTCCGTTCTCGCTTTGGTATCATCCCTAGCCTTCGCTCTTCCACAAGCTAAACCAGCAACTGGTCCCGCTCCGCAACAATCTCCAGCCCCATTGAAGTCCTCGTCTTCCGACAAAGCTGTTCCATGCACGGATACCTATACTGTCCCGTGAGTCTTCCAATATCCTATCTCTCCGTGGCGCCTCCAGGTGTACGTGTATTGACCGTTTTTCTCACCACCAGGAAAGCTGAACCCTGCGATACCCTCGTCGAGGAGCTCGGCCTTAGCCAGGCTGATATCCTGTCGCTGAATGACGGGTTAAGCTGTAGGTGTCCTTGATACTATCCGATCGAGTAGAGCTCAAGTCGAGACCCAAATCGCCACCACAGGTGACGGCAACATTCCCGCCGGCAAGGTATTGTGCATTAAGAAGCCGAAGCAAGTGTCGTTGTTGGCGCAAAAGCCGGCGCCTGCCTGCAAGACGTACGTGACGGCCACGGCCACGACATGTGACGCGCTGGCGTCCGAGTTTGGTCTTACTCTGGAGAAATTCGTCGAGTACAACAGCAACGTGAACAGTGACTGCGCTAACCTCGTTCCAGGACAGAAAGTACGTGTATTCCCTCTCGCTATAGGGGCGCTACATGACGCTAATTGTTTGACGAATAGTACTGCGTGGCCTTGGATTGATACCCGGGAAACGCAGACCCAGTCTGTCAACATGTCAACAGTAACGAGATCTTCGGTGCGAGTCATGCGCATTGATGGACGCTCTTCTGTGTGCCAGCGGAGGAGACGAAGTTAAATTGATCGGAAAGTTTCTCGTGTTCCTACTGGAGACTATGGACTGGATATTTTAATTGTGTGTCCCCCGACTAGTACCAATTGAACGGACTCGAACGACTTTGAAGTCGTAATTATACCTTATCTTTTGCATGTCATGGCCGAACATAAGTTACCTCCTGCTTGTCAAGTGCTCTGGCGATCGTCTTGTCATCGCGAACCGCCCCACTCAATCCCTTCAACAGAGTAGCTGGCTCGAAATTCACCAAGGAGCGGCCGTGAGTAGTATTATATCCTTTTTAAATACACCCGAGATTCGGATTACATTGGCAGAAACCTATGTAGCAAGCGAACCTACACTTCTCACCAATGACCGTTCACAGACGGTCTAGTCTGAGTCCTCCAGAAAAGCAAAAAGCTGGTATATTTTATGGTTAGTTACAGCGGGAGTCCTCGATTTTTTCAACTTCGTATGAGCTTCGTGGCGTTGTATCAACAAAGTCAACAAAGTTTATCGCCCGATCTCGGTCGTGTCACGTGTGCAAAGACGATCTGGCGGAATCTCATTGACATGTTACAGTAATGGTCGATGAAAGGCTTCATAAATTCGAGAGCAGCTCATTGTACGCAACCGTATCCTCTCACCGTGATATTAATAGATAAATTAGGCGCAGTAAAATTGTCGCTTGTTACATTCTAAAGCCCCGACGGCTCGGACTCACCTACATGCACTGTAGCACTCTCACCGACATCGATGGCGCCCACAACGCCCTCCATCCACCAGCCTCCGACTATCGCGGTGGTCATCCGCCGTACAACGTCCACCAGACCGTCGTCCCTCCTGTGGGCAGCATCGTTACCACACGCTCGGCGAGCTCGAGCTCGAGCTCGACGATCGGGTCGAGCGCCTCGATGTCGCTGCCCATAACGTGGTAAAGTGCATTGCGAGCAAACGTCGTGCGCACAGGGTGACATGCACGAGAAGAGCGTGGGCGGGGGTCGCGTGATGAGAGGTGAGAATGGAGTGCACGATCTGGAAGGGAGGAGGATGGCGCTAGCAAATTCCTTACCGGGCTGAGAAAAGGGGGCACACAAGCGAGAGCGAGATATGCGTACGCGGAAGCCGAGGTGAGAGACGAAGGAGAGAGAGAACCGCCGCGCCAGATGGGGAGCATCGCGATGTCAAACGGGCCATATTTTGATCAGATCTCTACACAGTGATACAATCTCGACGATACCGCAGCCTTCGTGGACTCTAATCGACCCTGCGGTGTGGTTTGGGGGTCACATACCGCTAGTACGTTGGACCGATGTACAAACAAACTTGGGCCCCTGAAGCTTGAAGCTTGAAGGGCTGGCCTAGCGGAACGAGGGAATGCACGCGGTCGCGGCGCGGCTCGTGGATCCGTTGCAGGCGTTGGGAAGTAGAGATGGACATAGCTGTGACATTTTATGTTTATTTATTTCGGCTGGGAGGCATGAAGGGGAAACGGGTGTACGGGTTCCCCAGAGCAGACAGAATTAACACACCGGTTATGGATGAATTGGAAGTCGGGCAGGTCAGCGATCGGAGTCTGAGCGCGCAGGGAGGCACGTGCTCATTCCTCTATTCCGTGCCGCCATGCCGCCACTACTCCGCCACCTGTCGTACCCATCTTCTCAATCAACCGTACTGCTCTTTTCTTTTCCCAGCCCGCCCCACCCAAGAATTCCATCGCCAAGGGATCGATTATGAGTCACTTGTCCCTCGCTCGCTGGTACGCTCCGGTGTCTTGACCTCGCCTCGGGCACAAAAACCCCTCGTTTTCGACCGAGAGGCGTGCTTCTGCCCTGTCTCTGCTCGCCCATAGCATACCTACCTAATCGCTCGCTGCCTTGTAACTTGCCCTTTCCTCGCCACCCCCTAGTACGCCCGTTGGTCGATAGAACAGATGTTTATATTTTCTCTCTCCCCGTGCCTTTGCGCTTGGCCTTTTCTATCTTTGCAGGTCTTCCCCGCTCGGCACTGCATGGACACGCCTTCCTGGCAAACCGAATAACTCACCTGCAAAGAGAGCTAAATCTTGCGGAAGAGCGCCACAGAACCGACACACCGCGTGTCCAAGCCATGTCGCCTTGAGATTCGATGTAGGTAAGAGTGTGATATCTGTAACTTTTGTAGGATACCGCCCATACGCTCATGTTGGACCCTAGTAGAATGCCGGCTCGTGTGATGCGGATGTGATGTGACGCATCAATATAAACGCGCAGTACCCACGCATTCTTGTCTCACACTACAGCGCAGCACTTTCGTTACAGTCGCGACAGCTCGCTACAGGCACGGTCTTCAAAGTGCGCAGTCCTCAGTCTTTCTTAGGTGGTACCTTGTCCGCGCATTAGATCACCTTTCCTCCTACACGTGCACACGTGCCACGTCTAGCTTAGCGACTCGTAATGGCAATTCTCTTAGATGAACAAAGAAATACTGTTCGTTCTACAAGCGATGCCATGTATCTCACAGCAGGTGAGTACGGTTGCATTCTTCCTCTAGTCAAACATACATGGCCCATGGCAAAGTGCAGCTCTTTGGTGCCAAATCTACGGTTCTCGTAACTTAGTTGGGGGCGGTGTTAGTCAACATTGCTATGGTATCAGCTTGATTATTTTGACGATTTTTGACGCCAAAATGAGGGCCGCAGCATTAGGGTAAACTTATGGCAGAGTCTTTATCCTTTGAATATGCAATACGACGAACATGAGCTTCGATACACTAGGTGCCAACGGATCAATCTGCAAGGTTGCGAATTAGTACCAGGCCTCGTTAATCCTCGCTCGGTTGAATCTATGTATATTGAGTGACTTCTTGGGATTCTCGTATTCTGATGGCTCCACCACCAAGGACCCTAAGCGACCCGGACTGGCTAAATCAACTTTCGGGACACAGCAAATACATTAAGTAATCCTTCTTCATCTGCCACAAACTCAACCTTGGATACGTTCTGTGCCACTTCGCTTCCGACGGCCCGCAAACAAGGGGAATGCCCTCAGTTACACGAACTGGAGACGCTGCGGAGAGGTACTATGCCCCCACTGGCAACCCGCCTCTCATTTCGCTTCGCTGCGCAGTATCTTATGCAATCTCATTTTTGACTTCATCACTATTCCCATTAGTCTGACGGTCATATGCCCAGGCCGGGTGACCGTGTCGCAAGGGGAATGAGCACACATCTGCGCCAACCCCACATCCGAGCCTGACGTAGACGTAGATTCATCAATCTGTCTATCTGTGCAACTCGGGCACCTTGCAGGTATAAAACGAAGGGCTGCTCCCCTTCTTCAGACCAACAACCACTCCACCCAATCTCTACTTCACAGTCTTTACTATGCACACCATCTCCACTGCTACCTTTTTTTCAGTTCTCGCCTTGGTATCGACCTTGGCCCTTGCCATGCCACTAGCTATACCAGCAACTGGTCCGGCTCCGCAACCATCTCCGACGCCATTGAAGTCGTCGTCTCCTGACAAGGCTGCTCCATGCACAGATACCTATACCCTCCCGTGAGTCTTGCGATATCCTATCTCTCCGTGGCGCCTCCCGATGCACGTGTGCTGACTGTCTTGCTCATCACCAGGCAAGCTGAACCTTGCGATACACTGGTCTCGAAGCTCGGTCTGAGCCAGGCTGATATCCTGTCGCTGAATTCCGGGCTAAGCTGTAGGTGTCCCTGATAGAATCGGATGGGGCAGAGCTCTGGCTGAGACACAGACCGCCACCGCAGGTGTCGGCAACATTCCCGCTGGGAAAGTATTGTGCATTAAGAAGCCGAAGCAAGAGTCGTCGTCGACACAAAAGCCGGCGGCTGCCTGCAAGAAGCAGGCAACGGCCACGGCCACGACATGCAACGGGCTGGCGACCGAGTTTGGTCTGACTGCGAAGAAATTCATCGAGTTCAACAATAACGTGAACAGTGAATGCACTAACCTCGTTCCAGGACAGGCCGTACGTGTATTCTCTCTCGTTATAGGGGGTGCGACATAGCGCTAACTTCGTCACTAGTACTGCGTGGCCTTGGATTAATACCCGGGAAACATCGCAGACCCAGTCCGTCAACAGTGACGAACTCTTCGGTCATGTCCATTGAGTCATATGATGGTCTCTCTTCTGAGTGCAGTGAAGGGCAGAGATATAATTGACCGCAGCGTTTTCTCTTTTTTTTTTTTTTTTTTCATATTCCAACTACAGACTGTCTTTATTATTGTGTCTCCCCAACTACTAATGGAATAGTAGACGACTTTGAGTCGTAATTATACCACGTTTTATGATGTCCGAGTCTTGGCCTTGCCTAAGTTACCTCCAGCTTATCACTGGCAAGTACTCTCATGACCCTCTTGTCGTCACGCCTCGCCCCACTTAGTTCCTTCAACAGAATAGCTGACTAGCTGACTCGAACTTCGCTACGCTGAGGCGGTGGTTAGCACTTTCTTGAATTTATTTTCGTGCACCGAAGAACATACTGGCAGAACTCTATGCAGCACGTTAAACTATACTTTCAACTAATAACTGTTGTTCATGGGGTTCAGTCCTCTGGAAAAAGCAAGGCTATTATTAGTATGCCCTATTTACAGCGACCGACTTCGTCCCTTGTGGCGCTATATTTACCCGATTCTAACCAAGTTCAAAGACGGACTCAATACTCTTTCGATCTCACTGTAGAGGGCCCGAGAGACTATTCACGATGAGACTTACTGTACCGGACATACTCACAGATGGAGGTGTACACATCGTAGTGCTGAAAACCCTTCTCGAGTGCGGGTGACGGCGACGATGACTGACGAGGCGCTTTATAAATTTGAAAGTAGCCCATTGTGCACAAGCGTGTCCTTTACAACAGGGTCCAAAACTATTGGCACTTTCAGAGCCACTGGCACATGGTGCGGACATACTAAATTCACCAGCGCGGTTCATAATTAAGTGGGAGGAGAGCCTGAGATCTTCGGAAAATTGGTTATGTTGCAAATATTGAGTTATGGAATAACGTTACCGTGTCAAAAGCAACAATATATAGATTTATTTTGTATTTACAACATTTATTTTCCCTCGGAAAAGCATTAGCATGGGTGTGTTCAAACTCCGCTAATTTACCTCTGTTCAAAATTTCCAAAACGGAAAGTGCCAATAGTTTTGGATGCTGCTATCCAGTACATATAATCGCGCAGTACGTGTGCAGTCTTACCTTATACCGTGCAGCATGTTCGTTACCGTACCGACTATTTACTCAAGACTACAGGCACAGTCTCCAAAGTGCGCAGTCCTCAGTCGTCCTCGTCCGCGCATCAGATCACTTTTCCTCCTGCTGCACACGCGCCACATCCAGCTTAGCGAATAGCGAATCTCTTGGATGAGCAAAGAATCACTTTCCGTTCAAGCTACATGCGATGTGATGTAGCTTTCATCAAGTGAACACGATTGCGTTCTTCCACCACGCCGAGTTGGTGAAGCGCAGTTCTCTGGTGCAGAATCTACAGTTCTTGTAACCTACTGTAATCAGGGACAATATTCCCACTTTTCCTCAACATTGCCATGGTATCAGCTTGACTTGATTTTTTATTTTTATTTTGACTATTTGTGACGCTAAAATGAGGGCCGCAGCATTAGGGTAAACCAGCGACAAAATCTTGTTCTTTGAATAGGCGATACGACAAAAAAGAGTTTCAACATGCTAGGTGCCAATGGGTCAATCTGAAACACTGTGGATTTTCGCCGATCGAACTTATGTACATCAAGTGACTCGCTTGGGATTATTGGACTCCGTGTCGGTGGTTCCACCCCAAGGACGCACACCCCGGACAGGTCAACTGGATTTCCAGAATGCAGCAAATACATTCACAAATGCCTCATTTTACAAACCCAACCATGGACGCACCCTGCGCCACGTCGTTCAATATTTCGCGTCACTGGCACCCGTGCCGCGCTTCCAGCTACCAAACGTTTGCCATGAAGCGCAGCATAGCAGTACGTGAATATAACTATATGTACGTTTTGGGTGTCGTTGATCTTCCGACGGCTCGCAATTCAGGGGAATTATCTTCTCTACACAAACTGGAAACGCTGCGGAGATGTATGCGCCCCACTGGCAACGCGCCTCTCATTTCGCTGCGCAGTTTCTCATGCAATTTCTTTTTGATTTCGTTGTTATCCCCATCGGCCTGATGGTCACATGTTCAGGTGACCGTGTCGCAATGTGAACGAGCACATATCTGCGCAGATCCCACACCTGAGCTTGACGTAGATTCATCAATCTGCTATGCGTGGAACTCGGGGACCTTGCGAGTATAAAATAGAGGGCTGCTCCCCTTCTTCAGACCAACAACCATTCTACCCAATCTCTACTTTACAGTCTTTACCATGCGCACCATCTCCACTGCTACCTTTGTTTCCGTTCTCATTTTGGCGTCCACCCTAGCCTTCGCTCTTCCACAAGCTAAACCAGCAACTGGTCCTGCTCCGAAACAATCTCCAGCCCCATCGAACCCCTCGTCTTCTGACAAGGCTGCTCCCTGCACAGATACCTATACCCTCCCGTAAGTCTTACAATCTCCTATCTCTCCGTGGCGCCTCCCGATGCACGTGTACTGATTGTCTTGCTCGTCACCAGGCAAGCTGAGCCTTGCGATACCCTCGTCACGGAGCTCGGCCTGAGCAAGGCTGATATTCTGTCGCTGAATTCCGGCCTAAGCTGTAAGTGTCCCTGATAGAATGGAATGGGGCAGAGCTCTGACTAAGAACTGACCGCCATCACAGGCGACAGCAACATCCCCGCTGGGAAAGTATTGTGCATTAAGAAACCGAAGCAAGAGTCCAAGTCGGCGCCTGCGTGCAAGACTCAGGCGACCGCCACGGACACGACGTGCGACGGACTGGTGTCCAAGTTTGGTCTGACTGCGAAGAAATTCGTCGAGTACAACAGTAATGTGAACAGCAACTGCACGAACCTCGTTCCGGGACAGGCGGTACGTGTAATTTCTCTCGTCATAGAAGGTGCGACATAGCACTAAAGAATTCGGGATTAGTACTGCGTGGCCCTCGATTGATACCCGGGAAACACAGATCCAGTCCGTCAATAGTGACGAGATGTTTGGTCGTGCACATTTAGTCATACTATACATCGACCGTCTTCTGTGTGGAGGGTGGAGTTGAATTGATCACAGAGTTTTCTCGTCTCTCGTTCTAACTACAGACTGTCTTTATTGTGGTTTCTCCTCAACTACTAATCGAATAGTAGACGACTTTGAGTCGTACTTATACCGTGTCTTATGCATTTCCGAGTCATGGCCGAACCTCAGTTGCTTCCGGTTTGAATCCAATTTCGTGCGCCGGAAAGTGCATTGGCAGAGCCCTACTTAACACGTTAGCCTCTTATAATCAATGACAGTTGTGTATGAGGTTTAGTCCCTCTTGTAGTCCTCCGCCAGAAAAGCAAGTTTAGTAAGAGAATGATCGTCCCGGGCCCTTGTGGTGTTCTATCACCTGATTCCGAGTCTGGTCAAGTTCAAAGACGATTTCTATCCTCTCTCAATCTGACCATAGGGGGGCTGAAGAACTTCAATTTGCGATGGGCTTACTGTAGTGGGCATACGCACAAACTGGTACCGACTCGGAAGTCTCCGTAACAGCGGTCATGGCAGTGACCGACGAAGCGTTTCATAAATTCGAAGAAGCACATTGTGCGCAGGAGTGTCCTCTTATTAGAAAATAGATAACCTAAGCACAGTTCTATAAAAACATTATTCCGGTTACAGCACATTCTAAAGCCCCGATGGGCCCGATGGCTCGCATTCGCCAACGTTCACTGTAGCGGTCTCGCCGACATCGATGACGCCCATCCCGCCTTCCATCCACCAATCCCCGACGACTACTCCCACTGCCGCTGCGGTCGTCCGCCGCACATCATCCGCCGAACTGTCTACCACGCCGTCCTCTGCAGGCGGCGTCATTGCCATCTCGCGCTTGGCTTGCTCAAGCTCGACGATCGGGTCGAGGGCCTCGACGTCGCTGCCCGCAAACGTGGCAAAATGCATCGCGAGCGAATGTCGTGCACGCAGAGCGACGTGCATGCGCAGAGCATGCGCGGGGGTCGCGTGGTAAGAAGTGAAAATGGAGTCACGAGTATGCACGATCTGAAAAAGGTGACGTTAGCGGATTCTATTATGCTGAGCGGGTTGAGTCGGGAAAAGGGAAAGGGGGCGCGCAAACGAAAAAAAGAGATACGTACGCGGAAGCCGAGACGAGCGACGAAGGAGAAAGAACCGCCGCGCCAGATGGGGAGCATCGCGATGTCGAATGGGCCGTACTTCGATCCGATCTCTAAGTACGTGTAATGCGTCGCGACCGCCGTCATTTGAATGTCGGAATGGGTGGAATGGCAGACAGACAGACCTTCAAAGATGGGGCATGGCCCATTTGACGTCATGTACCCTGAATCACTGAAGCGTGGCTAAGCGAGGTGGTTGCACGTGAAAAAAAAGTCTCATACCCAGCGAAGTAGATAGACGCGTGGCCGCCTCCTCTAAGGGTGACGGGAAGCGCCTGCTCCACCACCCAGCTCGCCCACAGTGTGGTGCGATTATCAACGATACTGCGGCCTGCGGGGACGGTCTTGTAGTGACTAGTGGGTAGGGGCAGGTGACGTACCGCTAGTGTGTTGTGCCGGGGTACAAACAAACTTGAGCTCCTGGTGCGAGTGGGGATGAGTTGGCAGCGTGAAAACATCCCACCAATCCAGCTCCGTGATCTGGGAAGTCGGGATTCCGGTTTCCTCGAACCATGTCTTGTTGCCTTTTATTCAGCACACGACCGGTGAATACCGTACCAGGATAGTGGAGTGTGACAAAAAGGGGTAATTGAGGCCGTCGAGGGCTCACCTAACGGAACGAGGAAATGTACGCGGTCACCGCGCAGCTTGTGGATCTGCTGCAGCGTCGGGAGGTCGAGATGGTCATAGCTGCAATACGTTTATTTCGGCTAGGAGCCATAAAGGGGAGACGGGGGGATGCGATCTCCCCCCGAAGAAACACACTGGTTATGGGAGTAAACCACGAATTGGAAGTCGGGCAGCTCGGCGACGGTACACGGGGGAGGCAGACGGCGCTGGACGCCAACCCAGGGAGACGGGCCGGCGATATCGGAGAAGATGGGGTCGAACAATACGCGAGGCGGCTCGTCGACGGCAGTACAACTCGGGAACTCGACGAGAAAACTCTTGGGGAAAGGGTGAGTTAAATCTCGCGGGTGGTGAGTGCCGCCGAACCGACGCACCGAGTGTCCAAGCCACGTCGCCTTGAGGCTCGCAGCAGCCGATGAACCCCGTCCCCAGTCGGGGTTGACGACTTTGATGGGTGGGTGGGGTGGACGAGGTTCGAGCGCGCGGACACGTTCTATAGATATGGGCAATGCGAGTGCCGCAGCTCCGCTCGTGCCTACTATGCTTGCTATGCTCGGGAGCCTGAAGGGGAGGGCCGGAATGCCAATAAATGCGACTGGACTTGGCCTTGGACTTGAAGGCGACGCAGATGCCATTGCGCCGTCCGTTGGCGTCGAGCTGGTGTCCGAATCCGACTCGTGGTTTTCAGGAAGTGGTAACGGCGCTGGCGGCGGCGGCGGCGTAGAGTTGGGGTTGGGCTCCGCGGTCGTCTGGGTCCATGGGTTCTGAAATAGGGAACGGGAGGCGTTGGCGTGATGGCTCGGACGCGTTGGTGTTGATTGCATTGAACGGAATGGAAGGGTGACGCGACTGCCCTTATTGGAAATGACTGCAGCGGCAAAACCTCGCAGCACTGCGCTCCTTCTCTGATGCGGTTCGCCAAATCTCAAAGGACACTCATGGAGATACAGAATCAGCACCTCACTCGGGCTCGTCGTGCATCTCGTGGTTTTTAGTTTTATTTTTATTTTCTATCCGACGTTACATCGAGCATAGATCTCTAACCTTAACCCTAATGTAGAAAAGAGGAGCGAAAAAAAAGAGGTGTTGGTGTTGCCAGCACGCCCGGACGCCGCGACACGCCGCCGTGTGACAAACACCAACACCGGGGGGAGGGGAGGAAGGGAAAGGAACGATAGAGACGACGTACTTCAGACGGGGCCCGACACGGCATCTTCAGGTCAGCTTCGACTTGGGTCGGGCCACCTGCGGGTCAAGCATATCCGGCTCTTCTGGCGCGCAAAACTGGAAAGGAATAAGCGAATAAAACGGACGTACCGGGGTTCTCGCTTAAGCCATGGTCAAGCGATGCGACGCATTAGAGCGTCAAGCAGCATACAAGCCAGAGTTCCAGAGCCCGAGCTAAGCCAAGCCAAGCAAGCAGCCCTAGCCAAAGAAACAGAGCCAGAACAAAGCCAAGCGCAGTAGACAGACAGAAGAACTAGAGTGACTCCAGATGGTCTTGGTCTTGAGCGCGCTATGAGGTTCGAGATCGATGAGGCAAGACGTGCGTCCACGTCATGCCGGTCCTAGTATGAAGTCTCTAAAAGAATAAGCGCAAGGAAATATCGCAGAGTATGTAGAAACGAAGAAAGCGGGGTCCAATAGCAGCAAAGAGGTAGCAAGGGGATAGGCACAACAAAGGGAAGAACAGCGATCGCTAGACAGCCACAGGATATTCAGTACGCAATCGGCACGGAAATAAATGATCGCTGGACCGCACTTCGATCAGACCGAAATGGGCTAGGGAACGAAACCCTACAGGCGGAGAATCACACCCTCGGCCAAGGCATGACCCCACCGCCTGAGGCGCCCGCCCCATACGCAATTCAGGCCTAGCGTTAGATCTGGCAACAAGGGAGATTGGGAAGCGGTTTGTACTCGGAAATTTTCGGCGGCAATGCAAAAAGCAGAAGAGGCAAAAACACGAGACCCGGAGACACTAGGCAGATAAAGACAATGCCAATCAAACGAAAAAAGAGAGAATAAATGAAACACGCAATGAAAAATCCAGTCCAAGGCATTCAAACCAAAGGCAAGATGATTTTTGACGCTTTTACGGTTTTTTTAGGAGGGGTTTTGATCTATTTTTTGGTTTTTCTTTAGTGTTTTTGTGCCTTTTTTGCGACGAGAACCGAGACTGAAACGCTAGGAGAGAACCACAGAGCAGCAAAGAAAAGCAGAGACCAGAGACAAAGAAGAGAAAACAAAAAGGAAACCCGCCACTCGGCGCGCAGGTCCCCGCCGCGACTCAGCAACCTGCGCGCCGAGCGACGGGACTGACGCCTGCCCCACGTCGCCGCCGCGACTCGCCGGCGTGAGGCAGACGCCAGCGTTAGAGAAAGGAAAGGACGGAGGACGCAGCTATCATCGCGGTGTTCCGGTTTTCCGACTCTTTGGCATGAGATTGTTACAGCTCATAGAAAAAATAAAGAGTGGGGGGGCGGGGTGGGATCGGCGGCTGACGCAGTGGACGTCGGAGTGGCGGGTATTGCCTGAGAGCGTGCCTTCTGCGCCCTCTGACAAGAGCCCGAGCAGCCATGGCGACGGGAGCGATGGCCAGTCTCGCCGCGCTCCAGACGACGCAGCATCTGCAGGATCCGCTCGACGGCCCACTCCTTAGGATAGTAGCGCGCCAAGTCATCAGGGTCCATTTTACCGCGCCAGTTGACTGGAGGGACGTCCAGCATTTCCCCATGGCTCGTCCCAGGGTGGTGGACGTCAGCCCACTGGTCCCACCAGACGGGCTCGTGGATGACGACCTTGGGAAGCCGCACCATCCGCTCAGGCCTGAACCCGACCTTTGGAACCGATGGCGCTGCGCAGTCCCCGTCCCGGCGGCGCGGTGAGAAGTCCGCGGGGACCACCACGGCGAACGACACGTGGGCTGCCGGTCGGTCGTTTGGAACGGGGGTGGGAGGTGGCGAAGGAATACAGTAAGGATGGACCTTAACGGGAGGAGTGGCCACCTGTCGCTTGGGATTCATAAGAATCTTGACGACAGGGGGAGGTGGTGGTTGCTGGCGAGCTAGTGGTATGGGACGCTTGAGAATGGTGATAGGGGCAGAATTCGTCACTGAATCGAACTTTCGTCAGAACGGTGAGCGATGTGGCCGATGGATAAGAGACAGACCTTCTTTCAGAGCGTCCCGTCTAGCCCGCTTGCGACCACGGTAGAGAGTGATGTTTTCAGTGCCAGTAGAAGGGAAGGGGATACGGAGCATTTTTAAGATCACGGTGGGAGAGATGAAAAGACCATAGAGAAACTCATCACTCTTATATCGTCTCCTCAACCAGATACCGAGAGTGGTCTGCCACAAAACGGAGACTGTCAGACCAATCCGTACGTATGAATGAATTTTGAACACGACCACAGTAAAGTTAACTTGAAACACATCGCATTCGCAAATTGCCGAGGCTAGAATTCGGATGGATAGCAGCGAAAACCCCCAACGCAAGTGACGAGATATTACAGGAGCTGTCGGAGCGCCTCGTTTCAGCGATTTTTGGCGTTGGGCAGGAAATCTCAGCCCGAAATATTAAGTCCATGTTCGATCTGGAATGCCTCCCAGACGCGTACTTTCGCATACTAGCGGCGACGAAGGCCACCATCGAATTCCTGGTCCAAGACCCAGTCTGGCGGCCTCATCTGGTGCTCCTTCGTGGGAACGTATGCTGCAATTAGTCCGACCACTTCAGGATTTGGTCCCTAAGCAAGTTGGGAGGCTGCGTGGTCATAACTTCCAAACAGCAGTGAAGGGACATGAAAACGGGAGTAACAATTAAGAGAATTCTCACACTGGGTCACGTGAGAGCGCCGTCGTCAAGAGTAGTTCAAGAGCTCGGTGGGCTCGGGGCCGGTAAGCCCACGAGTAACTTACAGTGATAAGGAAAGTGAACTGTGTGAACCTTGAGAAATCGATCAACAACTCTTGCTTTCACACTTTCACCGACAATGGACACGCAAAAATCCTGTCGTTGGATGCCAGAGTTCCAGTCCCGAGTTCTCATTATAAGGGCGAACTCTGGAAAGACATCTACTAGTATCCTACAAAGAATATGCAGACGGCTCCATTGTTTACCGTGGAGGAGAGGAGGTACTACTACGAGTTCCAACATTTTCTCTGCAAGTCTGATGTCACTCCCAACAAGGTTGCGCTCGACCCGTCCATGGATGTTAGCGACAATGGTATTGCTCTCCGGTTGACCCTAAACATGAGCCAGCGAGGCGAGCACCACATCAACGAACTTATGTAACTGATAACAATTGACTCATCACTCACGATCACAGCCACGTACGACAGCAGGAATAGAGGTAATAGTCACCCCCATTAGCACAAGAGCCCATTGAAATCACTCACCCTACTCGATGTACTACATCGGCAGCGCCCACAGATCAAGTTATATGGCATATAACGTACGAAGTTCTGGCATTTGGTCATACACTTTCCGAAAAGAAGGTGCCATCTTGTTTGTCGGAGCACCAGCGCCAATCGTAATATCTGACTGGCGGGGGCTTGCTTAAAAAACGAAACCAAGGCGGTCCTGATCATAGCGTGTGGCGGCCATATGCATCTTCCAGGGCACAGCAAGTCAATCCTGTGACGAAGCAACATGAGAGACGCAGTATGACCCCAGACTTGTGTGCGCGCCAAAAGTCATCGGCCGCATTGAACCCTAGCGAATCTAGTTGACCACATTGTTGAGAGTAGGACGAAGTATGTTCTTATTATACATGTGAGCAGACGGATCACGAGTGCATTGGTTTTCACGCGACAGCACTATTCTGAGGTTGCTCTGAACTCAACTGGTTCGAGCCTTTCTTTGCAACGCTCGTGATGGGATTGGTAGCCAAAGTAGATGACGAAATAAGTCCTGGAGACGGGGAAAGTGTGGGTGTTGGAGAGAACGGAAAGTTAAGCGAGATCGGTGACTGGTGGGAACGTAGAGGAGCTATGAAATACGCACTGCTAAAACTAGTTGCCAGGAGCGAGGGCGCGAAAAGATGCCGAGAGGCTGCGAGAAGCGTGAGGCATGAGAGAGAAGGTGTAGGCGAGAGAGAGAAAAGGCCTTGCCTGCGATTTTGAGAGACCATTGGGGTCGTGGTGTGGACGGCGGTATACCACAAACGCGATGGAATCACTGCACGGAACATGGCCCCGAATCTACTAGTACTGATGTGGTCACGGTACGGACCATGGGATTATCACGTCTGGACATATGGTAGAAGGCAGCTCGCAGCTAGCCGATTATAGCAAGATCTAGAAAGATTACAGGGTATATAGTAAGCAGGATAGTAAGTGGAGTCCAGCTGGCAATCCCGGTCCGGCTTTACGTTCCTCCCCAGCGCCTACTTTTGCAACAGTCTAAGCGGCTCCAATACAGCACAGCAATATCAAATTCCTAACTTAGACCGGCCTGTGCACTGCCGCCTCTTCTCCTCTGTGGGAACCACCGACATCCCCATGCTAACACCTGCCATAATTGGTCCGACAAATTCAGCGTTTGGTCTTTGATTGATCGAATTTGAGAAAAATGGGAGACTTCACCCTCATGGTGACTTACTAACAAACACTTGACCAATATACGGAACTCAGTCAGCCTACAGGCCGTGTATAGGTTCTGCGACGATGATTTTTTTTTATTCGTTTATACATACTCTCATGATTGTTTCGTTCGCAGTTTTTCCAGATGTGTTTATGTCAATTTTAGACGAACGAGTCACGAGCCACATTTCGACATCCACAACGGTAATAAGGATGATGGAGACAGCATGCGAGGAAGGTAAGGTGATGGCATCGGGGCAAGCCCGGGGGGACAGTGGTACGAATGGGGGAGCCAATGACGAGGGAAAGTCAAATAGGAAACTGTAACGAGAAGGAGCTTACTATGCAGTTGTCAGTGAGTGCGATAGTCCGTGTGAAGTAGCTGATATGCTATTGCACCCGACACACCGAACAGGCCGATCAACCATCTTTCGTGCACCGACCACTCCAGTCGGGACTCAGCGAGCTAGCTCAGCCAGATGAAAACGGCAATCCCGAGCGGCTGAACCGGCTCAGCTGCCTGGGTACCCTGTCGAGAAGCTCTTGTCCCCACCTACAACGACGCGAAATCAAAATTTGCGCCGAACAAGCCTGACGTGCTGCAAGTTTTGACAAACTTCTCATTTCGTATGACTTCTCCCTGGAGCTTTTGGAAAATACCCCCACCAGCACAGAGGGTTATTCATTGGTGCGGCTTGAGTTCTACAGTGGCACTAGTACACCGTTATGGATTTATAACTCCGCGGGCTGTGATATTAGTACGGCCATGCTGTTCATGGTTTCATAGCTATGCACAGTCACACCACTTCATGATGTGTGCTGTGTCGCGCCCGCTAGGTGCGCAATGTATCAGCATATAACACGTATACACTGACATTAGGTCCCAGCGCAATATCAGGTTTTCCCTTCCTTTTGTCCAACCCATGAACCCTCCGTACTGGATGCTACCCGTTAGAAAGGCATCACTCCTCTCAACTGATTCGTCACACCAGTCATACTACACCGCAGATACGTCGCCTTTGTCGTATTTAACAACAAGCTCAAACTCTACCCTGTCCTCAAATGCGTCGTTCCCCTATTCCGTCACCTCGATAAATTCGTACAAGAGTCGCAAGAATGTCTTGTACCCACGCCGTGTGCATCCGCTGCCGATCGCAGTGTCATTGGGACACCCTGCCAGTGTTTCACCCGATGTGCGTTTTCTCTCTAGTTTATTTTTGTTACTCTTGCCGAATAGGGTTCCTTCTCTCTACATAGGCCCTAATCTGGCAGGTCCGGTTCCTATGTACGACCTTGTTACCGTACGCAGAGACCCGTCTAGTCCCTGCAGGAAGATTGCTCCTCCAGTCATTGGGACTCCATGGAGATTTTTCGCAACGTGTGTCTATTCGGACTGACGAAGAAACTCGCTGCTGTTCCGAATTATTTATCGTGTTGACTCATGAAGTTCTCCTGAAAGATGCCGTTAGTGCTGGGGAATTGGAAGGTCCCTGCAAACTCCTGCATAGGTAAGCACCAACTCGTACTTAGTCTGGTAGTGTACTGGATGGTTACTGACGATCGTATTGCACCAATTGAACAGGACTTTTAAAGATATCTTATCCAAGTCGGGGACCTTCTCAGCCCCGAAGTTAGATGAAGCAGGTCTAAAAGCATCCTCCGCTGAAGCCCTGGAACTTGAACGGTTTTCTAGTGTGCTCCGTGCGCTTTCCTCTGTAATGGACGCCTTCGAGGTATTTAATAACCTGTTTGTGCTTAGTGGGAAACTGACTATACATGTGATAAAGGGAGCACTGGACTCGACCAAATCTGCCACTGCCAAGGACGGAGCACTTCAGGATCATCATCGCATGGCCCTACTGGAGTTATCGGTCTCCACAGGTCTAACAATGGAGCAATACCGCAAGAAGCTGGATCAGAACCTCGCACAGACCCAGACAAGATTGAATAGTTTCTTAGGACAAACTGAGGGACTGCTCCCCCGTCCAACGAGCACGATAAATCCACACCAAGGAGCGATATCTACGATAGAAGAGGGTTCAGAAGCCGAGGGTGAAGGGAGCTCCGCAAACGGCCACGTCCAGAGTCATAGCACGCTAAGTCATAGTACCCAGAGTCACAGCGATAGCGGAAAGCGCACCAATAGCTTGCCTCGCAGAATTTTGCGTCATATTTTACCGTCGTCCATGGGTAAAAAGGGGGGTTGAAGTTGGTAGGTCGTAAAAATTTCTAGTGTACTGTTTAGTATAGTCGACACGCCTTCGGGCCCTGCATGACCCACGTCTCACAAGTACTGTAGAATATAATCAAATGTACCTCATTCCAAGTACAGCAATGGGGAAAACAAGCATAATTACAAGGCTCCGCGAGCCTTGAACCACTTATCCATGCTATTGCGTGAATGGAATGCAATTAGGGCTCGCTATGTACTACAAATGCCTTTGGTCACTGTGTAAGTTACTACACCGAACCCTAAGATCACCAGCGTACACTCCATTTCCGCCAAAACCCCATCTCCCACTATGAACCCAACGACCTCTTCGCGGGCGATCGGGACCTCGTGTACACCTTCCTATGCTTCCTTCAATCCACCAAACTGGCCTCTAAACCGGAGTTCGAGGAGCCTGCAGCCTACGCGCGGCCCGAACTCCAGGCCCCACCCCTACGCCCAATGTCCCCGGACCTGCTCTCCGACTACGATCTGGACCCGGCCTAAACAGGCTGCCCTTTCCACTTACTACCCGCTATATTACTCCTCTGCCGTCATTTTTTCTCTGCGCGGTATGCTACCTCTTTCCCTTCGGTTCCCCCGTCTCCTCTGGGAGGTGACGCACTTATATTACCTTATCACACTTGGATGCACGTTACTTTACCTCTCGTAAATCTCTTCTCTCTTTATAGAGGATGAGGACCGGTCTTGTATGCTCTACTGCCCCGGAATAAACCTGATTCAAAAAAAAAAAAAAAAAAAAGAACCCTAATATCACTGTAATACTACGAGAATGACCGAAACAATCGTAATAGACCAGCACGCCTGCGCATGGCGATCGTCGACTATGACAATACAGGCGTCACCTGCATAAGCGACGTAGAGGTTCTCGATGAGCTGCTCGCAGTGATAAATTCGTATTCTCTGGTAGACAGGGTTGGTCGATACCCTCGGATGTGCGTGACTTCTCTCTTAAAATCTCTAGCTGGCTGATTGACTCATCACAAGGACCATACCCAAGGCACGTGAGAGCAACCTTACTGGTGCAGGAAATGCAGGAAATCACTAGCAAAACCTGACTGGCGCGGCAGAGACGAAGACGGGAGACTTGGAGGTCCCGCTATTGTTGCTGCTGCAGCCTCAGACGGTAACAGCAATAGCCCCATTCGTAGTCACGATTCCACGGTTTCGGTGAAACGTGACGACCGCTGATCTTTCTAGATAGTGAACCGAGTCATGTGCCGGTCTGGTGACTCTGAAACGTCCGAGGGTATGCCGTTTCGCTCGTAAGGGCCACCGCGCCCTTACAACAGCAATGTTCCTCCTCTGGGAGACAGTGACCCACACTCAATGACTGCACCCGTCGCTCGCCGGGTGGAGTACCAAGCTAACTGGAACCAGTGGCACGGGAACCAAAGTAGTCCTGGAGTGGCCACAGGAACTGGCCGCGGTGTGGTGTATCGATGCACGGTGAACAATTAAGCGCTTGAGGAGGAGGTTGTCCCCACGGATATGGCTGTTCGTCGGCATCACGGTGTAGGAGACTATTGAAAGTTCGCATTGGTGATGACGACGTCGATATTATTATCCCTGTATACTTTTGAGCCAGAAAGCATCACTGATGGTGGGTATCATACACGCATACACGGGCCCACCTTAATTAGTCGCATCGTGTGCGGCATGGGCTTCTGAGTCTTCGAGGTCAGTGCTCACGTCCTGTAGTTCGATTTTCAATTACGTGATTCCGTCGTGTTTATCTCAAACTAGAAAACAAAGGGGAGATGTTTATCGTTAGTCAGCCCACTTGCAAAGGAAGAGGGACGCAACAAGGGGAAGAACAGCAATTTCTGGACAGCCATGGGATATTTTTGGTATGCAATAGTTATGCAATCGGCAAGGAAATAAAAGATGGCTGGACCGCACTTTGACCACACCGAAATGGGCTTGGGCACGAAATCTCACAGGTGGAGGGTCAGACCCTCGGCCAAGGTAGTATGATCCCACCGCACCTGGCGCCCGTCCGAACACGATTCGGGTTATGGAGTTAAATAGCCTGTCCGAGCCGAAGCGAGGAACGAGCGAAGGCTCACAGTACTTAGAACATGACTTACTACAGTAGCTGAGGTAGATGGCGAAAGAAGTCCTGGAAATGAGGGAGGCGTAAGTGTTGAAGAGAACAGAAAGTTAGACAAATGACTGGTAGGAACGTAGAAAGGCTATGTCACACGTACTGCCGAAACTAGTCGCTGGGAGCGAGGCCAAGAAAACACGCGGAGCGACTGCGAGAAGAGTGACGCATGAGAGAGCATGTGTAGGCGAGAAGGTAAAAGACCACGCCGGCGATTTTGAGAGACATTGGGGGTCGTAATGTGGACAACTGGATTATAGCAAGATCTAGAAAGGTGACAGTAAGCGAAGTCCAGATGAACTGGCGATGTGATCTGGCACTGGCAGGCGAATCACAGCTGGCACTTGCGGGCGACTTCATCTGTGCCCCGAAAATTATAGTGCTTCCCGGTCTACTCATGGGTGGGTTTTCCCTTTTTTTCCCACACCAGGGCGGGCACCACGCCTCACGCATACACAAAGGGTGCCATTATCGTGCGCCTAGAGGGCACCTCCCTCCTGCATACCCAGCCCACATGGGCACCCTCCCACGTACCTACCGTGACCCTACACACAAAGAACCCCCCTTAAAGAACCCCCCTAGACTTGCAGATACAAGAGGATCACCCTTGACAAGGCCCGTAACAAGAGGCTCCGTGACCTCCCAGGAGACTAGATCAATCGAGACGTAGTTTTTTAGTGGGTAGTGAGTAGGTTCTACTGTAACGAGTAATTCCTATACAGTTGAGCACCACACTACCCAAATCCTGGGTGTGCGTAAACGCCGTTTTCGTGCCCCCGAGGTTCGCATCAGCGCATTGTTACGTAAGTTCACTCGTTGCCTAATACATCGCCCTTCCAAAGGAAAAGGGAAGCCAGCAATTAGCCCGCCTGCTATCAGCGACCCTGGACAGAAATTTCCGAACCACGATCGAGCCTGGGAACACCCTCCATCCTCCGATGTCTGCCATTCTTTCAGTCACTGCCTTGCTCTCCGTATTAGGTTTGGTATGATGCCAGGAAGGAAGGGAACCGGGACATGGCACAAGGAGACAAACGTTAGTTGAAGGCGCTTCTCAACTCCGATCGGGGATGAGAGCTGTTTCCGAGACAAGGTCGCTGTGGGTGGGGCCTCCTAGTAGAGCGAGTTAATGAAGGTGGGGAAAAACGTGATCCTCATCACAGATCCCTTGGCAATTACTGGGCATGGCTGGCAATATAAAAGCGTTCTGGGTCCTTGAGCCAGTCGAGAGCTGTACTCCGGGTATAAACTGATTGAAACAAAAAAAAACTAGTCGAGAGTATGGGTGGAACAGGCGACAGCATGAAAAAGAGCACGTGCCGCCTCGTCAGCTTACTCAAAGAGAACGCTCTATGCAGTAAGCGCTCCTTCGCCACTCTGGCCAAGGGCCAAATTGGTTGGACAACTTCAACGTTTGGCCTTTGACCTGTCGAATTTAATCTCTTGCAAGAAGGGGCATGGGTACTATGCAACTCAGGCTGCCAGTGAGTGCGATACAGTATCATCGCGTAAGGCAGTTGATGTACAGTACTACTAGTACTGTGCCCGACAAGCCCAACAAGCCTGCGTAGAGTTGCCATTTTCATCCTTGTTTTCATCTGACTGGGCCAGCTCGGGCCCATAAGCAGTGTTTATCTCCCTTTCGTTCTTCCGGGTGCAATATGCACTGAGGCAACCACTCCGGCTGAGCTCGGCGAGCTAGCTCGACCAGATGAAAACGACAACCCCCAGTGGCTGAGCCAGCTCGACTGCCTGGGTACCATTTCAAGTTGTTCTTCCAGGTTCAGCCTATCGAGAGGCCCTTGGCCCAGCCTAGAGCAAGGAGGCGAAATCAGAATTTGCGCCAAATAGGTCTTAAGTGCCGTAAGTCATGATGAACTTTTCATTTCGTAGGACTTCTCCCGGAAGCTTTTGAAACATTACCCCCGCCGGCAGTTATCCATTGGTGCTTCTTGAATTTTACAGTGGCACTAGTGCACTGTTATGGTTTTCTAACTCCGCAGGCCGTGATAGTACTGCCATGCAGCTCGAGGCAGTCACACCACCAAGACGCCTTTATAACGGGTGCCGTGTTGCGCCTGCCATGCGTGATGTATCACCATATAACACGTACATTAGGTCCCCACTACAATATCAGCTTTTCCTTTCCTTTTGTTCAACCCATGGATCCTCCATACTGGCCGCAACCCATTATTAGCATCGCATCTCCCCTCTTGACAGATTCATCATCTCAATCGTACCACACCGCGAATATGTCGCCGTATATAGCAGCGAACTCGACCTCTACTTCGTCCTCAATTAGGTCGTTCCCCTATTCCGTCACCTCGATAGGTTCGTACAAGAGTCGCAAGAATGTCTTGTACCCACGCCGTGTGCACCCGCTACCGGTCGCGGTGTCGTCGGGACACTCTGTCAGTGTTTCACCCGATGTGCGTTTCCTGTCTAGTTTATTTTTGTTATTCGTGCTGAAGAGAGCTCCTGCTCTCCACGTAGGCCTTAATCTGGCAAGTCCGGTTCCTTTGTACAACCCTGTTGCCGTACGCAGAGACCCGTCTAGTGTCTGCGGGGAGAGTGCTCCTCCAGTCATTGAGGCCCTATGGAGATTTTTCGCAACATGTGCCTATTCAAACCGACGAAGAAACCCGCTGCTGTTCCGAATTATTTATCGTGTTGACTCATGAGGTCCTCCTCAGAGACGCCGTTAGTGCTGGGGAATTGGAAGGTCCCTGCAAACTCCTGCATAGGCAAGCACCAACTCGTACTAACTTAGTCTCGTAGTGTACTGAATGGCGACTGACAATCTTGGTACACCCATTGAACAGGACTTTTAAAGATATCTTGTTCAAGTCACGGACATTCTCGACCCCGAAATTAAATGAAGCAGGTCTAAAAACGTCATCCCTGGCACTTGGACGTTTTTCCGGTGTGCTCCTTGCGCTTTCTTCTGTAATGGATGCGTTCGAGGTACTCTAGTAGCACTAGTCCGTTTGTGCTTGGTGGGAAACCGCTGACTATATGTGTGATAAGGTAGCATTGGACACGATCAAACCTGCCACTCCCAAGGATGGAGCTCTTCGAGGCCATTATCGCATGGCCCTACTGGAGTTATCGATTTCCACAGGTCTCACAATGGAGCAATACCGCAAGAAGCTGGATCAGAACCTCGAACAGACCCAGACACAATTGAACAGCTTCTTAGGGCAAGCTGAGGGACTGCTTCCCTATTCAACGAGCACGATACTCGTGGTGCACCCATATCAGAGAACGATATCTACGATAGAACTTTTAGAAGAGGGTTCAGAAGTCGAGGGTGAAGGGAGCTTCGCGAACGGCCACACCCAGAGTCATAACACGCCGAGTCGTAGTACCCAGAGTCACAGCGATAGCAGGAAGCGTACTAAAAGCTTACCTCGCAGAATTTTCCGTCGCCTTCTACCATCTTCCAAGGGTATAAAGGGGGTGTGGAGTGGGTACTAGGCCGTAAAAGTTTCTAGTGTACTATTCAGCATAGTCGACATACCTTCGGCCCCTGCATGGCCCGCATTTTACGAATGGGATATGATTAAAATGTGCCTTATTCGAAGTTCAAGAATGGGGTGAACAAGAACCACTGCAAGGATTTGCGAACCTTGGACCATTTGATCATGCTGGTGCGTGAACGGAATGGATTAGGGCTCGCTATGTACTACAAGTAAAAGCTACAAACGCCTTTGGTCACTGTGTAAGATACTACACCGAAACCTAATATCACTTTTACTTGATCGAAACGATCGCTGGCAAGACCGCCGGTTGAACCAGTACAGATCCGACTGGCACCTGACCGAGAACGGATGACGTCACAGACATTCGCACTGGCAGTGCACTCATCATCGCCGCCATGTTCTCCGCGTTTAAAAGATCGATTGTAGGTCCCGTCTATTAAAAGTTCAATGAACTTACCTGAGTTACGTTTCGTAGCCTCAGTTATCTATATTGTGAGCAGTTGTCCCTTTACGCGACACATCTTTTCACCGAGCACCACCTTGTAGTCATAACTCGTCATCTGCCCCTTCGAATAATGCGCTCGCCATCCTAAGAGCTGCTGCATCTTCCCCTTATCCTTCAGGTGTCTCCTCTGCCTCTCCACTCAAGTTCAACTTGGAAGTTATCGAAAACACTCCTCCCACTGCGGACCAGATCCGTACGATCCTGGACTACCTCCCACCCCTTCGCGACGTCGATGATCCACATCACGTTTCTGCGCTCATATCCTCTCATCCTTCCGCCCCTTCTTTACCGGATAGGCCACATTCTCCGGAAGGCTTGGTCCGTCTCGCCGAGAAGAGTCCTCTAGCAATAAAATGGCCGATCGTTGTCGACTGGACGAATGGTCGCGCTTCTGCTGGAGACTCCGAAGGCGTAAAGGATATTTTAGAGTATTTGAGGAAGAAAAGGGATGGAGAAGTCAAGGAAGAAGAGGATTTTAAACCAAAAGGTTGGTTTTCATGATCGTCTTACCGATAAGTTCAATAGAGCCTAGTCCGGCTACTCGTCTGTTCAGCATTCCGACACACATTTGTCTGATTTCGGACTTGGACTCTACTGAATAGTCATAAAAACTTATCGATGCTAACGGGAGTTCTGAATTCCAACTTTTTCGACGCTGAGGCGCTGAGGTCTCTACGTCTTGGTCCTGTACGGAAATGACGACGTGACTACTTTCACCGTGGGCTGGTATTGAACTGGTACGACTTCTTAGCCCCATGTCAACAATCCTGTATGCGCGGATCGTCTTCGGCGTCTCACTGACAACAGAACTCGTATCGCCGATTTCGGACATCGATTTCATAGTATGGACAGTCTTTGGTACCCGACTCCAGAGCACGCGCTGTGTTTGGTATTATAATGCGTGGCCGACTTTTGTCACCCGAAAAACGCAACCAAATACCTGGTATTTCTCTTGGTTTGAATTCCATCAGGTTCGTGGTTTCGTTCTCTGCCAGCCGCACTGCGCCACTCCCATTCCCACTCTTTACCTTTCTTTTAAGTACAGACTAGCCTTTCTATCTTTCAAGATGATTACTCCGGACAGTGTTCAGCAGGTCAATGCGGTTCTCCATCTCAACAACACTTCTACTCAGGTGGTGGAGGCGCGAGCTTCGCCGCCAATGGGGCGAGGGAGACACTCTTCTACCCGCGCTGCTTCAAGTTATCAGAATCTACCATATACTTATCCCCGCATCCCGAGACCAGTAACCAGGCAAGGAAACACCCCTAGGGTAGCCCTTGATTCTCAATTCCAAGTCAATGCTAGCCACGTACAGAAGCCGCTCTCCCTCGTTTCTGTAAGCTTCCCTTCTCGGACTTCTAATTCATTGACTGACAATATATCAGAACGAGAACCGGGAACGAGGCATCCTAGTATCCCCCACACGGTGCAGTCTGGGGCCCGAGGACGTAAAGTGGGTATTTTCATCTTCCCCGCTGTTCGGCACTTCCCACATACCCGCCGATCTAAAGGCAGTCGGATACGAGGTCGTCGTCTAGTTATGAGCGGTTCAAGTCGAGTGGGAGCAACTTCACGAAACAGGAAAGCCCGAGTAAGCGTAGTCGCCGACGATCACCACCCACGGATAGCGAAGATGAGGATCCCTTCCACTTCGACAGCATACTCTCCTCGCCTCCTTCCAAGAGAGAAGACAGTCCCGGAAGTACCTTCTCGTCATCGCTTTTTCGCCGTGCGTCCATCGTGCCCATCGACCCTTCCGCGGCGCCAGCACCGCATCGGTTCAGTCTTCTACGAGAACACGCGTCGGAGGGGACGATCTTCGTCCAAGAAATATGCGACGCGGAAGGACGACGCTGGAGTTTGCGCGTTCCAGCGAGCGGACTACCACACGATATGGTCAGCATGCTCGAGGAGCTTGAGAACCTCGCTCTAGAACTAGGCCAGACGCTCCCGAGAATAGTGGTGACGTGTTCGGCGGAGTCTCTATCCTCGAAGAGGCCAGCTCCCGTTCCCGAATCGGCGGAGCTGTTGCATCCCCCTCCTACCTCCCTGGCTAAGGAGAAATGTCGCCTCGTTGAACCCGAACCCGAGCCGGTCCCCGAAGAAGAGCCAGCGGGATCCCCCGCTATGCCCGCTCCGGATCCGGAAGTGGTCTCCAGCCCCTCCGAGCAAAGCCTAGCGTGCATTTACCTCCCCGAGGTAAGTGCGTGCTCCGTATCTCTGCCCCCGCTTCGTATTGACGCGCCTCAAGTTGGCGCCCGAGTTCTTGTCCGGCAGTTCTACTTCCCCCATTTTGCAGCCCGCAGACGGCTTCCACAGCAAACCTCCCCCACCCACCCCCACGAACCCTCGCAGCTCACGACAGCACGCCTTCTTTGCCGCCCTCAGAGATAGGGAGCCCGCGCGGTCCACACGCAGCGGCGTCACCCGGCGTCTCGCAGCAGCAACAACCCGCCAGCCGACCGAAGTCAAAGACCTGCCCCCCGCCTTGCCCGCGCCGCTGAGATCCCGCGTTCCGATGAAGTCAGCATTGCCAGTTCTGAAGGCCAGGTCGACCGCAGCGCCTGCTATGGGCGCGCGGACGACGCCACCCTCCTCCGAATGTAGATCACCAGACCCGAAAGTCTCGCTGCTTCCCGGGTACGGGGGGCCCGTGGTAACACCAGCTGCACATGTCGCCGCCATCGCTACTGCCACCACTGCCAACGCACAGCAAGTAAATAGAGATAAGGGCGGCCGCGTTGTCGATGAACGACGCTCGGTGCCAATTCCTCCCATCCCGACTCCCGCTGCACCTGTGCCTTCGTCTGCGCGCAAACTGAAGCATTTCTTCCGTCGCCCGCCGACGCGTTCGGCTTCGGATCCTCCTGTGTATGCGTCCGTGCGGCAGATTGTGGAAGGGGGTGCGGGAGTAGGAACAAAGCGCCGTGCGAGCGAGGTCGTCCAGACAGCACCGCGAGAGGTGGTAGAGCGTAGCAGGATGCCCCGCTTGCCGTCGGCGCGCGACCTGATACGGAAGCTGACTTGACGGGCGCGACTTCCGCTTCGGAATATATTTATTCCCATTTATGTAAGATATGGTGGAGAACCTTTAAATCGAATCACACCCATATTGATTGTTAAGTGGTGTGGGGTGTTCTGTTTGAGAATTGGAGAAGAAAAAAAGGTTCCATTAGCCCACCGCGAGGGTCGAACTCGCAGCCTTAAGATCTCACGGGAATTGCCACTACCGTAAAAGTCTTACGCTCTATCCGATTGAGCTAGGCGGGCATACTGATCTTTCAATTAAACTGTAATTGAACTACACCATCAATTGATGAAATATATTTAGCGGCAAGAGTAAGGGTGAGTAGAATTGTCCCAATGCTATAATACTGGCGACACATGTTGCGATACATAATGAGGAACATTACAACGGACTAGGTTCACGTATGTGCAATCCCTCCCTTTCGATTTCCCCCAGGTCTTGACGTGTCTGAGTCAGGCGAACATCATCATCAAATACCAACTCGGGCATACACAGCTGGGCAAGGCCCAAGTCATGCAATCTGGTCATCTTGAGCAGCATCGCTAAGCCGACGCTTTCCACGCTTCTCTCTGCTTCAACTTCTTCCTTCACATGGTGTGCTGGTCTAGCACGGTCAAGCAGCTCCCATGTCGCGTCGTCGAGGTCCTCGGCCATGCGACCTAATGTCACGGCGATAGCTGGCACGCCGGATGCAGCCAGGAAGAAACATACAGGCGAACAAAGTCCGCTGATGATCCGCTCTGAGAGGAGGAGGGCGGGAGCGTCGGGTGGTGCATCGGCCAGCAAGTATGGGCGGAGACAGGCGGGGCAGACGCGCCCAAAACGTCTGCTCTTGTTGTACCATAGGCACTAATGCACATGCAGAGGAACGGTTGTCAGCTCATTCGTGGGTAGCGGGCGCATTGGGAAAGAGGCGTACGAGGGCAGTCTCCTCGGGGAGCACGGTGCGGAGCATCTGAAGGATCTCGTGTTGGGCGAACTCTGCGCAGAGTGGATCGGCCGTCCAGGCGGGCTGCGCGAACCACGAGTTGAGAAAGGCGCGCATGTCTCGCACGCGGGGGCCGTCGCCGTGGTCGACGATGATGGGGTTGGAGAGCAGGATGAACGTCGGGTCGTCCGGGGGTCCGTAAGGCGTGCTATGAATGGAGGGACTAATGTCCTCGGGAGCAGAGGGTTTTACATAGGGGTCTGGGCACAGTGTTTCGGCTTCATCAGCTTCCAGTGCAACAATCGTAGGTGACAGTAACGTTACAAGGGTCGAGGAGGAGAGACTAGGGGACGCCTTCCGTGCTGCTATCGACGAGTGAGCCCTAGAATGGTGCTTCTTCTGCTGAGCACGTTTTTTCTTCTTTGCGTTCTGTGGACCAGGCATGCAGACAAGAACGGGCTTGAGAACGAGGTTGACGCGACGCGACTAGTCACAGATGTCACGTCACGTGAGTCGTGACAATGGGTTTGAGTGAACTGAAAAGGACAAAGTTGCCTTGTAAGGGAAATGACTCGGAGTGGTTGATGCCATCGCATATCGTGAAGAGCGACCGATCTGTATCTGCAACTCACATCATTTAGCAAAATACACGCTCTTTGGCGCCGCGTGTTGCGCTCTCAGAGCTGCTGTAAAATAGTTGTACAACCAAGATCTTTCTCTTCCTCTTCACATATGTCAAACATCATCGAACTTGCCCAGGTGCCTCTCTCCTTGTGTTTTGCTAGTTTGATTGCTGACGATCAATTTGCCAGACTGGAAAACGGGATTACCTGAAGTCCCTGGAGAAGAAGTACCAGGACGAGTGGGAGCAGGCGCACGTCTTCGAAACCGATGCGCCAACACAAGAGGAAACAGCAGGCCTCAGCCCCGCACAAATCCACGAAAAGTTCCCCAAATGGTTCGGTAACTTCCCCTTTCCTTACATGAACGGATCCTTGCACCTGGGCCATGCATTCACAATCTCAAAAATCGAGTTTGCGGCGGGGTACCATCGTCTGTTGGGCAAGCGTGTCCTATTCCCGCATGGATTCCATGTTACCGGAATGCCCATAAAGGTGTGTCACTGTCTGCTCCTATCTTGCACCTGTCCTGAGCGCGCGATCAGGCATCCTCAGACAAAATCATTCGGGAGATGGAAATGTTTGGCCAGGATTTCGAAAATTTCGAGACACCGGAGGAACGCGACGAGGAGCCGACAGCCGAGTCGAGCAATCCCTCCGCCCCCCGCGCCGACAAAGGAAAGAAAGGAAAGCTGGCTGCCAAGTCAACGGGCCTTACGTACCAGTTCCAAATCATGGAGTCTATCGGTGTACCACGCTCCGAGATCAAAAAGTTTGCGGACCCATACTACTGGCTGACCTACTTCCCCCCAATTGCGATCGTGAGTTTTATTCTTTCTTTGTCCCAGTTCCCACAGACCATTCGCGTACTCAGGCAGACCACCACGCCTTGGGGACGCGCATAGACTGGCGTCGTTCTTTCATGACGACCCCGGCAAACCCTTATTACGACGCATTTGTGCGCTGGCAGATGAACAAGCTCCATGCGTTAGGCAAGATCAAATTCGGCGAACGCTACACTATCTACAGCCCGAAAGACGGCCAGCCCTGTATGGACCACGATCGTGCCGATGGCGAGGGTATCGGCCCACAAGAATATACGGGCGTCAAGATGCAAGTCGTCGAGTGGAGTTCCGCGGCACAGAAGGCCTTGGAGGGTAAGCTCTGCGGCAGAAAGGTATACTTGGTCGCCGCGACGCTGCGCCCAGAGACAATGTTCGTGGATTTCTGTCTGGCCGAGGTGAATGACCCACCTGATATGTCGATTCAGGTACGGCCAAACCAACTGCTTCGTGGGTACTGCCATCAAGTACGGTGTCTTCGCTGCGAACGACGGGGAGGCATACGTATGTACCCAGCGCGCAGCGCGCAACATGACCTTCCAGGGCATCTTCGACGTGCGTGGGCAAGTGAACCAATTGGCCGAATTGGAGGGAACCTCGATAGTCGGCACGAAAATCCAAGCACCGTTTTCGGTGTACCCTGAGGTGTACGTTCTGCCTATGGACAATGTCCTTCCCACCAAGGTAAAATTTCTGGTCCTCCTGGTGGCGGTGAATTAACAGCTCACGATTTCATCAGGGCACGGGTGTCGTCACCTCTGTCCCGTCTGACTCGCCCGATGATTACGCCACCCTTATGGACTTGCGCAAGAAGGCCGAGTACTACAAAATTGATCCTGCCTGGGCCGCTTTCGACCCCGTCCCGGTTCTATCGACTCCTGCATATGGCGAAATGTCTGCACCCGCATTAGTCAAACAACTGAAGATCGTGTCACAGAAGGACATCAAGCAGTTGGCAGAAGCCAAAGAGATCGCGTACAAGGAGGGCTTCTATAACGGCACGATGTTGGTTGGTGAGTTCAAGGGTGAGCCGGTGCAAGAAGCCAAGAACAAAGTGCGCGCCAGCATGATCGCAAATGGTGTGGCGTTCGCGTATGCGGAGCCCGAGGGCTTGGTGATCTCGAGAAGCGCCGACGAGTGTGTAGTTGCGCTGATGGACCAGTGGTATTTGGACTACGGCGAGACAAAATGGAGGGCGGAGGCAGAGCGGTGCGTCCCCTTGTTACCCCCCAGGACCTCTGCGAGCTCATTACTGGACTTATGAAGCCTGTTGGCCCGGATGAACACATACTTCCAGGAGACGCGGAATGGATTTGAGAGCACCTTGGCTTGGCTGAATCAGTGGGCGTGCGCCCGAACATATGGGTTGGGTTCAGTGCTGCCGTGGGATCCGCAGTTCTTGGTCGAGTCATTGAGCGACTCTACCATCTACATGTGCTATTACACGGTCGCGCACTTGCTGCATGGTATGTCTCTAATCATGCCCCAGTCTATTAGCTTACAGTGCCGTAGGGTCTATCGATGGCAAGGTCCGCGGCAAGTTGGACATTGCGCCAGAACAAATGACGGACGAGATCTGGGAGTACATTTTCGTTGACGGCCCATGGCCCGCCAACACTTCTTTACCTAAGGAGAAGGCCGACGCGCTAAAACACGAATACGAATACTTCTATCCGTTCGACGTGCGCTCGTCTGGCAAAGATTTGATCAACAACCATCTGTCTTTCGCTATTTACAATCACGCTGCGATCTTCCCCGAAAGCAAGTGGCCGCTGAGCATGCGCGCAAATGGCCACCTCCTGTTGAATGGACAGAAGATGTCCAAGAGCAAGGGAAACTCACTGACGCTCCGAGATAGCGTAGAGAAGTTTGGCGCAGACGCGACGCGCTTAGCGTTGGCAGACGCAGGCGACGGCATCGAGGACGCCAACTTCGAGGAGAAGAACGCGAACGCAAATATCTTGCGCTTACACACGTTATTAACGTGGTGCGAGGTATGTCCTCGATCGTGTTGGCATTTGCTATGCGTCTCACGAGTAGCAGGAAATGATCAAAGATGCGACGGGATTGCGCACGGGACCTAAAGACTCGTACCACGACAAAGTCTTTGAGGAGGAAATCAACAACTTGATCAACATCACCAAAGAGCACTACGAACTGTATGCTGCTCTTACTTCCTTTGAACGTGCTGTTTGATCTCACGACTTGCTTAGGACATTCTACAAGGATGCCATGAAATACGGCTTTTACGAGCTACAGTCGGTTCGCGACTGGTATCGCGAAGTGACCGCCGACATCGGCATGCACGCGGACCTAGTCCGATACTGGATCAACGTAGCAGCAGTGCTCGCGTCGCCCATCGCACCTCACTTCGCCGAGCACATCTGGCGCGGGATCCTACAGCACCCAACGTCGATCCAGCACGCGCGCTGGCCGACGCCGGCACGGGCAGTAGACGTGCCGACGATCGACGCGGGCGCGTACATGCGCACGCTGGTCAAGACGGTGCGCGACGCGGAACTGACACTGCTGAAGAAACTCGGCAAGGGCAGCAAGAGCGGTGGCCCGCCGCCGTTCGACCCGAAGAAGCCCCGCGCCGTGCGCGTGTACGTCGCGACGCGCTTCCCCGAGTGGCAGGACGCGTGCGTGCAGGCCGTGCAGACCGCTTGGGATCCCGCTGCCGCGCGGGTCGACGACGCACGTGTGCGCGCGGTGCTGATCGAGCGTGGGCTGATCAAGGATAAGCGCGCCATGCCGTTCGTACAGCTGTTCAAGGTAACGCGATGGCGCTTCTGTTTTTTTTTTTTTGTTGCGTTTCTAACTTGGGTTGTAGAAACGCATCGCGGAATTTGGGGCCGAGACGGCGTTTAAGCGGACTTTACCGTTCGTGGAGACGGATGTGCTGCAGGAGGTGTTGCCCTATCTGAAGCGTACGTTGACCCTCGTTGATGTGGAGGTCTTGTCTGTCGAGGAGGCGCTGGCGCACGTAGAGGCGGGCAAGGCGGGATACAGTCGCATGATAATCGAGAGCTCGGAACCGGGCGGCCCGGCGTTTGAATTTAGGAACGTTTTGGAGTAATACCGCTACAATGTTACTATTACCCCTTGTTTACTACTCCTTACCCCCATTGTGCTGGAAAGTGATATACGGGATGCGGCTATGGCATGAAGCATAGTAGGAGGTAGTGACCAGCTACAAGTTAGATGCTTACGGGAGACAAAAGGAATGCCAGTGGTACTTCCAGTGAGCGCTAAGACAGGTTCGATCCTACTCGAACCGATGAACGAATCCAGGGCCGCTCTCACGCTCAGACTGAATATTATCCAGTGTGTGGGCGTCTATGGTTGTCTGGCACCTGGGAATATCAGGACGGCTATCTTTCCTTTCGCGTGCACTAGGCTTCCCCCGTCCCGCATCCAACCGTGCTCGTTCGATCGAACTAGCACTATGTCCCAAGTTCCGCCTACCGCCACCTCATCTACAGCCTTTGAAACAATATTCACAGCTGCTCTGAAATCGTACAGACAGCAGACAAAGCGTGACCTCACCTCCCATCCTCTGGCTACTCGGCTGCAGTCCTGCGACTCTCCCAGTGCAATACTCTCCATCCTTCGAGGACAATTCCAGACGGTTGATAGATCTCGAGCTGTTAACGAAAGATGGACAAAGTGGCTCGATCCTACTGTCAATGTCTTGTACGCATTCTCTGTGACCATCGGTAACGGTGTTGGACTGGTGATTGCGAAACCCTAAGCCGCTCGAGATCTACCCTCTGATTTTTATGACGACAGATATTCCCACCATCGAACGTAATCTTTACTGGCATTGGTGTCCTCCTCCAGGTGACCATCTCTCTTGACCGAGCGTGTGTGCCCTGATGACGCATCTATCCCTTAGGCCATCAAGGATGTCCGCACCAGCCAAGATGCTCTTGTAGACCTGTTTGGCCGCTTGGAATACTTCTTCAAGCGACTCGAACAATATATCGAGGTCCGACCGACGACAGCTATGACGGACATTATCGTAAAGATCATGGTCGAAGTACTCGTGATCCTCGGGATTGTGACCAAGGAGGTCGGGCAGGGACGAACGAGTATGTCATTCCCTGCTGACAAATACCCCGAAACTGACTGTCCTGCAGAGGCGTATTTGAAGAAGTTGGTTGGAAGGAAGGATGTGGAGGACGCGCTTCAGCGACTAGACGCGTTGACGCAAGAGGAGGCTCGGATGGCGGCAGCCGAAGTCCTGACGATCACTCGCAGCATCGATGACAAGGTCAAGGATGTGGATGGCAAGGTCAAGGACGTGGGTGAAAGGGTCAAGGATGTGGGTGACAAGGTTATGAACGTGGATGACAAGGTCAAGGAAGTCGATGAAAAGGTGGAAGTCGTCGATGAGAGGGTGCAGGTTGTTGATACCAAAGTAGACGGTATCGACAACAAGGTCCAAACCGTCGGCAGCAGGGTACACGGCGTCGACCTCAAGGTTGTTTCCGTCATTCAAGGTCAGTTTTTCCCCCATCGGTCAGCCCTATCCTCAACCTTTTTACTCGCTCAGGCGTAAAGGAGACAGGAGTAGCGATTCAAAAAGTCGTCGACCAAGTCACCGACCTAAACCGTTCGTCATCTTCTGATCTCATCACCAGAGATCTTGACTTGATCTCCCTTACAGGGAACGAGTTACGCAAGGACCTTCGAAAATGGATCGCCCCCCCCGATCCATCTGTCAATTACAATACCGCATCCGCTGCTCACCATGAGGGTACCGCATCCTGGTGCACCGAAGGGATCACCCTCACAGATTGGAAAGCGTTTGGCTCTTTGTTGTGGATTCACGGAAAACGTATATATCTCGTCACCGTCTGAGTCTTAATCGCTATTAACCACATTCTTGGATCAATAGCTGGCTCCGGGAAGAGTATTCTCAGGTGCGTTACCCTCCGCCGAGTTGCGTCCTACTCGAACTCATATTATCAACAAGCTCGGTGATCGTCCGCGATATCAAATCCATGTCCGATGCTGGGTCTGCTTTCTTGGCCTATTTTTACTTTGATTTCAAGGATACAACAAAACAGGACTCGCGTGCTTTGTTATCGTCCCTCCTTGTCCAACTCTCCGATCAATCAGATATCTTCTGCGACGCTTTTTCCTCTTTGTACTCTGCACACAAGCAAGGATCGGAACAACCGACTGAGGACTCACTCGCGCAGTGCCTCAAGGATATGCTCACGGTGGTGGGACAAATGCCAATCTATCTGATCATGGACGCTCTCGACGAGTCTCCCAATGATTCGGGTATTCCTTCGTCACGTGAGAGGGTTTTCGAGCTGGTGAAAGAACTTGTCGACCTTCACCATCCAAATCTACGTCTATGTATCACGAGTCGGCCAGAGTTCGACATTCGCACCACGCTCGAGCCCTTAGCAACTCAACAAGTATCCCTCCACGACGAAAGCGGACAAAAGCAGGACATTAACGACTACGTTACTTTTGTCGTTCACTCGGATAAAAGGATGAAAAGATGGCGGGAAGACGATAAAAATGCGGTCATTGAGACACTCACGGAGAAGGCAGATGGAATGTAAGGACACCCTACGTTCATCATGACCGCACAGTTATCTCATTATTTCAACCAGGTTTCGTTGGGTCTTTTGTCAACTGGAGGTTCTACGACACTGTTTCCCGACCAATCTGCGTCGTATTCTCGAGGAATTACCCAAATCACTGGACGAGACATACAAGCGTATCCTGAAAGAGATCAATAATGCGAACCGGGAGCACGCATATCGACTTTTACAGTGTCTCGCGGTGGCCAGTCGTCCACTCCGTGTCGAGGAGCTCGCGGAAGTGCTCGCATTTGACTTGAGCTCGGCAGGGATCCCAAAGTTGATCGCGGATTGGCGGTGGGAAGACCAAGAAGAAGCGGTGCTATCAGCCTGTTCCAGTTTGGTTTCCATAATCATCGACAATGGGTTCCGAGTTGTCCAGTTCTCTCATTTCTCTGTAAAAGAATTCCTAGTATCGGATCGCCTTGCGTGTTGTATGGAAGAGGTGTCCCGATTTCATATTCCCATCGAAGCCTGCCACGTGATTCTTGCCCAGGCTTGTCTCGGTGTGTTAATTCGCCTGGACGACGGCGCCGACAAAGATAGCGCCGAGAAAATCCCTCTTGCTCAGTATGCTGCCAAATATTGGGATCGACACGCGCAGATCGGAAATGTGGAGCTGCAGATAAAGGACGCATTGGATCATTTCTTTGATATAGACAAGCCACATTTTTCAGCATGGGTCCGAATACGAAACCGACTCGAGCTCTTGGTGGTTTCTTCGTCTGGACCGCGGAGAGATGCGCCATCTTTGGCAGCTCCCTTATACTTCGCCGCACAGAAGGGATTCCGTGGTCTAGTGGGACGCCTGATCATGAAGCATCCACAGCAAGTCAACCTCTTTGGTGGTCTATACGGCGCTCCGTTACATGCGTCGGTGATTAAGGGGCATATCGAGGTCGCTCAGTTCCTGTTCGCGCATGGCGCTGACATACATTTACGCTCTGGAAGCAATTTTACTCCACTAGACATGGCTTCGCAAGAGGGACGCCTTGAAGTCGTGAAGTGGCTGCTGAATGTTGGCGCGGACGTGAATTTTCAGGAGAAAGATCGCACGACTGCATTGCATTTGGCAGCAAGAAACGCTCACCTCAATGTTGTTCGGTTACTGCTCGAGCACAACGCGGAGGTTGACTCCCAGGACGACCACGGAGCTACCCCACTTCTCAATGCATCGGAGAATGGACACCACGATGTTGTGCGATTATTACTCGACTACAGCGCAGATGCGCGTATCCGTGACTACTACGGAAACACTCCACTGCGTTCAGCAGCGACCAAAGGTCACCTCGAGGTTGCTCGGATTCTGCTCGAGCACGATGCAGAACAAGATGCAGGAGTCAATTCCCACGATGACTTTGCCAGCTCACTTCTCCATGCATCGGCGATTGGAGACACTGATGTTGTGCGGTTATTGCTAGACCATAATGTGGACGCACGTTTCCATGACAGCTACGGAAATACCCCACTGCATTTGGCAGCGACCTACGGTCACCTTGAGGTTGCTCGGATACTACTTGAACGCAATGCGGAGGCCAATGCCCGGAATACCGAAGGAGCTATCACATTTCTCAATCCGCTGTGGGGTAAAAGCTGCGATTTTACGCAGTTATTGCTGAACCACACTGTGAATGAGCATGTCCGCGACAAAGGACAGACCATCTCATGGAATTGCGCAGTGTGTGAGGGTCACTTTGAAGCTACTCAGTCACTCAAGCGGTTACTACTCGAGCGCCGTGCAGAGCCTAATGCCCAGAACGACGTTGGTGGTGTCACTATGGGACTGGTGGGTCCAATTCTGGATGGACATGTCCGCGTCGACAAGGGAATGACTCCACTGCATTATACGGCGTATTACGGTCACCTCGAAGTTGCCCGGTTACTACTCGAACACAACGCGGAGGTCAATGCCCAGGATGATGACGGGTATACCCCATTTTTCTGCGCATCAGCGAGCAGGAGTCCTGATATTTTGCGGCTATTGCTGGACCACAATGCAGATGAGCATGTCCGCAACAACAAGGGAAACACTCCACTGCATTGTGCAGTCGAAGCCGGTGACCCCGAGGTTGCTCGGTTACTACTCGAGCGCGATGCAGAGGTCAATGCCCGTGACGACGACGGATTCACCCCATTTCTCAGAGCATCCTACCATGGACACCTTGATATTTTGCAGCTATTGTTAGAGAACAATGCAGATGAGCAAGTCCGCAACAAGAATGGAATTTCCCCACTGCATCTGGCAGCAGCCTGTGGTCACCTCGAGCTTACTCGGTTACTACTCAAGCGCAACGCGGAGGTCGATGCACGAGATAACAAAGGATTCACCCCGTTTCTCTGCGCATCGATGATGAGACAACATAACATTGCTCGGTTCTTGCTGGATCATAATGCGGATGTGTGCGTCTGCAACGACCAGGGAGTAACCTCACTGCATTACGCAGCGGTTGGCGGTTACCTCGAGTTTGCTCGTTTACTACTCGAGCGCAACGCGGAAATCGATGCCCGGGATGTCCAGGGATCAACCTCGTTACACTACGCGACACACGGTTGGTCGGGAGGATACCCGGAGGTTGTGCAGTTATTACTAGACCACGGTGCGGATGCGCGTGTATGCAACGTCAGCGGAAAGACACCATCCGAGGTTGCCTGTGGCCCAAGACAGGAGGAAATTGTACAATTGTTCTTGCAGCACGCTGTGGAATGAATGAACGAGACGGGATATAGGATCTATGTTTGACTTGTCGACATGTATGTGACGATTTCCCTGCTTCAAGGCCGCCTGTTTACTGTACACTGACCCTCAGGCTTACTTCAGCGATTCACGGATCCCGTTGTTATTTATGTAGTGAAATCATGTGTACGATACCGGATAGTAAATGCTTGTTCTTTGCGAAGATATTCTTCAAGATAGTGATGACAACTGTGCCAAAAAAAACTCCAACCCTGCTCGAGTTATCTGTGAAGGGGATGTTAACGTTGACGACGACTGGAAATCGTCGTAGCCGATTTCGCGCGGAAATGTAAGTGTGACAAGTGTATGAGACAAGCCTTACGAGGTATGGACGGTCGGAATAATAAAGTAGTGAGTAATACATAAGATTCGACGCGTGCGCTGACTGTGTCTGTACAAACGGACAAGGCCTCTAGGGCGAGTAAGGACAGGTAGGTGATAAGTAAGCTACTATAAATGAGCCATGTCAACCGCCCTGGAGGTGGATTGAATAGAGTCCGTAAGCATACAATCATATCATATCATAAGGTTCAATTAACTTACCAAAGTCCCCCACCGGTACCCATGTCCAGAACTCGGAGCTTTTCCCCACCTCAGTGTCTGCGCACGCTAGAGCAGATACTGAGGTGCTACGATACGAAAATACGAGCCTTTTATACTAAGAAAATTCGGCAATAAAATTTCTCCTCCACTTCCGCGGGACAGCGTGATAGCAGGGATCGAGACGGTAAGTAGGAAACTATCAGGACATCGAGCGAGTTTGCACGACATCCGCTCGGTACCAAAACATACGGGATATACGAAAGGAACGACCGATAAGATATTAATTGGACTCACTTCAACAACAAGGATAGAGAAAAAAAAAAGCGAAAGTAGAGATACTTTGGTATCGTCAAGATATCCGCGTCAAATTGAAAAGTACTGTAAGCCAACAATATTCTAAGCGTTGACCCACCTTTGACATAAAATCACCGTTGCGCATATTACGCTCGTGCCGTCTCCAGCTACTTAACTCTTGCCAGCAGTCGAGGTCTTATCAATGAGCAACAAGATTCCACCATCAGCGATCGTCGCCCGTACGAGCAATGTCAAGCTCCCCGGGCCCTCTCCCCGGCTGGTTGTAGATCTCGTGGTACGAAATGCTCGATGCAAAGACCTTGCATTTCTTTATCACAAGAGGCATAAGTGCAAGAGGTAGAACACGCCACGCACATGCTAGGTCCAAGACTTCTGTCGTGAAGCATTTATGGACCGCCAGGGTAAATAGTCGCTATCACGCCCATGCGAACGTTGTTCTGAGCATGTTATTGTAGATACTGCAGACAGGGACCTACGACTACGACCACACAAACAGCGATCGGCAGATGTGGTAGAGCGCACGAAAGTAGGTGACTAGAGGCTGACACGAAAATCAGCTTTCGTCACGGTGCTGTGGCTCTGGAAGACTTGGCCTCGGCTGAAAAAGTATGGACAACTGTAGAGTTTCCGGCTTTCCCACCTTTTTTTGGTGGAAATGACGACTACAATCAGGGGTTAGACACAAGGTCCTCTCGACGGAGCTGGATGCATGTACCCACCACCCATAGCAAAGGTCGATGTCGAACTCATGCCGGGGCTTTGTCTCACCAAAATTGTTTCCCTCTTTGTTCTGAACCTCGAAAGTCCGCTTTCGCATCGAATGTCATGGACCTATCACATCGGATTTTGGTGTCGACCCGAGGTTAGTCATGTAATCGAGAGTGGGGAACGAGGGAGTCGCGCTCACTGGCAGCGGCGCAGCCTCTGATTGGCGCAGCTGAGTTTGAAAGAGGAATATCGTTGAAGATGATGTTACCATCCCCTGCAGTCTTGCCTCAAGCTGCGGCGTAGTAAAGCTGCCAGTGGGCCCAATACTACTGATCTTTCCCCCCGCAGGAGATAGGTCCAGTAATTCAAAAAACTCGATGCAGTATACCACTGAGATGAGTATGCCTTCCGACTAGGCAGTAGACACATCGCTTGGCGAATTATCAGCCGCTGACAGTGGTCCCTCTTTACTGGCACCAATTGCGAGCCGAATGTTGGAGTCGAGGAGATCACGACACTTAGTACTGTACGTCACGCGTCACGTGACAGAGCGCACATAGTACGCCGCATATGTTTGTTCCATCAGTTTCTTCCACTCCACTCAGGGTAAGTCGCTCTTCTGCCGCTAGATGTTTTTCCTCTTTATTAAGTCTTCGTAAAAGTATATTGGATATTAGGTTTTTATACCGAACTCCAGCGCAGGTCTTGGCTCTGTCTTGGCGCAGGTTGTTGCGGTTGTGGAGTTGGTTCTTGGTTGGCTTTGACATTCCTTTGACCTCCCTTACTACCTTGCAAACGCAGTACATATCTCCCCGCTATCCAGTGCACGCAGGGGACATTAACTTCCTTTTTTTACGTCAACCCCAGCGCCTCGCGAGCCCGCCACTTCGTTGTCGCAGGTCCCTGGATCGAGCTCTGATGGCCTGATGAGTCGTTACACTATCTCAAGGGTTTTCAACCCCCATTTAGTACAGTCATACCGGACACACATCTGGCCTACGACCCCTTCGGGACCAACAGGGACATGAGCAAGGAGTACTTCAATACGCTCTGGAGGCAGCGAATGCCTGTTGAAGTTTTACGATGGACAGGAGAGCTCACGACAAACCCCCGCCCTCTCTGCGAACTAACTGCGCAGGTCGTCTTCGCTGCGACTTTCGTGCTGATCACTTGTCTGAATGCGAGGCCGGACTGAGGCCCAGACATGGTCTCTAATGCAACAATTCTAGGACTTCACCTCATAGACACCTCATAGTTCCGGCTAGCCGTTGCGGCCTTCGGCGTGATTGGCGGGGGGCACGACCGGCACAACGTGCCCGAAATCAAGGCGCACACCACCCACGACCCCACCGACATTGCAGGTTTTTCTTCAGAGGTAGGAGCAGAAGTACTGTAGTTCCTACACGAACTAGTCAGGACGATCGAGGAGGACCGCTTGCTCGAAGTCTAGGATGAAATGGACTTGAGAAAATTCTGTACCATAGCCGAAGAAGTCGCAAGGAGGGTGGCGGAGAATCAAAATGGTATGAGCCGCGGAAACAAGGGCGGACTACAGGTAGATTGGACATTGGATGGTAGGCGTGGTCCTGGAGAAGATCGGGTTCGAACCGAAACAATGGATGTTTGAGAAACTAGAGGCCATGCGCGAAGCCACCCGCAAGGCGTAAAACGAGGCCCGGAAGTGCATGATATAGGGCCGAGGAATACGAAGCAAGTGTGGATAGAGAGGATAGTCGCTCTCATAAACTAAAAGCGGCAATAAAGCCCTGGGCAAGAGCACCGCCACTCCCCGAGGGAGAAGATTGGCAAGCGCACGGCGCCGGGTAAACAACACCAAACCCCGGGCAATGATGACAGTGCCCTCCGAGGATCACCACCCAAACTCCGAGGAACAAGCCGCGCGCGCTTAACGGGGTCTGTTGCGAACACGAAATCGGATAGGGAGGGGACCACAAGCATCACCTCGTGCCCCCTGTCCTATCAGGCCAGGTCCGATCCAAGGGACTGTCTTAGACCCGACACTGGAATCCAACTCTGGTTACCTCACCGGTAGGCTGGTGGGAAGCTCTGGCATAAACGTGGAACAGGCGCCGAAGGCATGCCAGCTCTTAGCTCTGTTTCCGATGCGCGCGCTAGGAGGTGCTCATTTCTGCTTCTAATGTTACCGTCGTACGAAAAAAAATCGTGCGGGATCGATATCGTATCTAGGTATAGCGGCAAGTATAGTGACACTTATTGGTTAACGCCCTCTCGAAATGTAAACGCCAGCACTTGAAACGAAAATGAGCTATGCGCAAATAACCAAACTGCAATACCCAGGTGAAGTACGAGAGGTTTTGAATGATGTGACAGACTCCGACATGATCGATTACACGTTGTAAGGAAAAGTGTTCTGAGCGTACAAGATGGGGGGTTGGGGGTAACACCGCTGGCCCTTGATACATTGTGCAATCTGCGAGGCTGCCGCTTCGCCCTCAAAATATGCTCCATGCAAAAACCCTAGGGCCAGCCACCGTCAACATCGCGTGTCACCGACAACATTTCCGAAAAGGGAAACAAATAAAAACAATGACGTACCAAAGTATCTCTCACTCGTTGCTTCTCCTGCAAACCAGAGATTGCCGAGAGACGTACCCAGGTTGATGAGGTGCTGTGGGATGAAGCTCGCTGGCCAGGTGCTGTAGCTTCCGCGATAGAGTGGGTCGCTGAACCAGCGCGGGAAAAGGAAAGCCATTGGCTCCGGGATGGCCACATTCGGGAACATCGCTCGTAGTACTTGCATCACCTCAGATTGCACCTGAGCATCTGTCATCGCTTCGATACGCTTCGAATAGTCCCCCTACAATCCCAATTAGTAGTTTGGCCTGGACTTTTGGGGGCCATCACTACCGTAACAGTGGCAACGATAACACCTGAACCGGGCATGAAACCGTCAATGTCAAGACCTTGCCAGACGGGATATCGCCCTCGTTCACTGTCGGCATAGACAGCGAACTCATGACGCGAAATAATCAGCGTGCTTTCATTGGATAAGCGTGACACCGACCTCCGTGTCGAACCAGAACTTTTGAGGGAACTGAAGAAAAATCTTAGTGAACGTTGCCTGCAAATGACCAAAATCATTTCTTTGTCTCCTCTCGACATACGGGACCCTATTTATTACCATTGTAATGCTATGGATTGCCTCGATCTTCCACTCTGGCAAGGGTGGATGGAACTGAACATCGTCATTCTGTAATACCCCTAGGCTGAACGTGCAAATCGCATACTGCGCAGTCAACATTGTCCCATCCGTGAGTGTGACCGAGACCCCCGAGTCGGAATACCCAATTGTCGCGACAGTAGCTTGGAGGCGGACCTGTGACTGCTTCAGGAACCCTGCCGCTTCAGCCTGAATGAGATACTTGATCCCGCGTTGATCAATAGAGAGCAAATCTTCCTCTGAGAAGCCTCCCTGATCGACGTCGTACGTGAAGTTACTTCCCTAGCAAACAGGGTGACTTATCAACCACTCGCGGCTCATCACTGGATAGAGCCCAAGACGTACCCACGACGAAGCAAGGAAGGACGATTGATCTGGCGTCTGGGCATATGTATAGTCGAAGGAGTAATATTCGGAAGCCATTTCATGTGGTGTTTTGGGCTTCTGGCCAACCAAGGCGTAACCTGCGCGTGCCGTCAAGTCTACTAGGTTCCCGGGGATCCGCGCCCCAGCCACGACCGTGAATTGAGTATACGCGTCCATCGCGTTATGGACGACGTCCAAGTAATCCACTGCTCCGTTCACGTCATAAGTTGCTGCGTGCTCCCCCGTCAGGTATTCCACTTGAATGTATAAGAAAGAAAGAGGACGTCAAGTTGACGCACTTATGCTCGTGTGTGGATGACTTTCAACGGTTCTGAGGTTGTGTTTGAGCGCCAACTCGAAGATCGGGTTCGCGGGACCATCATTCTCCTGAGTGCCGTGGATCCAGTTTGCACCGAGTTCGACAGTCAGCTGGCGACCGGGTGCACCGAATGTGGTGCTGCGCATGCGTCCGCCAAGTTCATCACGTGCCTCGACGATGAGAAAATCGGCGATTCCCTGTGCGGCCAGCATACGCGCGGCAATGATGCCAGCAACACCCCCGCCAAGTATGAGTACTTGTGTGTTTGGCACTTGGCGGGCAAAGGGTGCGCCAGAGGTGGGCGGGCCCCCAACGTCAGGCGCACCTGGGGCTGGAATAGGTCGCGGAAGCGCAAATACAGAGGTCAGGAGTAGGCACAGTACCACGGGATGGAACAATAGGCAAAACTTGAACATTGTGTCGCCTCACGTCGTGCGCAGAAAGGTAACACACTACCGGAATGCCTCAGGAAGGAATCTGCCGTGGGAGTGACACCCTGAACCTCTTATATGTGGAACTGCCTGCCTCATTTAGATAGTTTTTGACAAGGGTGTGTGACCACGAGACGTCTACGCAGGTCTCATCTTGACGCGTGGGGCGTGGCGGCAGGCCTGTGCAAACCATAAAACCAACGGGCATCCCTAGAACCTCACATTGACACGTCAGTGAAAAAAATCCCCAACGTGGCAGGACAAGACCTTTAAAAAAATTAATTCGGAACGCTGCAGTGTCCAGGTATGACATGGATCTGGTTCCAGTAGATCCGCCAGGGTCACTCTGTCGATGTCACAAGCGATGTCAACTCGTAAAATCGAATGGAGAAGGGGACCCATTTAGTGGGCTAGTGAAATCAGTAAAATCGCAACCCCTTTCTCCTAGACTTGTAACAGGCCGGAGAATGACTAACGAGGGGATCGTGTAGCGACTGGAGAATTCTCATTCTTGGACTTGGACTGGTGCAGGTGAGTTTGAAATCAGGCCGTAGCGGGAGAACGTCCTTCCCACGGGTAAGCACGCACACCCCATTTTTGAACTTTGAACGTTTGAACTCTTTTATTATAGTATCGTATGTACTGTACTATATAGCACGCGACTCATACCAGTGGGATGGCCTGAGGCCTGATGCGTACTAACGGCTCACTAATATTCAGTGCTATGCTCAGTATCCATGGCCGTACTGCCAGTGAACAGAAAATCTCATCCTCCCCACAGGCCCTTCAACAAGCTTCAGGATCGACCAGAATGCCCCCACCTGGGCAAGGGAGGACATCAATGCGCTTCTAAATTTTACTTCTCTCATCGCATTGACCGTGACGCGTGACGCTTCTCCTGGGCCAGCAACTTCTTTCTATAGTCCCCGTCGGACTTCGGGCCCCGAGGGTTTGCCAAGGCGACCACCATGGCCGAGGACGCGTGTGCGCAGGTGGACGACACCGATGAGGTCCGGAATCTCCAAACCCTTTCCAGGACACCAGAGAATAGGCGTACCCGGGCCCGCCATCATTCAACGCCGATTATGCCCACTGATGCTTTAAAGGCGGGATTTTGTCCGGTGCCATCCATCTAGTACGCAAAAGGAATACACATCACATTATTTAAGGCCTGCTCCTTTTTTCTGGGACACGAAACCAATGTCACATAAAGCCACCCGATGAAGTGATCTAGGGAAGATTTTGTACCATAGCCGAAGAAGTCGCGAGGAGGGTGGTGGAGAATCTATGAGCCGCAGAAACAAGGGGGGACTGCAGGTAGATTGGATGCTGAATGGAGGGCGTAGTCCTGGAGAAGATCGGGTTCAAACTAAAACAATGGAATGTTTGAGAAACTAGAGGCCATACGCTGAAGCCACCCGCAAGGCGTGAAACGAGGCTCGGAAGTGCAGGATATAGGGCCGAGGAATACGAAACAAGTGTGTATAGATCGGACTAGGATAGTTGCTCTCATAAACTACAGGCGGCAATAAAGCCCTGGGGAGGAGCACCGCTACCCCCCGAGGGGGAAGAAGATTGGCAAGCGCACGGCGCCGGGAAAACAACACCAACCCCCGGGCAATGAGGACAGTGCTCTCCGAGGAACACCACCCAAACTCCGCGGAACAAGCCACGCGCTGCTTAACGGGGTCCGTCGCGAGCACGAAATCGGATAGGGAGGGGACCACAAGCATCACCTCGTGCCCCCTGTCCTATCAGGCCAGGGTCCGATCCAAGGGACTGTCTTAGACTCGGAATCGGAATCCAACTCTGGTTACCTCACTGGTAGGCCGGTGGGAGCTCTGGCATAAACGTGGAACAGGCGCCGAAGCATGCTAGCTTTTAGGCTCCGTTTCCGATGCGCGTGCTAGGAGGTGCTCAATTCTGTTTCTAATGTTACCGTCGTACGAAAAAAATCGTGCGGGATCGATATCATATCTAGGTATAGCGACAAGTATAATTGGTTAATGCCCTCTCGAAGGTGTAAACGCCAGCACTTGAAACGAAAATGAGCTATGCGCAAATAACCAAACTGCAATACCCAGGTGCAATACGAGAGGTTTTGAATGATGAGACAGACTCCGACATGATCGATTACACGCTGTAAGGAAAAGTATTCCGAGCGTACAAGATGGGGGGTTGGGGGTAACACCGCTGGCCCTTGATACACTGCACAATCTGTGAGGCTGCCGCTTCGCCCTCAAAATATGCCCCATGCAAAAACCCTAGGGCCAACCGTCGTCAACATCGCATGTCACCGACATTTCTGAAAAGGGAAACAAATAAAAACAATAACGTACCAAAGTATCTCTCACTCGTTGCTTCTCCTGCAAACCAGAGATTGCCGAGAGACGTACCCAGGTTGATGAGGTGCTGTGGGATGAAGCTCGCTGGCCAGGTGCTGTAGCTTCCGCGATAGAGCGGGTCGCTGAACCAGCGTGGGAAGAAGAAAGCAGTCGGCTCCGGGATGGCCACATTCGGGAACATCGCTCGTAGTACTTGCATCACCTCAGATTGCACCTGGGCGTCTGTCATTGCCTCGATACGCTTCGAATAGTCGCCCTGCGATCCTGCTTAGCGAGTTCAGCCTGGATTTGTAGGAGATATCGCTACCGTGACAGTGGCAAAGATGACACCTGAACCAGGCGCAAAACCGTCGAGGTCAAGGCTTTGCCAAATGGGATATCGCCCTCGTTCGCTGTCGGCATAGACAGCGAACTTACATACGGGGAATCAGCGTGCTTTGTTTAGGTGGGCGAAACACCAACCTCCGTGTCGAACCAGAACTTTTGAGGGAACTGGAGGAATATCTTAGTGTACGTTGCCTGTGGGTGATCATAGTTATTATTTGTCTCTTTTCAATATATGGTGTCCAATTCGTTACCATCGTTAGGCTGTGGATTGCCTCGACCTTCCACTCTGGCAAGGGTGGAACGAACTGAACATCGTCGTGTTGTAACACTCCTAGACTGAACGTGCAGATAGCATACTGCGCGGTTAACCTCGTCCCATCCGTGAGTGTGACCGAAACCCCCGAGTCGGAGTACCCGATTGTTGCGACAGTGGCTTGGAGGCGGACCTGTGACTGCTTCAGAAACTCTGCCGCCTCCGCTTGAATGAGGTGCTTAATCCCGCGCTGATCAATTGAAAGCAAGTTATCCTCTGAAAAACCCCCTTGATCTACGTTGTACGTGAAGTTGCTTCCCTGGCAACATGGTGACTTATCAATCGTCCACAACCTATCATCGGACGGCACTAAAGACGCACCCAGGCCGAAGCAAGGAAAGACGATTGCTCTGGTGTCTGTGCGTATGAGAAGTCGAAGGCGAAGTATTCCGAAGCAATCTCGTGTGGTGTTTTGGGCTTCTGGCCAATCAGAGCGTAACCTGCACGCGCCGTCAAGTCGACGAGGTTCTCAGGGAGTCGTGCACCAGCTGCGATTGTGAATTGAGTATACGCGTCCATCGCGTTATGGACGACGTCAAAGTAATCCACTGCTCCGTGCGCGTCATAAGTCGCTGCACCTCTCCCGTCAGATATTCCTGCAAGATGATATACGAAAGAAAGAAGACATCCAGTCGACGCACTTATGCTCGTATACGGATCATTTTTGGCGGTTTTGAGGTTGTGTTTGAGAGCCAACTCGAAGACCTGGGTTTGCGGGTCCGCCCCCCTCCTGTGTACCGTGGATCCAGTTTGCACCGAGTTCGACGGTCAGCTGACGGTCAGGCGCGCCGAATGTAGTGCTGTGCATGCGACCGCCAAGTTCATCTCGTGCCTCGACGATAAGGAAATTGGTGATGCCCTGTGCGGCTAGCATACGCGCAGCGATGATGCCCGCAACACCCCCACCAAGTATGAGCACCTGTGTGTCTGGCGCCTGGCGGGCAAAGGGTGCTCCGGAGGCGGGTGCTCCGGTAGCATCACTGGTATTTGAGGCAGGAATAGGTCGTGGAAGTGCGAATACAGAGCTCAAGAGTGGGCACAGTATCACGGCATGAAGTGAAAAGTAGAACATTTTGTTGTGCGTAGCAAGGGAGCTTCGGTAATGAACAAACGAGGAGCGACATCTTATACGCGGAGGTGCCCATTTCTTTTAGAAAGTCTGTGACAAGCAAGTGTGAACAGAAATCGTCCGCGCAAGTCCCCTCTTGACGCGTGGCCTGTGAACACCATAAATTCGACGGGCCTCCCCAAATTTATGTCAGTATGTCGGTAAAAACTCATCGTGGCAAGCCAAGACACATTGTGATTGCCAAGGCTCGGGACAGATTTAATTTGGAACGCGGCGCTGGGTTCTACTGTACGATTAGGACAAACCGCAGAGGCTAGTAATATCAGTGAACTTACAACACCTTCCCTTTCGACAAGCTTTAGACTGGTAACCAGCCGGCGCCGAGGGTGATTCGAGATTTGAGATCGGGCAGGTGAAGCTGACTAGACTAGCTGTAGAATGAGGAGTGAGGCATTACACGGACGTTAACTTCAGCACGTATTAGTTTACTCAGCGTCGTGCTACATAGGGTAATTGGCCCTGAGGCGCACGTAAATGGATATATATAATAATAAAAAATGAGGAATGAGGGGAACCCGTAGCGGCTGGAGGGCCCTCTGTTCTTCGACCGGCGCAGGTGAGTTTGAAAGGGGGCAACAAACGGTTCGGCCATGACGGGCCGCTTTCTCTGCACCTACTATATGTAATCTGCTCGAAATATAACGCCCTCCAAAAAAAAAAATCCCCCTAGTATAATCAATTACCCAACAAATCCCTCAGTGTTGATCCCTCACTTGAGAAAGGGAGGACATCGAGACGCTCCTGGATTTCCTTCTCATCATCTCATTTCCTTTGGGCTTGGCCCTAGACTTCAGTTTTTTTTCTCTATTGACACCGAGGGGGTCTGGAATCTCCAAATGGCCACTTTCCAGAAACACCAGCCCAGAGCTCATGGTCGGTCACAAATTCAACGCTCCCTATTTTTGAATTTTGAGAACCAGCCCTTTCCGCGCACAACTGAACCCCCGAAGCTGCCATGCTCTAGGGGAGTACCCAAAAGAGACCCTGCCAAGTAATTTCTTCTGGAATGACGCCGTTGCATAGTGATTCTTTGATCCCTTGCAACGTGTTCTCCCGGAATGACAACAACTGGCATCATCTCGGATAGCCAGACTCTTGACCGGACTACCCGTTTCTCTGGTAAATAACTCTCACGCCTACGATGTGGATTTACCCATCCCCCCTACAATAATATCGCTCAAGTAGTTAGGCTCAACCAGTTTTTTTATGAGCTATATGCTCTTGCAGAATATAAATATATCCAAAAAAATCCCCTGGAGGCAGTGAGTGCCCTTCGACCAGCCGAAGTTTTACATAATACAGGAACGCCTCACCGCCGATTACCGTTCTCTGCGGATTAAGTACGTAGGTGGTCTCTGATGCGGCTTTTGTGTTGATCGCTTTCCTAGATGCGGGACCAGATTTGGGTGTACACGGGAAGTAAATGGGACAGTTTGGCCAGGCGATCGGCTCTTGCAAGGTGAGAGCGAACAGGAAAATCGGCGACAAGACCACGGGGTGTCATAGTTGCCGCGGAGGTTGAGGCACTGGCCCAGGGTATCTCGCGGTAACATATCGGTGTTTGTTGTACTGTATAGGAGCCAGATTTGGCCAGAACCAGACCTGATATCCACATCAAGGCTCACATTCAACGGTGTGATTCGGACTCCTCAGTCGGTTCGATCCAAAGGACCTCATCTTAGCTTCAGAATAGGAATTCAACTCCTGATTTTATTACTAGGGATCAGTAACCCTGGCACAAAGGTGGGATGGGAAACGAAAGAGGCTGCTGTATAGTAGCTCCGTTGCTGAGCGCTGATGACCGAGTTAGGTCGCGGTCCGGTCGATTCCGGGAGACATTGCTCTAGTTGTTACGGTCGCAAAGCGCAAAGGATGTACCTACTGTCTTTGGTTGAAGTGGAGGCAGGTTGTTCACATACATGGCAGGGTTTAGAGCCTTGTCCACGGAGAGTAGGAGATTTATAACTTCCTGAGGAAATCGTGTATACACCGCAAGAGCACATATCTGTCAGATCTTGAGTCAGATGGACCTTGAGACGGACATATAAACCGGGAGTGGCCCCATGACAAATGCCCCAGGTATAGCAGCAGGCATGACGCGTGTTGCTTGTAACTTGGTAACTTGGTGATTGACACCCTCACGAAATATAAACGACAGCACTTGAAACGAAAATGAGCCATGCACAAATTCCCAACTGCAATGCCCTGGTGAAGTATGAGAGGTCTCGAACGACAAACAGATCACAGGGTTGTAAGGATAAGTGTTCGAAAGCGTACAAGATGGGGGGTTGGGGATAGCATCGCTGGTCCTTGACACACTGCACAATCTGTGAGGCTGCCGCTTCGCCCTCAAGTATTTCCACGTGAATGTATAAGGAAAGAGGGCGTCAAGTTGACACACTTATGCTCTTGTGTGGGTGACTTTCAACGGTTCTGAGGTTGTGTTTGAGCACCAACTCGAAGATCGAGTTCGCGGGACCATCATTCTCCTACGTGCCGTGGATCCAGTTTACACCGAGTTCGACGGTCGGCTGGCGACCGGGTGCACCGAACGTGGTGATGCACATGCGTTCGCCAAGTTCATCACGTGCCTCGACGATGAGAAAATCAACGATTCCCTGTGCGGCCACCATGCGTGCGACAATGATGCCAGCGACACTCCCACCAAGTACGAGTACTTGTGAGTTTGGAGCCTGGCGGGTAAAGGGTGCGCCAGATGCGGGCGTGCCGCTAACGTCAGGCACACCTGGGGTTGGAATAGGTCGCGGAAGCGCGAATACAGAGGTTGGGAGTAGGCACAGTACCACGGGATGGGGCGATAGACAAAACTTGAACATTGTGTTCACGTCGTACACAGCAAGGTAACACACTGCCGAATGCCGAAGGAAGGAATCGGCTGGGGGAGTGACACCCTCTTATATGCGGAGATACCTGCTTCAGTTTAGACAGTTTTTGACAAGTTTGACCACGAGATGTCTACGCAGGTCTTATCTTGGCGCTGTGGCTGCCCGCCTGTGCAAACCATAAATCCGACAGGCATCCCTAGATCCTCACATCAACACGTCAGTAGAAAAAATCCCCAACGTTACAGGACAAGACCATTAGGAAAAATTTTTATTTGGAACGCCTGCAGTAGTCTGGCATGACGCAGAGTCTAGTTCCAGTAGATACTCGTCAGGGTCACTTTGTTGATGTCAACTCGTGAACTTGAATAGAGAATGGGTACCCCTATTTAGCTGGGATAGTGGCGCCAGTAAAATCGCAACACCTTTCTCCTAGGACTTGTAACAGGTCGGAGAACGAGGAACGAGGGGGTCGTGTAGCGACTGGAGAATTCTCATTCTTGGACTTCGACCGGTGCAGGAGAGTTCGAAATCAGGCAGTACTTCCCACGGGTAAGCGTGCGGCTTATTTGAAACCCCGTTTTTGAACTTTAAACTCACTTATACTGTATTACAGTGTATGGCACGCGACTCACTGCCAGTTGGATGGCCTGAGGCCTGATGCATAGTACTAACGGCTCAATAATATTCAGGTTTTCGGCGATATGCTCAGTATCCACAGACGTACTGCCAGTGAACAGAAAATCTCATCCTCTCCACCGGCCCTTCAACAAGCTTCAAGTTTCAGGAGAACACCCCCCAACCTGGGCAAGGGAGGACCTCAATACGCTTCTGAATTTTTCTTCCCCCATCACATTGACCGTGACGTTTCTCCTTGTCTAGACCCAACAACTTCTTTCTATGATCCCCGGATTCCGAGGGTTCACCAAGGCGACCATCGTGGTTGAGAACGCGTATGCACAGGTGGACGACACCGAGGAGGTCCGGAATCTCTCAATTTTTTCCAGAACACCAGAAAATCGGCGTATGTCCAATCATTCAACTCCGATTATGCCCGTCGATGCTTTGAGGGCGGGATTCCGCCCGATGTCATCTATCTATCTACGCAGAAGGAATACACATTACATCATTGACGACTTGCCCCCTTTTTCTGGGGCATGAAACCAATATCACATAAAGCCGCCCTGTCTGGCCTCTTCGCCTCCATCAAAGCCTGAGGCTTGAGGGGCGAACGATGGATTCGGAGTCAGTCCCCGCTGCGCACAGACCCCCGAAACCCCTGTGCTTTCTAGGTAGACCTGGAAGTGATTCCGCCGTAGCCATCACATGGTTGGTTCTTTGGTCATTGGTGACAAGTTTGCCCGCATTCCCGGAACCACATCAACTAGCCTCATCTTGGATAACCAGACCACCATCTTTTCTGTTGTAAATACGTCCCACCACGTGTATGTCGCCCCAACTTTGTGAGAGAGGCTTTGCAAGGCTGCAAAGAGTACAGAGGTACAATAGTAGTAGCGCATGATTACAGGAAGTCATCTAAATGGTGTCTACGTCGACTCTGCGATACACTGAGACCGAGTCCGTGAGGTTGAGAAGAAGGCACGAGGATTGGGTTGCTTTAGGTTTCGATGTTGAGACGTATAGGATATGACCATTAACGCCGAGACGCCGGAATTGAGATGTCCGGCAAAGTTTCAATATTGGACGTAATATTCATCTCCTGGTTCATCACGCGACATCATCATTGAGAGTTTGTCAGTAGCTCTGGCACAAAGGTGGAAGGTGGAAGAGGAAACGAAGGCATGCTACTGTTAGCTCCGTCTCGTGGCCTGAGCCAGGAAGCAGTCAGTTCCGGGAGACGTGTGAATCGATATCGCTGGAAACCGAACTGCAAGACCCCAGCAGTTGTGAATAAGGGTCGACCTGACCCTTACTGTAGAGCATTACCGGAGAAATCAATACAAAAGGAATAACGTATTCGGCTCAAATGTATGGTTCTGTTCTTGGTTCTGTTGTTTTCGGGAGAAGGTAGGAGACAACAGGTTGTTTACATGTCAGAATTTCGATCACTAGATTCTTCTAGAAGCCTGAAGTACAGTAATTGCACACACATCACAAGAGAACAGATCGGTCAGGTGGGCGTGTAAAGGACATGGAGTCATGGGGGCTACACGAGGAGTCAAACCCGTTAAGAAAGAACTTTGAAGCCTGTACGAGTGGTCCCGTAACGCTCGATGACCTCGAGAAATAGTCAAAAGTAATACCTTGGTTGGTGCAGTACGAGAGGTTTCGAAGGGTGTGATGGATCATACACCGTAAGGATAGGTATTCTGAATTCCTAAGATGGGGGATTGGGGATTGCATTTCTGGTCCTTGATACATTCCACGATCTGCTTGCCTGTTGCTTCGCCCTCAAAATATGCGCCGTGCAAGTACCCTGCGGCCAACCCCCTGCATCAATACCGCATGTGACAGACATCTCCGAAATAGCATACCAAAGTATTTCTCACTCATTGCTTCTCCTGAAAACCAGAGACGGCCAAGAGGCGCACGCAAGTTGATGCGGTGTTGCGGAACAAAGCTCGCTGGCCAGGTGCTGAAGCTTCCGCGATAAAGCGGGTCGCTGAACCAGCGTGGGAAGAAGAAAGCCGCGGGCTCCGGAACGGTCACATTCGGGAACATCGCTCGTAGTACTTCCACCACCTCAGACTGCACATGTGCGTCGGTCATCGCTTCGACACGTTTCGAATAGTCGCCCTGCGATCGCAGTTAGCATAACCCGGTCCGGATTCGTAGGAGCAATCGCTACCGTGACAGTGACAAAGACAACACCCGAGCCGGGCATGAAACCAGCGATGTCAAGACCTTGCCAGACGGGATATCTCCCACGTTCACTGTCGGCATATAGGGCGAACTTACAACGGGATATGGTCAGCGCGCTTTATTTCTATGGGCGTGTCACAGACCTGCGTATCGAACCAGAACTTTTCAGGGAACTGAAGGAATATCTTAGTGTACGTCCCCTGTAGGTGGAATAAGTCACTATTTGTCCTCTTTTCAACACACGCAGCCCCATTTATTACCATCGTCATGCTGTAGATTGCCTCGACCTTTCCACTCTGGCAAAGGCGGATCGAAGCAAACGTCGTCATTTTGTAAAACTCCGAGACTGAAAGTGCAGATCGCATATTGCGCCGTCAAACTCGTCCCATCTGTGAGTGTGACCGAAACCCCCGAGTCGGAATACTCGATTGTCGCGACAGCGGCCCGGAGGCGGATCTGTGACGGATGGAGGAACTCTGCCGCCTCGGCCTGGATGAGATACTTGAACCCAGCGTTGATCAACCGAGAACAAATTCTCCTCTGAGAAGCCCCCTTGATCTACGTTATATGTCCAGTTCATTCCCTAGCAACAATTAGACTTATCAATCGCCAATCGCCAAGTCATCGCTGGATAGTAAGCAAGTCGTACCCAGGCCGAAGCGATGAAAGACGATTGCTCCGGCGTCTGTGCGAACTCCCAGTCGAAGGTGTAGTACTCGGAAACAATTTCAGTGCGGTGTTTTTGGCTTCTTGCCGATCAGAGAGTAACCTGCGCGCGCCGTCAAATCGACGAGGTTCCCGGGGAGCCGCGCCGCAGCCGCGATTGTGAATTGAGTAAACGCGTCGAGCGCATTCTTGAAAACCTCCAAGTAATCCACTGCTCCGTTCACGTCATAAGTCGCTGCGCGCTTCTCCCATTAATGTTGTTTCTGCGTGAAAAGAGTCGAAGTCGACGCACTCATGCTCGTGTCCGTATCACTTTCGGCGACGTGGAGGTCGTGTTTGAGTGCCAACGAGAAAATCGGGTTCGCAGGGACCTTTCCCCTCCTGTGTACCTTGAATCCAGTTTGCACCAAGCTCGATAGTCAACTGGCGATTGGGCGCGCCGAACGTTGCGCTGCGCATACGACCGCCAAGTTCATCACGTGCCTCGACGATGAGGAAATCGGTGATGCCCTGGTTGGCTAGCGTGCGCGCGGCGATGACACCCGCGACACCCCCTCCAAGTATAAGTACCTGTGTATCCGGCGCCTGGGGTTCAAAGGGTGCTCCAGAGTCCAGTATCCTCACGCGCGACTTGAGCCGGAACAGATCGTGGAAGCCCGAATGCAGCGCTTGCAAATGCACACAGCGCCATGGCATGGAGCGATAAGGAGAACATCGTGTCGCAGGCAGAACGACAACACACCACACGAATAGTTTCTTCACGAAGGAACATGGCAGTGAGCCTTTTGTGTGCAGGAGCCACTGTTTCTTCGATCAAACGATTGAGGTCTACACAAGTTCCATCTTGTCACATCTCCTGCCTCCTTGCGAGAAGTAGTGCGCTGATACCGAAGAGGCTGGAGTTGATGATCGGTACAATACGGTGCACATGTCGACCTAAACGAGAAGAGACGACGGACCTGCCAAAGTCCATGCCAAAGTCCATGACGGGCAGGCGCTCCTCGGGCTTGAGTTCGCCCTAACTTGGTCTTGGCTACACAGAATATGTGCCAAGACAGAACGACCAGAAGGACAGCGGTAGATACCGATGAAAACGATCGGGAACGACTCAAACCAGATGCGGTAAAGAAAGATTTGTAAGACCGATAAAGACGTCGATGATCGGATCGTAGAACGGGGATCTCGGAAGCTGACTTGACGAAAATGCTTGACGCGGACGATAGAGGATATTGGCTGATAACATCTCCGAGGAGAAGGAGAAGAACATGACGAAGGTGGCACCAGAGAGCCGCTAATTTTTGATGTGGGTGTCGAAAGTGGTGCCAAACCCCAACAAGCGGACACGGCCGAGGCTCGGTGGCTGATTAAAAGGCTCTAAATCATCGGAGGCCCACTTCGGACACCAAAACCGGTGATCGTCTCTCCACCCATTGCAAGAATAGATGGGCGGAAGGCAATTAGCATACCAAAAACGGTAGCAAGAACTGTGGGATGAGGATGAAGGTATAAACCAAACATGCGACCAATTTGGGGGTCTCATTAGGCCTCGTTCGCTCAGAGGACCCCAGGGGATCGGGTCTGCGCGTTTTTGTTTGGATCAGGAATCAACTTGAAGGGACAGAACAGTCCGTAGACTGACCGATTTAAAGCCCGTAGGTATGGCCGTAAGCACCAGTCCGACAAGCGCAGTGACGTCATTCATGTAATTATGAGGAAAGACTGGGAATCTCCGACTCGGAAAGTCCGTGTGGGTGGCCCCGTGACAAATACGGTACTTGTAAGTTCAGTAAATACACAATGTCTGTAGTGGTTGACACCTCTCGAGATGCAAACAGCAGCCCTTCACATAATATGAACCTCTGGCATGACAAGTGGTACACGGAAAAAGTCAGCTTGTCATTTGATATACAAGTAAATAGTCAAACGCGATGCCCTGGTGCAGTACGAGAGGTTTCGAAGAATGTGGTCACGGGCTGTAAGGAAAAGTGTTCCGAACGTACAAGACAGGGGGTCGAGATAGCATTGCTCAGCCCTTGATGCGCCGCACAATCTGCGCACCTATCGCTTCGCCCTCGAAATATGCTCCATGCAAGTACCCTGTGGACACCATCATCAGCACCACATGTTACAGAAATTTCCGAAATGAAAAGGAAATAACATACCAAAGTACTTCTCACTCATCGCTTCCCCTGCAAACCATAAACGTCCAATTGGCGTACGCAAGTTAATGTGGTGCTGCGGGACGATGCTCGCTGGCCAGGTGCTGTAGCTTCCGCGATAGAGTGGGTCACTGAACCAGCGCGGGAAGAGGAAAGCCGTGGGCTCCGGGATGGACACCCTCGGGAACATCGCTCGTAGTACTTGCATCACCTCGGACTGGACCTGCGCGTCGGTCATCGCCTCGATACGTTTCGAATAGTCACCCTGAAACGCAGGTTAGCTGTATTCTGACCTGTGTTTGTAGGAGTTAATGCTACCGTGACAGTGGCAAAGATGACACCCGAACCGGGCGCGAAACCGTCGATGTCAATGCTTTGCCAGATGGGATATCGCCCTCGTTCATTGTCGGCATAGACAGCGAACTTACAACGCGACGTCAGCGCGCTTTACGTAGATGGGCGTGACACCGACCTCCGTGTCGAACCAGAACTTTTGAGGAAACTGAAGAAAAATCTTAGTGTACGTTGCCTGTGGGCGGTCATAGTCACTGTTTGTCTCTTTTCCATATATGGAGCCCTATGCGGTACCATAGTCAGGCTATGGATTGCCTCAACCTTCCAGTCTGGCAGCGGTGGATAGAACCGAACATCGTCATGTTGTAGTACACCAAGACTGAACGTGCAGATAGCAAACTGCGCGGTCAACATTGTCCCATCCGTGAGTGTGACCAAGACCTCCGAGTCGGAATACTCAATTGTCGCGACAGTGGCTTGGAGGCGGACCTGTGACTGCTTCAGGAACTCTTCTGCCTCTGCTTGAATGAGGTGCTTGATCCCACGCTGATCGATCGAGAGTAAGTTATCTTCTGAGAAGCCTCCCTGATCTACGTTATACGTGAAGTTACTTCCCTGGGAACAGTGTGACTTATCAGTCGTCCGCAGCCCATCACTGGATATCACCAATGACGCACCCAGGCAGAAGCAAGGAAAGATGATTGTTCTGGCGTCTGTGCGTATGTGAAGTCGAAGGCGAAGTACTCGGAAGCCATTTCGTGTGGTGTTTTAGGCCTCTGGCCAATCAGAGCGTAACCTGCACGCGCCGTCGAGTCTACGAGGTTCTCAGTGAGCTGTCTACCAGCCGCGACCGTAAATTTCGTAAACGCATCCATCGCGTTATGGACGACGTCCAAGTAATCCACTGGTCCATTTACGTCATAAGTTGCTGCACGCTTTCCGGTTAGACATTTCTGCGAGAAAGGAGGTTATCAAATTGACGCACTTATGCTCGTATGTGCATCACTCTCGACAGTGTTGAGGTCGTGTTTGAGCACCAACTCGAAGATCGGGTTTGCGGGATATCCTTCTTCCTGAGTGCCGTGGATCCAGTTTGCACCGAGCTCGACGGTCAGCTGGTGATTGGGAACGCCGAATGTGGTGCTGCGCATACGACCGCCAAGTTCATCTCGTGCATCAATGATGACGAAATCGGTGATCCCCTGTTTGGCTAACGTGCGCGCTGCAATGATGCCCGCGACACCCCCTCCGAGTATAAGTACCTGAGTATCTGGCACATGTTGGGCCAATGGTGCCCCAGAGCCAGAGACTGGAACAGGTCGTGGAAACGCAACTACAGAACCTACGAGTGGGTACAGTGCCGCAGCACGAAGCAACAAAGAGAACATCGTGTCGTGTAACGTCGTGCTCAGCAAGGGAACCAGAACTATGCCTTAGGAAGGATCTGGAAGAAGAGTGACCCCAGAATTTCTTATATGTATGTGGGAGTTCCTGCTTCCAGAAAGTTGTAACAAGCGAGTGCGAGCACAAGATGTTTACACAGGTCTCATCTTGATGTGCGGTGGAACCAAATACCACCGGCTTCCATGAAAATTTCTCGCATCAGTACTGTACATCAGTAAAAACCGGCCTTAGAGAGGTAAGACGGTCTATTACTGTGCCAATGCTCGGGAAAGAGTTAATGCACTGGTGGTTTCGGTGGTGCGAGAATCTAGTTCCAGTGATACGCCATGATGCCCTTTGTGGCACTGGTTGTCAACCCACCCCATTCTGGGGACGAGTCACAAGCTCGAACGAATTTAAAAACCCTTTCGGTGCCAGTACAACTCTTATCGCACACGGGACCAGCCAAAAAAAAAAAGCTTTCTCAGTCCGCAAATATGGGGATCAGGGGACAATTGCCAGTGAACGGGTCTTGTAAAGCCTCGGAGATGTTGTGATGGGATCAATTGCCTGCCACTTTATCGCCTTCCTTCTTTTTAGCCGTTTTCGTATCGATGGGACAGTTTCTCAAATAAGTAGACCGGGGTAGACGGGGTTTTGGGAAGGCACCAGTAGAAATGCCTTTTTCTGTGAAATGTTTCTGAAATAATAATAAACAGAAAAAATATGATAAAGGTTATGTTTTTCCGATCAGATCTCGGATAATTGGTTATCTTCTTTCTCTGCTCAACCCGACTTCCCAACTCAATTTTTTTTTGGGAAAGCGCTCCATCGATATCAAAACAGCATGAAGTCCACGGCCACGGATAGACCTGACAAATATGTATGACGAATCGAAACAGAGAGCACTCAGCATTAATCTTTCGAATCGACACACAAATCTACTGAGAATGCGTTTGTTTTGTTCTTTTTTGTTCTACTTCCTTTTTTCCACTATCAGAGATCTAGTTCTTAAGTTTCAAGCTTCAATTCTCATTTCCCATCTTCTCTGCGCATGCAATTTTGTTTCTTAATCTTTTGGAGTGATTATACTACGAGTGATAGCACTACTACGGAACTCGATCGTTCCTTCCCTCCCCTCTGTGCAGAAAGTGATCTGCTAGATGCAAACTACCGGACTGCAACGTAAAGTAGAATAATTAAATCTGCAGAAATTAGCATGAAAAAGATATAGTAGGTTGTGAGGTAATCAATCTAAGGATCATGAAATGTGACACGCTACAGTGCAGATCCAGACCCAGATGCGGGGTATATGTTATATAGAGTGCTCTACAGTTTTCAGGGTGAGAACCAAGGGAGAATAACCAAGCCACTTTCCGTGACGATGAACCACTGACAAGAGGGTGGCGTCGACGGTCTAATCGTAGTCGTGGCGCGCGCGCTTGCTCGCCATTCGGATGTGCTCTCCATACTTGTAAAGCAAAATTGGAATTGGAATGAAGGCACACGAAAGAAGTGCCAGGAGTGTGCTTGCCCATCCGACACCGAGGTTGCGATACATAGCCCCGGCGAAGAGAGGGAACCCGGCGCCAAACATGGACCGAATAAAGTCGTTTCCAGCGAGCACGCTAGCAGCATACGTGGGGTAAGCGTCCGCGAGATAGTTCAAGACTGCGTTCTGTTAGGGTTGTACGATCAGAAGTCAGTCATTGTAAGCAATTGACAAAATGGCACTCACGAAAAGGAGCAGTGCAGCCATGCCGAATAGGCTTGAACCCATAATCGGGACAATCCAGTGCACGCTCGCCCGAGATGTCCACCCAAACCAGAACAGACAGACGGGGACGATGAATGCGCCAACTATCGCGATGGGCATCCGCTCCTCGGGCTTCAGTTCGCCCTTTTCGTTATACTTGGGCTCTTGCACGTAATACAAGTAGGCGAAGAACGGAGGTATGAGTATGAAGACGCCGACGAAAATGCCGAGGAAGGACAAGCCGAGCATCTGCTCGCGCCAGTGATAGATGCCGATGAAAACGATCGGGAACGACTCGAACCAGATGTAAAGGAGGGCGTATATTAGACCGATGTAGATGTTGAGGACGAGGACGATCGGCTCTTGGAAGTTGAGAGCGAATGGGCGAATAAGGATGTCGACGGCAACATCTCGGGGCGTCATAGTTGCCGCCGCGATCTCGGAAGCTGACTTTATCGACGGATTTCCTGTCGCCTTGCGAAGACGCTTGGCCCGACGGTACAGGATGTTGGCTGCGGACGTCTCTGGAAAGAAGAAGAATAACAGGACAAGCGTGGCACCAGAGAGCCACATGATCTCCCAAATCGTCCAACGCCAGCCTTCGACGTGGGCAGCGAAGCCACCGACCAGCGGACCGAGGCTCGGTGCGCAGGTGGCGAAAAGGCCCCAAAGCGTCATTCCGTAAGCCCGTTTCTTCGGGGCATACATATCGGCGATGGTTGCTCCACCCGTTGCAAGAATCGGCGAGCCGAAGAAACCGGTAAGAAACCGGAAGGCCATGAGCATACCATAATTGGTAGCAAGGGCTGTGGGCACTTGTAACACGACGAACATGATGAGGGTGAAGATGTAAACGGGCATGCGACCAATTTGAGGGATTTCGCTCAAAGGAGCCCAAACCATCGGACCTGCATTGATTTGGGTCAGAAGACAAGGAGGGATATCTGACATGACAGTCTGTTATACTGACCAAGTCCATAACCAGCTACAAAGGTTGTTAGTCCAACAAGAGCGGCGACGTTGCTGACGTGGAACTCTGAAGTAACGCCGGATAAGCCAGCGGTGTAGATGGCAGAGCCAAGGTACACGGCAAAAGTCAGAAGGCACGTCTGGAACATGACCCATGCCTTCTTCCCACTCGACCAGTTCTGCGGGTTCTAATAATACGTGTGAGACATTGCATTCTCGACGAGAACAAACTCATACGCACATCTGGATCCGTGGGCCCATACCAATCCACCAGTAGAGTATCCGGACCCTTCTCTGGATCTACCTTGGCTGGGGTATTGGCAATGACGGTTGTCTCCGAAACTACCGACCTGACGTCAGGACTGGGGACATCATTAAGGGTGGGTGGGTCGGATTTTCGTGGCGACGTCTGTGTTTGACGCTTGCTTTGCCAGATAGCTGGAAGTTCCTTCTCGTCTGGGTGGGAGAAAACTCGTGACCCAAACGCCAAGCGGATGGCATAGGCAAAGAAGGTATCGTGGAATGCCGCCGCTACGGACATCTAAAGACTAAATCTAAAAAGAAATGAGATGCGTGGAGAGGAGATTGTTTGGTGGGAGGGAATGAGACCAAATGTTAAGTCCATCTCTAGTGTTTAAATAGTGAAGCACTGAAGGAACATTGTTTGACTTTTTGATGAGAAATCATGTCGAGGTGGACTCGTCATGAGGCCGGCAGGGGTCATTGGCCACTATGGATATCCACCCGAGGGCTACAGCGCTACGGTACCACAAGCGCCTTGACAAGCGCCCTGACTTGAAGCAATTTCCTTTTTTGTCGAGGAATTACCGTAAAGATCCACTTACAAGGGCATTGCTTACTGAGCAACTGCCATCATTGCTGACTCGGACTGGCCCACAGCGGCGCCCATAGGTAACACGCACCCGCCTTCACCGGCTTCGCCGTTTGAAGGCTTAACTTACATTACACGGTGTCCGTCGTTCCCCTGACTTTTGGCATCGGCGATATCATTCCATTTCATTCTAGAATATTTCCCTGCCACACCCATCTATCCAGCTATGTCAGCCAGTTCTGGGTCACTCAACGCCCGTACATTAAGCAGGCACCCCTAACACCGACGTGCCCGACCGCTCTCGTTCGGTCCGGATAGTGAAGATTAACGCTCTTTCTGGTCGGCACATCTCTCAGGATGAGCCCGGATCAAGGTGCCAAGTGGAGGCACTAGTGACTAGAGTGAAACTTCTGTGGGTGTTGATATCAGCGTGTTCTTGGACCTACTACCCCCGTCTCTCTACGAGTTAGACGCTAGGCTTCAGCTCCGTATCTTGCAGCGTGCCATGCGTATGCTACGCCGAAGGGGCAGGATCGTCTACTCGACCTGTTCGTTGAATCCAGTAGAAAACGAGGCTGTGATCGCGGAGGCACTCAAGACTTCTCCTGGTACGTCCCCATTCGTGATTAAACCCGGGTCCTACATAAGTCTGTTCAGGATTCGAGTTGGTCGACGTATCCGATTCGCTTCCGGCCCTCATCCGGCGCCCTGGTTTGAAACATTTGTTCCCGTCTGTCAGCCGAGACTTGCAATTCTTTGATAGCTACGAACAGTATGCCGCGTCGCTTCCGGATGGAAGGGGTACCTCGCGTCTCGCGCAGAGTCATTGGCCACCAACGGAGGAGTTTAACTTGGACCGATGGCGCGTCTTTCTCTCTACTAAGCACTTCGACGTTCTGTCTCACAGCACAAGATAGCATTCGTATCTACCCGCACCTACAAGATACGGGTGGTTTCTTCCTAGCTGCACTGCAACACAAACAACCGAAGGCATCGCCAAAGTATAGATAGAACGTGGTTCCGAACGAGTCGACACGTTGACAGATCGATTGCATTAGTAACGCAACGTCAAATCGGTAATACTGTAATTTCGTCCTGTTTTTCTTGCTGCAAAGCCAGAACTGCCAAATCCCTTCTGTGCTTTGACCTGTACCTAACTCTATTTCTTCCGGGGAGACTATATTGTATGTATGACTAGCCATACACACTCATTCTTTCCCACGGCACTCGCTTCCATTCGCTCCTCTTGGCGTCCAGGGAGTGAAGATGACCCGGAGCATGTCGCCTGATTTCCTCGTATCATGGGTTGTCAAACCGAATCTATGACAAGAAGCACCAGTAACTTAAGATCGCACGTCATTCCGAGCACGTGCACCTTCGTTTTTGTGCCACAAGCAACGAAGTTTCTATAGATTCCAACGGCACGGATCCTACCCCTTGTTAACGCACAACAGGGAGAGTACTTTCAACTTGAGGAGAGATACGAACACAAGAGAGGGAGTAGCTGTAAACCTCGATGACGCACCTCAAGCCCGGGCGCTCCTGCTTTCGATTAGACTCAGAACAACGGCATCGGGAATTGCCATTCCGTGAGAACGGAATGGAAAGTGGACGCGTGGAAAGGGTGCAGGCTCATTCGCTGCAAACATATTGTGGGGATTACGCGATGTATGCAGCTAGGAGGGCATACATATTGTATGAAAGGTAAAGAACTTCTGTGAGGGACGAAACGTGCCACGCGAGCGCATTGTGCCCGGTGGAGTACATCATCTCGTTCTCAACATGATGGGTTCTGACACGGCATGCCTCATGGAAACACCTCACTGGTGCTTGCCTTATGTGATATGCCAAGGGGCAACGCAATGATAGGGACGCGGCGAGGCACCCATGCTGATGAACGAATCCGGACTGGCCCGAACGGTGCTCTGGCCATTCAGGGAATATTGCTTGCCGAAAACGCTTGCGCGGTGTTGAGCCGCACGGCCGCTCACTAAGCTGGCGCTTCAACCAACTTATTCAGTCATCGCGACATTGGGGGGGTCCCGCTGCCCCGTCATATAACCGTGGTGGCGTCATGAGTCATCACCGAATCACCACGCACCCACACACGCTGCTGTCTCTGCTCCACCTCAGCCCTCAGAGGGACTGACTGGAGAAATGGCTTCGAGCAGGGTCTGCAAAAACTCGAAACGCCTCCACCCCACCCCAAGAATAGGGTATTCATCCATGTCGAGCCGAAACATCGTACCACACAAATAACACTCACCTTGATGAGTATTTGAACGCCAGGGAGAAGAGTAGTCGAAGGTAAGGTAGCACTGGTCCTACGTGGTGAACTGGGATAGCGCCACTCTTAGAAGACAAGACCGTCCCATGACATTCTTTCAGAGCGCGCAGAAATGCATCGTCACGCGTCACCGTCCAATTGGCCGGGGGAGAATCAAGGGAGAATCTAGAGAAGGGCCACTAGTGCGTCTTGCGCCACGTCGCCCAGTGTTCGAAAGGAAACGAGGTAAGAACGAGGATGACCGCGGGTTCAATCGAGTGAGGGCGACCGATATCTGGCCAAATCCACTACCACATGCCATGGTGACAATCGAAGATGAACCTGAGAACCCGTTCGGTGCACCTCTTGTCGCGCGCAGCATCTGTGGCCATGGCGATAGGCCGATAGCCACACACAGAAATCGGAACCGAGTAAGTTAACAGAGGTCAAAATCTGACACAGCGTGTGATGACCACGTGATGCTGATGTAAACCGGCCCGGGACGGGTGGAAACAACAAAAAAAGGTTAGTATCAAAATTATATTTCTGCACCCCCCTTGGTTGGTAATCTCATCACTGTACTGTACTTTACCGACTGCTCGCCCTAGTAGGGGCGAGAAAGACGGGATATAGGTAATATGAAAACCAATTCTGGTAGAACTGTACGAGTAATACTGCTGCAAGTGGTAACGCCACTTTGTCCCTGTCTCCTCAAGGCTCCCCCTTCTGCCGAAAGCGATTGGCGGTGTGAGAACGAGGACTACGGGACTACAACATGAAGTAAAAATAATTAAATTACATGAGATAAAGCAGGTAGTGAGGCAATCCCAGCATAATGCAGGGTATGCTGATACAGGTGCTCTGAGGATTCCGTGGGGAAAACCAGGCGGGCATAAACCGATCATGGTGTCAAAGTGGCAGAGAACCCGCTTTTAATGGCGACGAACATGCATATGCGTGTCTAGTCGTAGTTGTAGTCGTGGCGGGCGCGCTTGCTCGCCATCCGGATGTGCTCTCCATACTTGTAAAGTAGAATAGGGATAGGAACAAAGGCGCACGCGAGAAGTGCGAGAACCGTGCTCGCCCTTCCGACACCGAGGTTGCGATACATAGCCCTGGCGAAGAGAGGGAACCCGGCGCCGAACATAGATCGAATACAGTCGTTTCCGGCAAGCACGCTAGCCGCGTAGGCAGGATAGGCGTCGGCGAGGTAGTTCAAAACTGCGTTCTGTCATGGTAGCACGATCAAAAGTCAGTTTGTACTGTAAGAGAGCATTGACAAAACAGCACTCACGAAAAGAAGTAGTGCCGCGATACCGAACAGGCTAGAGCCAATGATCGGGACAATCCAGTGCACGCTTGCTCGCGATGTCCATCCGAACCAGAACAGACAGATAGGGAGTATCAACGCACCAACTATCGCGATGGGCATCCGCTCCTCGGGCTTTAGTTCGCCCTTAGTGTTGTACTTGGGCTCTTGCACGAAATATAGGTATGCGAAGAAAGGAGGTATGATCACGCAGGTGCCGATGAGAATTCCGAGGAAGGACAAGCCGAGCATCTGCTCGCGCCAGTGATAGATGCCGACGAAAACGATCGGGAACGACTCGAAGAATATGTAAAGAAGGGAGTAGATGAGAGCGATGTAGATGTTGAAGATGAAGACAATCGGCTCTTGGAAGTTGAGGGAGAACGGGCGAATGAGGGCGTCGACGGCAACATCTCGGGCTGTCATAGCCGCTGCAGCAATCTCGGAAGCTGACTTTATCGACGGATTTCCTGTCGCCTTGCGAAGACGCCTGGCTCGACGGTAGAGGATGTTGGCTGCGGATGTCTCCGGAAAGAAGAAGAATAGCAAGACGAGTGTGGCACCAGCGAGCCACATGATCTCCCAAATCGTCCAACGCCAGCCTTCGACGTGGGCAGCGAAGCCACCGACCAGCGGACCGAGGCTCGGTGCGGAAGTAGCGAAAAGGCCATAAATTGTCATTCCATAAGCCCGCTTCTTCGGAACGTAAAGGTCGGCGATAGTCGCTCCACCCGTTGCAAGAATCGGCGAGCCAAAGAAACCGGTAAGAAACCGGAAGGTCATGAGCGTACCATAGTTGGTAGCAAGAGCTGTGGGAACTTGCAACACGACGAACATGGCGAGGGTGAAGATATAAATGGGCATGCGACCAATTTGGGGGACTTCGCTCAAAGGAGACCAAACCATCGGTCCTGTAATGGATTCTGGATCAGAAGAAATCCGATATAATGATGTGTTATACATACCAAGCCCGTAACCGGCTACAAAGGTTGTTATTCCGGCAACGCCGGCGACGTTACTGACATGGAACTCTGAAGTAATGTCAGATATGCCTGCGGTATAGACGGAGGCGCCAAGGTATACGGCGAAAGTCAGAAAGCACGCCTGGAACACGACCCATGCCTTCCTCCAGCTCGACCAGTTCTGCGGATTCTGATCCCATGTGTGAGATAAGGACACAACAAGAACCAGCTCGTACATACGTCCGGATCCGTTGGGCCATACCAATCTACCAGCAGGGTATCTTGGCCTTTCTCTGGATCTGCGTTGGCTGGGGATGATGCGATTGTGGTCACCTCAGAAACCATCGACGTGACCTTAAGGTTGCCAGTGGAACCGTCATTAAGGGTGAGCAAGGGGGATTCCCCTGGCGAGGCAAATGTTAGACGCTTGCATTGCCAGCATTCTGGAAGCTCTCTCTCATCAGGGTGAGGGAAAACTCGTGACCCGAACGCCAAGCGGAGGGTATAAGCAAAGAAGGTATCGTGAAATGCAGTTGTTACGGGCATCTAGAAGAGTCAGATCTAGATAGAGATGTGGAGAAGAGATTGTCCGGTGGGAGAGAACGAGTCTAAGTTTTGAGTCCATCTCTGGTGGTTAAATAATGAAACTCTCGGTCGAAAACGGCGTTTGTGAGGGCTATGTATAGATGCGTAGACTCGTTATACGTTCGGCAAGAGTCATGGCAGTGGATATGGATAGGCTGCCTACATGCGCCCATTAATTATTTTCCTTTTTTGTCCATGGTTAAATATTCAACTTGAGATCGGACTTTGCTTGTGCAACTCCGTCACGGTAAGTATAACCCTTGTGCCGTGTACCTCACTTAGGGTGAATACTAACAACAGCCGGATCCAAGACTGCTCGCATAAGGTCACTGGGTTACTAGTTGGTGTACTGCTCAAGTGTGTCTGATAGTACTAAGGAAACGCCAGTAACCTTTTTTTTTTTTTCCTGACCCATCTGTGCCCGACTTCGATGCCAAACGCTACGTGCTCAGAAAATACTCGTGGTATATGTCACGATGCGACGTGGAGGTACGCTTCTACGTCTAAATCCTCTGTAGTGCTAGCGCGATTTTTGGCCCGGGCCTACCACCTGGCGCCACTTCTTCACAAGTCAGCCGGAAATCACAATACGGTACCAAGCCTTGACAACTCGACTGCTGTAGTAGCGCAGTCCTGGAATCGCAAATCCTGGGCGTGTCGTATATACTGCTCGGACCTGCAACACTATCTCCGGTGGCGGAAGTATAAAACCGGCTTGCTAGCTACGCATGCCCGCTTCTTCCCGTGGCACTTGCTTCCGTTCGCTGTGCTTGGCACCTGGAGAAATGGACGTAACTGATTTAGAGCGTGCTACCCGATCTCTCCTCACGCTAGTGGTTTCCCACTGATTTGGTGGCTGGAAGCCCTGGTGCTTAAATCACACAGCATTCTGGTTACATACGCCCTCGTCTTTGTGCCAAAGGTTATGACTACGTGGTTCACTCATCTTTGGGGAGCCAGGAAGGCGTACATATTGCCATCAAGTAACGAAATTCACAGAGAAAAGGAGGACATTGTCTCTGGCTCTTGGGTTGTTTTGGCATAGTGTTCAAAGGCCTGCAACAGCCATGAATCTCACCCGTTCTCAACTCGGGTCAAAAATGATGGCCATCAGGAATTGGCAGCCTCCATGCGAACGGAGTTGAATGGTGGGTCAAGGAAGGCATCACGGACTCTTGTGATGGGCGAAGGTACATGGAAGCATCGCGCGTGCCCCTCCGCGTGTGGACGCATCGTGCTCGGTGTCTGCGGCAAATTTACGTCTCCTCCGTCCTCGATACCTGGACACTGACGCTGTGCATACTTCGAGAGGAAGTGTCACCAGAGCCTGTCTCATGGAATTTACTGTCAAAGGTAAGCGAAGAATTCACACAAATCACGCGGCAAGGTTCCGATGCCAGTCCGGACGTGATTGGCTGTACTCTGGCTTGTTATTACTCGATTAGACTGCACAGCGCCTCGAGGTAAGTGTATCCATGTAGCTGGTAAAATCACCCTCCACAATGCAAAGATCTACTCGGTGATCTATACCACCCTGTCGGACAACGCCCCCCATGTCGGGAAAACGAAACGTGATTAAAAGTAATTTATTGTACTGCCGTACGGGAATCAGTGTGCGCTGGGTCTGCTGGTCCCGGCTACCAATACTGTGCCATTAGCCGCCGTGAGTTGCTTTGTTTGTTTTCCTGTTGCTGGACTCTAAGGACTCTAAGCAGCGTCGGAGCCGGGTTGACCGGACAAGGTCCGACGATGAGGTGAGATCGGCTGCTGTATGAACTCTCTTTTCCCCTTTTCCAGTCCTTTGACACCGGCACGTACCATACCTCTGTACTGTATGTTCGCTTCAATAACACTTGGTGTCGGCTTCCATTGACCCTTCAAAGGCCTGAACTTCCGGCTCCAGTCTGGGCATCAGCGTTATGATATATTACCGGACGTTGGAAATTCGGTAGGCCACCGAAAGCTAGACTGCCATTGTCGCTGCATCAGGAAAAACCTACTTTGATAATTTCCATATTGACGAGCAAGAATTATTGACATCTTAATTATTATCAATTATCACGATTATCATAGGAGGTTTTTCCTGATGCTGAAAAAACGTTGAAGTCTTGCGTATTGAGGCACCAGTTCTGTATGATATCGATAACTCTCAAGGCGTCGATGCATGTTTTGTCTGTGTTGTCAGATGTTGTAGCCCTAGTGCTGGAACTCCGTTCCTTGTCATCCTCGCCCTTGCCCTCGCCACTTTCGTCTCTATTTTTCCGTTTCGCCATACACTTATCGTGTAGGCTTTAGCGCCTTCAGTCTTTCAGTCTCTTACACTCTTTTCGTGCTTTGGAGGGCAATTCCATGAGTATTGGTAGACCGTAGAGGAAAGACCAAACAAGAATAGAAGAAAACGTTAAAAGCATACAGGGGTGTACTTGTTACTCGAAACCTCTCGGGAAAATCAGAGACGACGCCGAGACGGCGTGGTGCCCAATGGCAAAAACCGGCTGTCCCGTCGCTAGCTGCCGTAGCGTACGCAAATCGCCAAGTCATTGACGGAGAGGGAAGAGGAACAGACAGGTCGCCCAGCACCTCGGATGGAGGCTCAAAGAAAATGATGTTTTTCCCCGCTGAACGAAAGTATTTTGTCTCGAGTTTCGACCGCGCGCAACATACGAACAGAAAATAAAGCGAGCTAGGATCGAGGAACACTTTTTTCTCGGTTTTATGGACCAATAGACCATGCTTTGGAAACGTAAATCTAGTAAGCAGATGGCAAGCCAAGAGGCGAGCCGTGTCAAAACCTCACACCCGAAGACGTCAAGAAGGCCAGCTTGCGTGATTCTACCGAGCGGCAATGCTGGTCCCCAACAGGAAGGGGGATTCGGAACCTCTCCAATTCTCGTTATGCATGTCCATGGACTTACGACACCGCGGGCTTTGGACGACTAAGTCGACGTTTTATCTTATCTTATCACTTTGAATTTTACCATCGGACCCCCAAAGTAGTAGCAAACGTCCGAATACTTGTATATTTGCAGAAAGTCTTACACTAGTTACCATCTCTATTATCACTTGCAGAACCAAGCCATCAGATGTGAGGAGGTAGTAAAGAAGATAGGATCACCGTGCGAGCCAAAGCCGGAGCTCACGCGCTGTCAATCGTCGGGCCGTTGTTCTGATACACGTACGTATCCTCGGTTGGCGGGAGGGCCTTAAACAGCCTGCCTAATCGCTCGTCTGCCAAAATTGGTACAGTAAGTGCCAGAATAAGTCAATGCGTGCAAATAATGACGTACAAAGTGGATCTTCGTCTTGGTGCACAAAGTGTTTCAACTGCCAAGTGGTATTCGCCGCCGCCTCGTCACGCCTTCTTTGGCGCTGCTCGTTCTGTCAGAGCGACCCCGTCACAAAAAAACAGAGACAACTGAGATCAAATAGGATGGGCGCAAAAAGGGGGCACAGTACACACCTCGATGCGGCTCTTCTCCCGCGCAGCCGTCTCAAAATCGCCTTCCCGGATCCCCTTTGCGACCTTGAACCACAACGCGCGGCTTTCCCACTCTCCCTGCCCCTCCACCTGCTGAACGGTGACCTCCTCCTTCGGACCCGTCACGTCCGTGAACGCCACGCCAGTCTTGGTGTCCTTGCTCGTCGTGTTCCACTGCCCCTCGTAGCTGCTCGCCTGCGTCCCCGAGCCCGCGCCGATGGGCGGCGTGAGGTCCGCCTTGAACGTGTGCGACTTTCCGGAAAAGTAGCCCTTGCCCTGGTACTTGATCGTGGAGAGCCAGCCGGACGAACTCTGAATGTACGACGTCTCGGCGAGCTCGATGTAGGGCGAGCCGTACCAGAGCCCTTCGATGCGCAGGCGTGGGAACGTGATCAGGTAGTCCTCTTTCTGGCCGTCGGGAAGCGTGACCGTCAGGGTGGCGTGCCCGACCTGCTTCACGATGATGTTCCCGCCTAGTGCGCGTTGTTGGGCAGGCATAGCACCACATGGGCGAGCGACTCACCGGAGAAAGAGGTCTTTTGTGCGCTGTGGCCCTGAAGGGTGATCTTACGAGATGCATTGGCAATATAATATGCGGTGATGGGAGGATGGTGGGAAACTTGCTCTACAACGAGCGTTGTCAACCCACGTCCATTCTTGTCGGGCCAGTGACCGTAGAACAGCCTGGGCGGAAGTAGGTAATCCGCAGTAAGGGGGGAAGAGATAAGTAAGTAATCCGCAGCAGTCGAGAAGGATACACGATGACGTACTCTCCGAGCACGGGATTGAGGGGCCTGCGCAAGCGTGTCAACGACCAATGGGCGCGGAGCAAGAGGCAGAAGCAAGGCGCACTTTTTCTCTGAGCCCATGGTTTCGTTGCGGGAGGTGTACTGGCCCTTGAGGGTGCTGATGAACCATTTTAGAACACGTTTGGCGCGGTCCTTTGGTGTGGTTCCCTCTGATATTGCGGCAAAGAGCTCTGGACGCTCGCACCAATATGCTGGATAAAACAACGAGCGGCAAGCATTCAGCAACAATCACACGGATTGTCAGGTTAGGCGCACCTGGGAACTCGGTAAGAGAGACAGGGGAGAGAATGAAAGGTGGTGCAGTGAGAGAGGAGAGATCGCCTGAGAAGGACGCAATACTGCGGAGGCCACATGAGGTGATGAGCGACAATGCGCAGCAGTCTAATGCGTACGATTTGATGAACTGAGTCCAAGTCGATTTCTGGGATGCGGGGACTGCCTGTCGGAATAGGGGAATAGAGTGAGAGGTACGGTATGGGGGTATGGTCCGATTGTGATCTCACATCGCCGGGTTGCTCATCGACGGAATCGGCCATCTTAGAAGTAGAGAAGAGTTTGAAACGCGTGCTGGAAACTTGAGCGGAGGAAGAGAGAAGATGGACAGACCACTCGGTCGATGGTCGCGGTGTATAGGGAAAGAGTGCAGCTCAGGCTCCATTCGTGCTCCCCGTTTTGGTCCTTTTGTTCCTTTCCTTCTTCCATCAAACACATCGTCACACCTCTTTGCTCTCTCCCCCTCTCTTTTTCCTCGTCTCACGTTCTCACACGGCCATTTGATCATCGATATTTACTATTACACATCCACGATGAATGGCAGTCCGACCCTGACCAGATACCGTGTGCCCCAACGGCGCAGTTAAAGAGGCGGTAACAGACAAACAGGCGCGTAGCACGAATACGTTACGATGAACACAACAGAAAACAAAGGAAAGGAAGAAAAGAAAAGAGACGAAGAATAGAAGAGTGGAACTGCTAACACTGATTTTTTTTATGTTATCAAAGGTTTAGAAGCAAACCAGAAGGGTAAACGTTCGGTGGAGCCAAGACAGTCAATGCCGCCAAGGCAACCAAAGGTTGTCACTAGCGACGATGGCCCTACTCCTCATCATCTTCACCGTCTCCACTGCCGGCGTTCTTGTTCTGACATAACACTCGAATCAGTACCAGGTCACAAGCGACGACGACAACCGATGGTACGTACATCGTATTCTGATTTTTCCTGTTCGGCACGGGACTTGTCTCGTGCTGCCTGTTCAATATAGGGCTATTTTTTAAAAAAGAGGGAAATCGGTTAGCATGACGTCAAGTTCAACATGAAGGATGACGAGAAAAGGGGGCTGAATCATCAAGACAACGAATCCCAACAAGCATAGAGTCAAGAGGATGCATGCCAGTCCAAAACGCGTAGAAGAATATATGGCTCTGCAATCTTACCTTTTTCTCTTCCTCGTCGAGCTCTTTCCACTTGGCACCGAGCAATTTGCCGACTTCGCCTGTATCATAATGTCCTCAGCGCACGTCATAGGTCTCCTGAAAAAAAGGTCCTACCGAAGCTGGCATCAGGGTTCTCTGCCTTGATCCTCTCCCGCCAGTCCTGGCTGAAGAACATGTACGCAGAGAGAGCACGCTTAGGCGCCTTTGGGTCTTTCTTACGAGCACCGCCCCTTGGGGTTTTCTCCGTTTTCTCGGCTGCTTTGCGTGTCTGCGAGCAACTAGGCATCAATATCGACGAGCGCTTGAAAAAGGGAGGATGTACCCCACTGACCTTGGCCTTGGTTGCTTCCTTGGGCATCTGTGGGGCTAGGGTTAGCATCAGGACGACCAACGACACGTCGAGAACACGCGATCAGAGAGTGCAAAGGGGCATGAGAGAGGAGACGCATATGTGAGGCGAAATAATATGAGGGATGGAGCCATCGATAGCGGGATGGGCCAGCAGAGGAAAAGTTTGAGAGGAAAAGACGAACCTTTAAGGGCTATGTGGAGTGACGAACGAAGGGAATAAGTTGCAGGGACGGGAGGGGAGGGGAAGTGGCAAGGGAGGATGAGCGGATGAGGCGGGCGCGCGGGCAAGGCAGGGATTGCTCTAGCTGATACGCTCTGGCGGGGCAGTGGGCTGGGGTGGGCCAGCAGCGGGTTCAACTTTGTGCGGGGTTCTCTCCCCTCTTCCCTTTTTGCTGGTGGGAATTCCGGCGGCCTCTGAATTGCGGTGGCTGAGCAATTATCCCTTTTCTGGAACTTAGTTTCCCCGGCCGGGCACCCGTGACATCCACTATTATGTACGTCTCCGGTAACCTCCCAACCGTCTATCCCACGGTCCATCAACCATCAACCCTGCCTTTGCAACGACCTGTTCTGCCAGGGTCGCCTCGACGTGCACATGCTCAACTCGCGCGTTTGCCTCTGCTATTCCGGCTTGCAGGCCACGTGCCAGGGCAATAACACGGTACCCGCATGGCGTGCCACGCATCGCAAGACTTGGCACAGTGTAGATCAACGGCGGCAGGATAATATCGAACGTGTGCAGGTGCCAAATGTCACATTCCGTCGTTGAGAACGCCTTCCGAAGCGTCCCCGCTCGCGCCGGAGGCTCTGGCCGGTGCAGCGGACCGCCCCGTTCGTGCCGCGCTACGTACAGCCTCATCACTAGGCCCGGGGCACTGAAGCAGCGATGCGTATCCCAGCTACAGAACCCCGAATCTGCCATTTAGGTCGACGAGGAGCGTCAGCTACAAAGTGCTCGCCTTCGACCTTTGGCACGGCGTCGGCCATGCTTGGCACACGAGCCCGCCGTAGCCGGTGCCGGCATTGCGCGTTGGGCCCGCGGAGGAGTAATTAGCGCTTCGATTCGGAGTACTCCGGAAACCTTTCTTTTTTGGATCCCGATCCGGACGGCGGCGACAGGGTCGATGATACCAATAGCGGTACTAGTAGCCGAGAAGGATAAATTGTAGTAGTTGTTTGTGCAGTATTACAGTAGTAGGAGACCATTTTGGGACGTACGGTGAGTTCTTCGCGTCCGAGTCTCAAAATGAAATAACACGCCGGGGCAGGAATCCCCAGGCATATAGCATGATCAACCCAGATCCCATTTGAGAGTGGTGCGAGGGCGGAGGCACAAGAAAAAAGTGAGCAACTCACGAGGAGTCGGGTTCCAAAGATTGGGTTGTGGCTTTAAGACGAGGATGATACACGGTATGCCCTAGTAAAAGGCGAGGGCATAACTTTCTTGTGTCAACCCCAGCCACAACACTTGCTAAGTACTCGAGACGGGTAAGAACATAATTTTTGTATTCTCTTCGGGTCGCGGGTATGGGAACAAAGAACGCGTCTAACGGCCCGGCTGGCAAACGGGGCTCAAAATCAACTCAGGATCGAGCTCAAATACTGGTCACTTGTTCGGACGCCACTGTGACGCTTCTTCAGTAAGCAAAAGGCTACCTTGAACTCTAACCACCATAATGGTCGAGTTTTTTTTCCACGCAAAGCGTCGGTATGGATGGGCCGCGCACCGACGCACAATTAGGCACCCACGGCAGTGACCCACGGACGAGATCCCAAAGTTAGATCGACCTCTCGGCGGGTGGATACTTCAATCCCTTCTCCTCTCTCTTTTGGCCTCACTAATCCCGAGAGTGTTATAGTGCTGTGCTTTAAGGGAGCAAATATGATATCTCCTCCTTAGTTCCCTCTCTCGCGCATGTCTGCTCGAACACGCCGAGTCCATTCAACCAAAATCTCGCTTTTACCTATCCTCCTTGCATAGTAATAGCTAAGGGACGGAATACTAACAGACTTCCCCACACGGCATCTATCGACTCGCTCTAGGTGGCTAAGCCTACAAGTTGCAACTTTGCTTCGCACACTGGCAGAGTACCATCATCCAAGCTCTCATTCTCAGTCTAAATCCACTTCCTGCTTCCTGTATCGCGCTCGCACCACAGTATCGCCTGCTCTTCAACACGCCTTCCTAGTTATCAAGTCAGTTGCAAGGAGTGACTCGCTGTAAAAAATCCTGCCTCATGCTCTGCCTCTTTTCACCTGCTCTTACACATTTGCTGATCCACATTGTCGCGCTTACATCTATGCGGAGGATCACTCACGACGAAGCCCTCGCCGGTCCAGCCACTGGATATAACACTGACACGATCCTCTTCAGTGATAACTTGACCAGGTTAGTGCTTTTTTTTGAACAGGTACTGTCTCCACCTTCACACATGTATCAGGCGTCTGAATGTGCCTGAACCCGCTACGTCGGTCCTGCACCTCATGGTGCTGGAAACCGCTAAACTATTGAAGCGCTACTGTAAACACGCCGACAGTCTCCTCTCCGATTCCGGTACTGCTGCTCTCAGGGGATGACTCGTCCTCGGAGGTGGTCAGTCCTCGCTAACTGGAAAAACTAGACGTCAATCGAAACTGCTGAAGACAGTTCTCATGGATCACACCTCCCACTCTCCAGCAAGACTGATCGCTGCATCCCGTGATCGTATTCTCGATTTTGACAATGAAGCATGCGTAGTGTACTGTACATGAAATGAGTGCACGGGGACAGTTACACGTATGACAATAATCCGGGAGAGTTTCACTACATAAATACTATTGGGTTCGGGTGAATCGCTATAATAGGGGTCAATGTACAGTAAAGAGGCAGGGTAATCGTCACTCACACACGTCGACAAGTCAAAAGAATATACTATACCGCGTTCCGTTCGTTCATTCAGCATCGTGCTGCGAGAACAATTGTACAATTTCTTCTTGTCTTGGGCCACAGGCAACCTCGCATGGTGTCTTTCCACTGAGATCGCATATATGCGCATCCGCACCATGGTCCAGTAATAACCGCACGACCTCTGGGTATCCTCCCATCCAACCACGTGTCGCGTAATGTAACGGGGTCGATCCCTCGACATCCTGGGCGTTGACTTCCGCGTTGCGTTCGAGTAGTAACCGAGAAAACTCAGAGTCACCGCCTTGCGCTGCGTAATGCAGTGAAGTTACTCCCTCGTTGTTAGAGATGCGGACGTCCGGATTATGGCCCAGCAATAACCGCACAGTATCGTGTTGGTTCATCATCGATGCGCAGAGAAGCGGGGTGAATCCTTCGTTATTCCGTGAATCCACCTCCGCGTTGCGCTCGAGTAGCAACCGAGCAACCTCGAGGCGATCGTAGGCCGCCGCCAGATGCAGTGCGGAACTTCCCCTGTTGCTGCGAACGTACTCGTCCGCATTGTGGTCCAGCAATAACCGTAATACATCGAGGTGTCCACGCTCTGACGCCCTGAGAAATGGGGTGAATCCGTCATCATCGCGGGCATTGACCTCCGCATTGCGCTCAAGTAGCAATCGAGCAACCTTAGGATCACCGGCAGCTGCAGCATAATGCAGTGGAGTCCTTCCTTTATTATCGCGGGCATGTTCATCCGCATTGTGGTCCAGTAATAATCGCAAAGTATCAGGGTGTCCACTGGCCGATGCGCAGAAAAATGGGGTACATCCGTCATCATCCTGAGAATTGACCTCCGTATTGTGCTCGAGGAGTAATCGAACGACTTCGAGGTGGCCGTAATACGCCGCGTAATACAGTGGAGTCATTCCCTTGTCGACCCGGACACGTTCGTGTCCAGAGCTCCATCCTAGCGATACGGACTTAGACGGACTATCAGTGAATGAGGGTTCATCGTGGGAATCGGCCTCTGCACGGCGCTCGAGTAGGAACTGCTTGAGTGACCGAGCAGCTCCAAGGTGACCTTCGCACACTGCGCAGCGAAAGGACGAGACATGTCCCTTGTCGCGGACATGCTCATCTGCAGAGTGGTGTAGCAATAACCGCGTGACATCACCTTTGGACATTGGATCAAGAAATGCGGTAGTTCCTTCGGTATTCCGGATGTCGACCTCCGCATTGCACTTGAGTAGTATCCGACAAACCTCGAGGTGACCGTAGATCGCCGCTAAATGCAGTGGAGTATTTTTATAGTTATCATGGTAACGCGCATCAGCGTTGTGGTCTAGCAGTAACTGCACAATATCACGGTTTCCTGTCACCGATGCATGGAGAAGTGCGCTACCGAGGTCATCGCGGGAATTGACCTCTGCGTTGTGCTTGAGTAGTATCCGAGCAACCTCGAGGTGACCTTTGGTTGCCGCCGAACGCAGTGGAGTGTTCCCGTAGTGGTCGCGGATACGCACATCCGCATTGTGGTCCAGCAATAACTGCGTAACATCACGGTGTCCATTATGCGACGCTGTGAGGAGTGGCGTAGCTCCGTGGTCATCCCTGGAATCGATGTCTGCATTGCGCTCGAGTAGTAAACGGGCGACATCAAGGCGACCGACGCTTACTGCACAATGCAGTGGAGCCATGTCGTCGTTCTGGGAGTTCACGTCCGCACCAACGTTCAGCAGCCACTTCGCGATATCAAGACGTCCAGAATATGAAGCGTGGTGCAGTGGAGTCAAATTGCCCGCAGAGCGTAAATGTATGTCGGCGCCATGCGCAAACAGTAACCGAGCAACACCGATATGCCCGTCAATTGCCGATACATGCAGCGGGGCACCGTATTGACCACCCAAGTGATTTACTTGCTGCGGATGCTTCGTGATCAGCCGTTTCACTAGACCACGGAATCCTTTCTTTGCGGCATAGTACAAGGGAGCTGCTGGAAGTGGCACGGCTCTCGGCTCTCCAGACGTGGAATCCGTCGTGAGCTCGAATTGGCGTTGTATCCGGACCCATGCTGAAAAATGTGGTTTATCCATATCAAAGAATTCATCCATTGCGTCCTTTATCTCTAATTCCACATTTCCGATCGACGCATGGTCATCCCAATATTCGGCGGCATATTGAACAAGAGGAATCTTCTCGGCACTATCTTTGTCGGTACCGTCGTCCAGGCGAAGTAACACGCCAAGACAAGCCTGGGCAAGAATCATGTGGGAAGGTTCGATGGGGATATAGAAACGGGACACGTCTTCCATGCAACTCGCGAGTCGATCCGATATCAGGAATTCTTTTACGGAGAAATGAGAGAATTGAACGACACGGGATCCATTGTCGATGATGACGGAAACCAAACTAGAACATGCTGACAACACCGCTTCTTCTTGATCTTCCCACCGCCAATCCGCGATCAACTTTGGGATCCCTCCCGTGCTCAAGTCAAACGCGAGCACTTCCGCGAGTTCATCGACGCGGAGTGGACGACTGGCCACGGTGAGGCATTGCAAGAGCCGATAAGCGAGCTCCCGGTTCGCATTATTGATCTCCTTCAGAATGCGCTTGTATGTCTCGTCGAGTGATTTGGGCAATTCTTCGAGTATACGACGGAGATTGGTCGGGAAGCAGTGACGCAGAACCTCCAATTGACAAAACACCCATCGAAACCTGTTTCAAAACATAAGATAACTAGGCGGCCATGACGAGCCGAAGATGTGCTTACATTCCATCTGCTTTCCCTGTGAGATTCTCAATCACCGCATTTTGGTCGTCTTCCCGCCATCTCTTCATCCTTCTATCCGAGTGGACGACAAAGGTAACGTAGTCGTTGATGTCCTGCTTTTGTCCGCTTTCGTCGTGGAGGGATACCTGTTGAGTCGCCAAAGGCTCGAGCGTGGTGCGAATGTCGAATTCCGGACGACTCGTGATACATAGACGTAGATTTGGATGGTGAAGGTCGACAAGTTGTTTGACTAGCTCGATGATGTTCTCACGCGACGATGGAATTCCCGAGTCATTGGGGGACTCGTCGAGAGCATCCAGGATCAGATAGATCGGCACTTGTTCCGCCATTGCGAGCATATGCTTGAGGCACTGCGCGAGCGAGTCGACAGTTGGCTGTTCTGATCCTCGTTTGTGTGCAGAGTACAAGGAGGAAAGAACGTCGCAGAAGATATCCGATTGATCGGAGAGTTGGACAAGGAGGGATGATAGTAGAGCGCGCTCGTCCTGTTTTGTTGTGTCCTTGAAATCGAAGTAGAAATAGGCCAAGAAAGCAGACCCGGCATCGGACATGGACTTGATATCACGGACGATCGCGGAGCTTGTGAATGATATGAGTTGGAGTAGGACGCAACTCGGCGGCGTGTAACGTACCTGAGAATACTCTTCCCGGAGCCAGCTATCAATTTAGGAGTTGTTGGTGGAATTAAGACTCGGACGCTGATGGGATACGTACGTTTTCCGTGAATCCATAACAAGGAACCAGATATTTTCCAATCTGCGAGGGTTTTCCCTTTCGTGCACCAGGCGGCGGTACCCTCGTGATGAACACCGGATGCGGTGTTGTAATTGACAGACGGATCAGGAGGAGCAACCCATCTTCGGAGGTCCTTGCGTAAATCGTTCCCTGTAAAGAGGTCTAGTTTTCTTGGTCTCCGGCGACGAGATGAGAAGATGACGAACGGTTGAGGTCAGTAACTTGGTTGGCGACTTGTTGAACCGCCATTCCGGTCTCCTTTACGCCTAAGCGAAGGTCCATGACTTTGTCGTCGATGCCGCGGGTGATCGATAGGGCTTCTGCTGCTGCCATCCGAGCCTCCTCCTGCGTCAACATGTCTAGTCGCTGAAGCGCATCCTCCACATCCGTCCTTCCAATTAGCTTCTTCAGATATTTCTCTGCATGAAGGTTGATTTTTGGCCCGGGGTATGTATCAACAAGGGAGGACATACTGGTTCGTCCCTCCCCGGCCTCCTTCGTCACGATCCCGAGGATCGAGAGCACCTCAACCATGATCTTTATGATAATGTCCTTCATAGCCGCCGTCGGCCGGACCTCGATATATTTTTCGAGCCGCTTGAAGAAGTGCTCCAAGCGGCCAAACAGGTCTACGACAGCATTTTGGCTGGTGCGGACATCCTTGACCGCCTAAAAAGTAGAGTTTAACGGAGACAGTCGTCAGCTTATGAATGATGCTTACCTGGAGGAGGACACCAATGCCAGTGAAGATCGCATTCGATGGTGGGAATACCTGTCATCATATAAATCAGAGGGTAGACCTCGAGCGGGTCAAGGGCTGAGTCGCAATTACCAATCCAACACCGTTACCGAGGGCCACAGAGAATGCGTACAAGACATTAACTGTGGGATCGAGCCACTTTGACCATCTTTCGTCGGTGATCTGAGATCGATCGAATGTCTGGACCTGGGTTCGAAGTATGGCAAGAATGGCACTGGGAGAGTCGCAGGACTGCAGCTGGGCGGCTAGTGGATGGGAGGCGATGTCTCGCTTTGTTTGCTTTTTGTATTCCTCCAAAGCAGCTATAAAGATTGTTTCGAAGTTTGTGGAAGAGGTAGAAGTAGAAGTAGATGGAACTTGGGACATAGCGCTCCTTGAAGGATCCCGGTTGGACGCTTACAGAAGGAACGTCGCTCGGGCACTGCGATCTGGACGCGTCGTGTACGACAGATAGCCGCCCTGATATTCCCAGGCGGTCACCGGTCACCACCGATAGACGTACACACACTAATTTGCACAAATGCCGCGTGGGTGAATGAGAAAAATAACTGCATCTCGTTGCTAGCTCGTACTATCAATAGTCTGCTACATTTTCCGGCCCACAGATTAAAAATAGCCCCACTCCTGCGTGCAGATAATTGTCTCTTAGGACACGTAGTCGTCCGCCGTCCTTCAACACACCACACCGCCGCCAAGTTTCGTAGCCGGAGCGACTGTGGCTCCTACGCCACTGATTCTGGCTAGCTTAGTATTCCTCCCGATGCGTGGCGAGCACGGACACTGAGCGTGGGTCGCTGTGCCCCGAGGAGCAGCGCGGTGCTGAGTGGGAGTACTGAGCGTGGCACTGTCAGATGTGCGGTTAGGTTCGTCATGGTGGGGTTTTCGTTGCTGTCTGGGGCAGTGGCAGGAACGACCATGAGGCCGCGGTGTTCCTCATCTTTGTCTCTGCCACGCCGGTCAGATTTTCGTCGTCTACGTTTTCTGCGCCTGCCTTCGGCGTGATCCCTGTGGCGAGTCAATCAGTCACCAGCGATCGACGGAGGGCCACTGGAGATTTGAGAGGGAAGTTGCGCACATCACAGGGAATCAGATAACCCAATCAGTCGCCCAAATATGATCTCATGGGCGCCTAGCGCTTCAAACAGCCCGTTGAGAAGATCCGCGTCGTTAGAGCAGACAATGATCGTAGCTGGCGCAGTCGCCGATGTATTCTTTCAGGCGCCGGAGTTGCCATGTCCGGCAGTGGCCGTGAAAATGCGCGCCATTCTGCTCAAGAGCGCAAATCGCGCCAGCATTAGCTATCATCTGTGCGGAACACCCCCAGCCCTAAGCTTGCAACATCGTCAACTCTGTCGCAGCAGATAAACAAGTGAGGAAAGACGCACCGTACTTGATCTAGGCTCTGAGCAGATCCACTCACGCATGTGCGCCCTGTTCGGGATTGGGCTTGTTGGGCCGCGATCATATAGTGAGTGCAGTTGACCCACTTGGGAACAAGCCACATCAGCCCCGGCTTGGGAGGTTGGCCGTGTAGATGGCGGAGGAAAGCGTAGTGTCGATGGGGTATAGATCGACGGTTCAACGTGTCGATCGTTTACGACCTTTCCTATGTCAAAGTCGATAACGCAGAGCTCTTGCCATCCATTGTCATGCACTGGGGGAGAGGTTATTTCAGAGAATAGCAGTGAGTAAGAGTGCGCACCATTTAGCAGTCAACCACATAGACCATGGACCATGCGATAACCCATTGCCCCAGCGGCAGCACGGGCGTCTCTATCTACCTTTCTGGTTTTTAAAACACGTCCATACCAAGATACAAACGAACAGGGAGTTGTTCTCGACCATTTGCTAAGAAGTATATGGGTAGATCGGGTCACCCACGGGTGAGATGGGAAGAAGAAGACGCGAAAGATTATGGCGGGGCAGTTAGCGGTTCTAAGGCAGAGCGAGGAACAAGCATAGGCGTAGAGCATAGTCTTTGTGCGAGCGCGCGGGGCGGCACGTGGCCCATCATTTTCTTCCGTGCCGCTTTCCTCAACCGGTTCAAAGAACCGTAACTCTTTTGTTTTCACCCACCCGCCACTCCCTAGAAAGAAAAACCGCCAAAGGATCGATGAAGAAGCGGTTTTTGTCCCTCGCGCATAGGCGTGCTCCAGGATGGTGTTCCCACCCGCCCGTCACGACGTCGACTCGGACACGAACCGCCAATGTTTTTCGATCGAGAAACACTTCGTGCTTCCGCCCGGTCTCTACAAGCTCACGCACTATTACACCTAATCGCTTACCGGTCCCCCATCCCCTGTCGCTCCTTAGCCTGCTCTTAGCATACCTGCTCGTTGTTTTTCCCTAATCACAATGTTTTTTGCTCTCGTCCTCTATCCCGCGCGATCAGCCGGACTTTTCTACACCACCCCCTCGCTCCCTCCCTCGGCGCCGCGCGGGCATGCGTCCTCGGTAAGCCAAGGTAAGCGACCCTCAAAGAGCACTGAGGTGGGCCTAGCGGTGGATTCAAGTTTGTGCGGGGTTCTCCCTTTGTGCTGGTGGGAATTTCAGCGACTCTGGCTGAGCAGTTACAGTATCCCTTTTCTGGAACTTAGTTTCCCCAGCCGGGCACCCGTGACATCCACTATTATGTCACTCCGGTAACCTCCCAACCGTCGATTCCACGGTCCATCAACATCAACTAACCCTGCCCTGTGCAACGACCTGTTCTGCCAGGGTCGCCTCGACGTGCACATGCTCAACTCGCGCGTCTGCCTCTGCTATTCCGGCTTGCAGGCCACGTGCCAGGGTGGTAGCACGGTACCCACACGGCGTGCCACGCATCGCGTCCACGTCGAGACTCGATAGGGTGTAGATCAACGGCGGCAGGATAATATCGAACGTGTGCAGGTGCCGGATGCCACATTCCGTCGTTGAGAATGCCTTCTGAAGTGTCCCCGCTCGTGCCGGACGCTCTGGCCGGTGCAGCGGACCGCCACGTTCGACCCACGCACATACGGCCTCATCACTAGGCCCGGGGCACTGACGCAACGATGCGTATCCCAGCTACAGCCCCCGAATCTGCCGTTTAGGTCGATAAGGAGCGTTAGCTGTAAAGAGCTCGCCTTCGACTATTGGGACGGCATCAGCCACACTTGGTACAAGAACCCGCTGTAGCCGGCCCCGGCATAGCGTGATCCTGCGCGTTGAGCCCGTGGAGGAGTAATTAGCGCTTCGATTCGGAGTACTCCGGTAACTATTCTTTTTCAGATCCCAATCCGGACGGTGGCAATAGGGTCGATGATACCAATAACGGTACTAGAAGCTGGGAAGGAGAAATTGTAGTAGTTGTTGGTGCAGTATTTCAGTAGTAGGCGACCCTGTCCGAGTCAGCCCCTTGAGACGTACAGTGAGTTCCTCGTGCGTCCGGGTCTCATAGCCTGATGGATCCGATGCTCAATGAAATGGTATGCCTGGGCAGGGATCTTCAGGCATACAACATTATCAACCTAAATCCCATTTGAGAGTGCAAGGGAGAAGCCACAAGAAAAAGTGAGCAACTCACGAAGAGTCGGGTTCCAAAGATTGGGTTGTGGCTTTAAGACATGGGTGATACATGGTATGCCCTAGTAAAAGGCGAGGGCATAACTTTCTTGTGTCAACCCCAGCCACAATACTTACTATGTATTCGAGAAGGGTAAGAACATGATTCTTGTATTCTCTTTGGGTCGCGGGTATGGAAACAAACAGCACCTCTGGCGGCCCGGCTAGCAAACGGGGCTCAAAACTAACTTGAGCTCAAATACTTGTTACTTGTTCGGACGCCACCATGACAATTCCCCAGTAAGCAAAAGGCTAGCCTGAGTTGAGTTTTTTCCACGCAAAACGTGAGTATGGATGGGTCGCGCACCGACACACAATTAGACACCCACGGCATGACCCACGGACGAGACCCCAAAGTTAGATCGACCTCTTGGCGTGTGGATGCTTCAACCCCGTCTCCCCTCTCTTTTTGCCTCAGTGATCCCCAAAGTGTTATAATGCGGTGCTTTAAGGGAGCAGATATGCTATTCACTCCTTGATTCCCCCTCTCGCGCTTGTCTACTCGAACACACCGGGTCCATTCGACCAAAATCTCGCTTTTACCTATCCTCCATGCATAGCAATAGCTAAGGGATGGAATACTGACACACTTCCCCATGGCATCTATCGAATCGCTCTAGGTGGCCACACCTACACGATTGCGACTTCGCTTCGCACAGGAAACTCTCATCCAAGCTCTCATCCTCAGTCGAAATCCACTTCGTGCTTCCTGTATCATGCTCGCACCACAGTATCGCCTGCTCTTCAACAAGCCTTTCTAGTTATCGAGTCAATTTTAAGGGGTGACTCGCTGTACAAAAGCCTGCCTCGTGCTCTGCCTCTTTTCACCTGCTCTCACACATTTGCTGTTCGGTCTTTGGGCGGTCTTGTACATTACACCTCTGCGGGGGATCCCTCACAACAAAGCCCTCGCCGTTCCGGTCACTTGGGGTGATTTTGAAATGATCCTCTTCAGTGATTCCTTGGGCAGGTTAGGGCTTTTTTGCACAGGTACTATCTTCACCTTCACACAGGTATCAGGTGTCTAAATTTACCTGCACCTCCTGGTGCTGGCAACCGCTAAACCCGCATTAATGAAGCGCTACTGGAAACACGCCAACAATCTCCTCTTCGGATCCAGTACTGCTGGTCTCAGGGGGATGACCCGTCCTCGGAGAATGGCCAGTTCTCATTAACTGGAAAAACTAGATGTCAATCGAAGTGGCTGAAGACAGTTCTCATGGATCACACCTCCCACTCTTCAGCAAGACTGATCGCTGCATCCCGTGACCGTGTTCTCGATCCTGACAATAAAGCATGCGTAGTGTACTGTACATGAAACGAGTGCACGGGGGGGTTACATGTATGACAATAATTCAGGAGAGTTGCACGTATTCTACACGCGATTTCACTACATAAATAATATTGGGTTCGGGTGAATCGCTGTAGTAGGAGTCAATGTACAATAAAGAGGCAGGGTAATCGTCACTCACACACGTCGACAAGTCAAAAGAATATACTATACCGCGTTCCGTTCGTTCATTCAGCATCGTGATGGGAGAACAGTTGTAAAATTTCTTCTTGTCTTGTGCCACAGGCGACCTCGCGTGGAGTCTTTCCACTAAGGTCGCATATATGTGCGTCCGCACCATGGTCCAGTAATAACCGCACGACCTCTGGGTATCCTCCAATCCAACCACGCGTCGCGTAGTGTAACGGGGTCCATCCATCGACATCCTGGGCGTTGACTTCCACATTGCGCTCGAGTAGTAGCCGAACAAACTCTGGGTCACCGCCTTGCGCTGCGTAATGCAGTGTAGTTCCTCCCTCGTTGTTACAGACGTGCACATCTGCGTTGTGGCCTAGCAATAGTTGCCTAATATCGTGTTTGCTCATCATCGACGCGTAGAGAAGCGGGGTGAATCCTTCGTTATTCCGTGAATCGACCTCCGCATTACGCTCGAGTAGCAGCCGAGCAACCTCGAGGCGATCGTAGGCTGCCGCCAAATGCAGTGCGGAACTTCCCCTGTTGTTGCGGACGTTTTCATCCGCATTGCGATCCAGCAATAACCGCAATACACTGAGGTGTCCACGCTCTGATGCCCTGAAAAATGGGGTTAATCCATCGTCGTCGCGAGCATTGACCTCCGCGTTGCGCTCGAGTAGTAACCGAACAACCTCGAGATCACCGGTGGCTGCAGCGTAATGCAGTGGAGTCCCCCCTTTATTATCGCGGACGTGCACATCCGCATTGTGGTCCAGTAATAATTGCAAAGTGTCAGGGTGTCCACTGGCCGATGCGCAGAAAAATGGGGTACATCCGTCATCATCCCGGGAATTGACGTCCGCATTGTGCTCAAGGAGTAACCGAACGACTTCGAGGTGGCCGTAATACGCCGCGTAATACAGTGGAGTCATTCCCTTGTCGACCCGGGGATGTTTACGGCCACATATCAGCACCAAGGGTTCAATGCGGGAATCGACTTCTGCATGGCGCTCGAGTAGGAACTGCTTGAATGACCGAGCAGCTTCAAAGTGACCGTCACACACCGCGCAATAAGATGATGAGACACGTCCCTTGTCGCGGACATGCTCATCTGCAATGTGATGCAGCAGAAACTGCGTAACGTCGTCATTTAATGGATCAAGGAATGCGGCGGTTCTTTCGGCATTCCGGACATTGACCTCCGCATTGAACTTGAGTAGTATCCGAGAAATCTCGAGATGGCCGTAGGTCGCCGCCAAATGCAGTGGAGTGTTTCCGTAGCTATCGTGGAAATGGGCATCTGCATTGTGGTCCAGCAATAATTGCACAACCTCACAATTTCCTGTCACCGATGCATGGAGAAGTGCACTACTGAGGTCGTCCCGGGAATTGATCTCTGCATTGTGCTTGAGTAGTATCCGAGCAACTTCGAGGTGACCTTTGGCTGCCGCCGAGCGCAGTGGAGTGTTTCCGTAATAGTCACAGATACAAACATCCGCATTTCGGTCAAGCAACAACCGCACGATATCATGGTGTCCATTCCTAGATGTGTTGAGAAGTGGGGTGGCTCCGTGGTCATCCTGGGAGTTGATCTCCGCGTTGCGCTCGAGTAGTAGCCGAGAAACCTCAAGGTGGCCGTTGGTTGCTGCATAATGCAGTGGAGTGAAACCGTCCTTCCGGGAGTTCACGTCCGCACCAACGTTCAGCAGCCACTTCCCGAACTCAAGATATCCCGCGTGTGAAGCCATGTGTAGTGGAGTCACATTATCTGCAGAGCGTGAATTTATGTCGGCGCCATGCGCGAACAGTAACTGAGCAACACCGATTTGCCCGTCAATTGTCGACGCATGTAGCGGGGTACCGTATGAGCCTCCCAAATGATTTACATGCTGTGGGTGCTTCATGATCAGGCGCTCCACTAGGCCGCGGAATCCTTTCTTTGCGGCGTAGTACAAGGGAGCTGCTGAAAGTGGCACGGCACTCGGCTTTCCAGCAGTGAGCTCCATCTTGAGCTCGAATTGGTCTTGTATCCGGACCCACGCTGAAAAATGCGGTTTGTCCATATCAAAGAAATCATCCATTGCGTCCTTTATCTCTAATTCCACATTTCCGATCGACGCATGCTCATCCCAATATTTCGCAGCATACCGAGCAAGAGGGATATTCTCGGCACTATCTTTGTCGGTGCCGTCGTCCAAGCGAAGTAACACCCCAAGACAAGCCTGGGCAAGAATAATGTGGGAAGGTCCGATGGGAATATGAAACCGAGACACGTCTTCCATGCAACTCGCGAGTCGATCCGATATCAGGAATTCTTTTACGGAGAAATGAGAGAATTGAACGACACGGGATCCATTGTCGACGATGACCGAAACCAAACTGGAACAAGCTGACAACACCGCTTCTTCCTGGTCTTCCCACCGCCAATCCGCGACCAACTTTGGGACCCCTCCCAAGCTCAAGTCAAACGCGAGCACTTCCGCGAGTTCATCGACGCGGAGTGGACGACTGGCCACGGTGAGGCATTGCAAGAGTCGATACGCATGCTCCCGGTTCGCATTATTAATCTCTTTCAGAATGCGCTTGTATGTGTCGTCGAGTGACTTGGGTAATTCTTCGATAATACGACGGAGATTGGTCGGGAAGCAGTGACGCAGAACCTCCAATTGACAAAACACCCATCGAAACCTATTTCCAAACATAAGATAACTATATGGTCATGGACAGAAGATGTGCTTACATTCCATCTGCTTTCTCTGTGAGATTCTCAATCACCGCATTTTGGTCGTCTTCCCGCCATCTCTTCATCCTTCTATCCGAGTGGACGACAAAAGTGACGTAGTCGTTAATGTCCTGCTTTTGTCCGCTTTCGTCATTGAGGGAAACTTGTTGAGTTGCCAAAGGCTCAAGCATGGTGCGAATGTCGAACTCTGGCCGACTCGTGATACATAGACGTAGATTTGGATGGTCAAGGTCGACAAGTTGCTTGACCAGCTCGATGACGTTCTCACGCGACGATGGAATTCCCGAGTCATTGGGGGACTCGTCGAGAGCATCCAGGATCAAATAGATCGGGACTTGTTCCATCACGGTGATTGTGAGCATATGCTTGAGGCACTGCGCGAGCGAGTCGACAGTTGGCTGTTCTGATCCTCGTTTGTGTGCGGAGTACAAAGAGGAAAGAACGTCGCAGAAGATGTCCGATTGATCGGAGAGTTGGACAAGGAGTGATGATAGTAAAGCGCGCTCGTCCTGTTTTGTTGTGTCCTTGAAATCGAAGTAGAAATAGGCCAAGAAAGCAGACCCGACATCGGACATGTGTTTAATATCCCGGACGATCACGGAGCTTGTTGATAATATGAGTTGGAGTAGGTCGCAACCCGCTGGGGGTTAACGCACCTGAGAATACTCTTCCCGGAACCAGCTATCGATCCGAGTCCAAGAGTCGTCGTTAGTGGCGATTAAAACTCAGACGGTGACGAGATATGTACGTTTTCCGTAGATCCACAACAAGCAGCCAGATGATTTCCAATCTGTGAGGGTGTTCCCTTCGGTGCACCACTTCGCGGTACCCTCGTGATGAGCACCGAATGCAGTATTGTAATTGACAGAAGGATCGGGTGGAGCGATCCATTTTCGAAGGTCCTTTCGCAACTCGTTCCCTGTAAGAGAGGTCAAAATTTCATGACATACAAAGATGACAAGATGACGAACGATTTAAGTTGGTGACTTGCTTGGCCACTTGTTGAATTACTATTCCGGTCGCCTTTACGCCTAAGAAAGGCTAAGGGAAGATTCGGGGCGGGATAATCGGGGTGTGACTGACCTTGAATGACGGAACCAACCTTGTTGTCGACGCGCTGTACCTTGCTGTCGACGGTCTGGACCTTTTCATCGATACCGTCTACTTTGATATCAACACCTTGCACCCTCTCATCGACGGCTTCCACTTTTTCATCAACTTCCTTAACCTGGTTGCCGACGTCCTCGACCTTGCCGCCGACGTCCTTAACCCTATCATCGACGTCCTTGACCTTGTCATCAATACCACGAGCGATCATCAGGACTTCTGCAGCTGCCATCCGAGCCTCTTCTTGCGTCAACGCGTTCAGCCGCTGAAGCGCGCCCTCCACATCCTTCCTTCCAATCAGCTTCTTCAGATACGCCTCTGCATGACGGTAAGTTTTGAGGGATTTATCAACAGAAAGGAGTCAAAGCACATACTGGTTCGTCCCTGCCCGACCTCCTTCGTCACGATCCCAAGGATCGAGAGTACCTCAACCATGATCTTTACGATAATGTCCGTCATAGCTGCCGTCGGTCGGACCTCGATATATTGTTCAAGCCGCTTGAAGAAGTACTCCAACCGGCCAAACAGGTCTATAAGAGCATCTTGGCTACTGCGGACATCTTTGACGGCCTGAGGGATAGATGTGTCGTCAGAGCACACACGTCGGGTCAAGAAAGACGCTCACTTGAAGGAGGACACCAATGCCGGTGAAGACCACATTCGATGGTGGGAATATCTGTAGTCGCATACATCAGCGGATCGGTCTCGAACGGCTCAAGGTATCGGAATTACCAGCCCAACACCGTTACCGATGGTCACAGAGAATGCGTACAGGACATTCACAGTGGGATCTAGCCACTTTGTCCACCTTTCGTTTGCAGCCTGAGATCGATCGAACGTCTGGAGTTGGGCTTGAAGCATGGAGAGAATGGCACTGGGAGAGTCGCAAGACTGCAGTCGGGTAGCCAGAGGATGGGAGGTAAGGTCACGCTTTGTCTGCTGTTTGTATGATTTCAGAGCAGCTGTGAATATTGTCTCGAACTTCGTGGATGAGGCGGCGGTAGGCGGAACTCGGGACATGGTGCTAGTTGGAGGAGCGCGGATGCTTAAGGGATAGACAACAAGAAAGTCGCAAGGGAGTACCGGCGTACGTACAGATAATTGCGGAGGGTACGCCTCGTTCACGACAGATAGCCGCCCTAATATTCCCAGGGTGCCACAATAATAGACGCTCACTCACTTAAATTCAGCCTGAGCACGAGATGCAATAGGCTTCAAGTGCAACTAACACCTAGATTCATTCACTCGTCTAGGACGCGTTGGAGTACGAGAATAAAACTACTTCCACTAGGGACATGTCTTAACACCCAGTGATATCTCCGTCCTCTCCAGTCGCACCGCCCACCCGTTGATGGAAAGATCACACACCCAGTCGCATATAGATGGTGACCCGAACTGGGCTGAACACGCGTTCGGAGAACGCGAGCTGCACGATACGGAGGCCCATTCTTTACGACATCCGTCCGTCTAGCCTGTCATCATGGGGAGTGAGCGTGAGTGAACGGGCGGGGCATGAGGGAGGTTGTATCGGAAGCTTGAAGAGCGCGGGTTTCTACTGCCAGTGGTTCGTGTTCAGGATGGATGGCATCGCGGTACCCCGCGTGACGACAAGCAAGCGCGGACACCAAGCGAGTTCTTTGCCTCCAAAAAAGCAGGGCTGCGCGTAGCATTGTCGGGGGCGCATTCAGCTTCGTCACGATCGTGAACAGGGTGTTGCGGCTACTGTCCGGGGTAGCGAGGACAACGATGGCGGTCTCGGTCTCGGTCTTCTAAGTTTTCAGCATCGGCGAGGAAGTCCGTACCTGCCTTTGATGCGATCCCTGTGATGAGTCGATCAACTAGCAAAGGAGATTAAGATAAGATTCATGCACGACCAGGGTCATCAGCCAACCCCGTCAGCGCTCGAACTTGTGAGTGTTGCAAGCAACCCTTCGAGAACATCCAGGTCATTCGCATAGACGACGGTCGTGGCGGCGCAGTCGACGTGTCGTGCTAGGCGCCGTTGTCGATGATCGCCGTCCGCGTGTGAAGTTCGGCTGGGCGGTCCATGAGTGCGGCCGCGCGATGCGCTCCGCGGTTAACTCGTAATCTGTTTGGAGCCCCCTAAATGCCGGCAAAATCGTCAAACTCGGTCGCAGCGGACGAACAAGGAGGAATGACGCACTGTCCTTGATCGTAGATCTAAGCACGCACACAGGTCCTCCTTCGGGATCGTGTCCGCCAGGCCCGTGCTGCGACTGAGCCACGTGCGCAGAAAAGACATGTCAGGCCTGGTTCGAAAGATCAGCAGCGTAGCTGGTGAAAGAGTAGGGCAGTATCGGCGAAGATCGGGTGCGAAAACTGCAGGGCATGTAGATCCGATCCACGCAAGTAGCCAAGCAGGATCGTCGAAGGCAGTATCAATCTGGCAAGGCGCATTTGCGCATCCACGCCCCGCAACCGTAGTTCCATAAAAACTTGGATTGGGGTTAAGTGTCAGAAAGTCAGGTCCTTGCAAACTTACCAGGTGGGATGGTCGGTGGTCGGTCTCGGCGGCTTAACAAGCTGATTGGGTTCAACCGTTCTTGTGGTAAAGTCGATAACGAGTTAGCGCCTTGCCTTACACTGTCACTGACTAGGAGAAAATATGTGTTATTTCAGTGAATAGCACGTAATAAGAGTGTGCACCATTTCACAGTCAATCGCATAGACCGTGTGAAGAACCCTCCACATCGGCCTCAACTTGGGCGTCTCTACCCTCTCTTCTGGCTCTTTGAAACGTCCGCAAGATACGAGGGAATGGTGTAATCATTCTTGACTACTTACCAAAAAGTCGAGAGGTACTGCACGGGGTTCTTATTCTGCATGGGCCCGCTGTGATGCAAGTAAACGATCGGAGAGATGAACAAAGCAAAGATACGGACAAGAAAAGAGCTCCTGTATGCGTCTCTTGTTCCTCGTCACTTACAGGGGCCTTGGAAATTGTATCGAGGACGGACTGCATGCGTGTTGCGTCACCCGGTGCACGGGTAGGAGATCTTTGAGAAAACGTGCGCGAGATAAATAGAACGCCGCCATAGCTGCTTCTGAGTGGGGGTGAACGGGAGTCTGATGGGAGCGGGATAGGTATGGGTAGATTGAGGTTCTCTGCCGCTGAGGTGGGAAGAGGCGGTGGAGAAATGACGAGAGATGTCAAACCCGGGAGTCCAGGATGAGAGAGATGATAATTTTTTTTGTACATTTTGCGTGTTCTGGGGTATGATGCGAGGGCAGGGGAGCGGACATCATAGATGCAGAAAGCAAGAAAAAAGGGAGACCTGCTCGAAATCTCTCGAAATCTGAGCAAGAATCTGAGATAAAAATCGCGGGAGAGTCTTGGGGAGAGTCGCCTGCATAAACACGGTGCGACGACTCGAGAGGGTCGAGCCCCCGCCAATACTTGCCATATAACATTTTATTATCTTACTGTAGTTTATGTAATTTACGTGATCTACAATAATAAACGAAAATTTGTAGTCACGTTTTGGGTCCCCCAAATGCCCCCTCCACCTCAAATGACGACTTCGCCCCCCCATCCGAGAACCAGTGTACCCAATCAAAGTGCAAGTCTGCCCGTGTTCGAGGAGGGTTCTCAACAAGACATGTCGGAGGCACAGATTGAGCGGACTTGGTCTACCAAAATCGGGAGCGGTTATCGATCAGGTGCCTTTTTGAGTTTTTTTTTGCTTCCGAACGTGGTGGCAAACCGTGCACCGCAGACCCGAACTTGGACCCGAACACAAAGATCCGGATCAAAGAATCTCTCGATTGAATGTTCGGATACCCTCCTATCGCACGCTTCTCATGGACGACAATCAAAGTTATGTTGGATGAACACAAAGATTTGGATCAAAGAATTTCTCAATCGAACGTTCGGATACCTTTCTATTGCACGCTTCTCGTGGATGACAATCAAAGTTATGTTGGATGAACACAAAGATTCGGATCAAAGAATTTCCTGATCTGATGTTCGGATACCTTCCATCCTTGCTTCCATCGCACGCTTCTCGTGGATGACAATCAAAGTTATGTTGGATGGCAAGGCCCACGAAGTAAAATGGTATGTAATCTCCGATTCTCCTTAGACTGACAAATTGCCTTACTGAGATGTTCTAAAGATTGACGACAGTGATCCAACGCTTGTGAAAGCGTTCGAGAGTGCAGTGGAGTGGGTCATGACAAGGGACAGTGTACTGTTACTAAAGACTTAGGCCCAAGTAGTATCAGTACGTCGTGATAAGCATTCATGGCATGAGCAATTTTCGTTCCTAGTGTTGTCGGGTCCATGAGGTGCTGCATAGCTGTGACTCGGGTCACCTGGCACTGCTGCCTAGCTTTCCCAACTCGGGGACTTAGGATCGCCATTGGCTACCACAAGTGCACACCCAACATTCCACGTAGAACTGCTGAAGTGGTGCGAAAATTACTTTGTAACGTCCTTCCTATTCAGTGTGAATGCCTTATCGCCATGTGGTTTTGGGAGTAATGACCTAGCTTCTCAATCGTGTCCACATGTCAATACAGCACCACTCTGCTATTTAATGGGCGCAACAGTTTTGATGAAGTGTTGTCTCCGTGGTTCACCATGTTTGGGATTTCTAGACTCTTGACACTCACCTTGGCGACTTTCGCTATTGACCCCCCTGCTCTTGTCGACAGACATTCGTTCGAGGTCAAGAACGGCGTGAACTACACCGTCTTCGAGCACGCGGCCACTGGTGCGAAGCTTTCTTTCGTTACCAATAGTGGTATCTGTGAAATTACACCTGGAGTAAACCAGTTCTCTGGCTATGTTTCTGTCGGCGAGAACATGGTGAACAGTTCCCCACGTCATGATATTTGTGTCCTCTAACGCGTTCTCAGAACATGTGGTTTTGGTTCTTTGAAGCCCGCAACAGTCCTTCTACCGCTCCTCTCGCTCTATGGCTCAATGGGGGTCCTGGTTCCAGTAGCATGATTGGCCTCTTCCAGGAAAATGGCCCATGTACCTTCAACAATGTCCAGGGACCGACTCCCGTGTTGAACCCCAACAGCTGGAATAATGTCGCCAACATGCTTTACGTTGACCAGCCCATCGGTACCGGCTTCAGCTTCGGCGCTGAGAGTGCGACCTCGACAGTCACCGCCGCACCGTTCGTTTGGAAGCTTCTGCAGGCTTTTTACGCACAATTCCCCACCTACAAGAACCGCAACTTTGGTTTGTTCACCGAGTCCTATGGGGGATTCTACGGCCCTCAGTTTGCGTTATATTTGTGGGTTTGGCCCATTCCGTTATATTTTTTAAGTTCACTGAACTATCTTTCAGTGAGTCCCAAAACGATGCCATTGACCGGGGTACTCTCTCTGGAATAAAAATCCCGCTGGTCGCTCTCGGAATCAACAATGGCTGGGTGCGTACATGCTAAATTAGTGGTCCCATGTCTCCCGGAGTTGACCGGCTGCGGACTCGGCAGATTGATCCGAAACTCCAATACAAGTCCCTCATCGACTATTCCCACGAGAATCCCTACCGTTCCCTCATCGATTCCCGAATAGCCACTAGACTCACCGATTTGTACAACGAGTTCTGCGTCGTCGCACTCAACAAGTGCGCCAGTACTGGTAAAGACACTGATTGCGTGAAGGCCGACGATATCTGCTCGAACGACATCCAAGACCAGATAACGTCCACTTCACCATCCTTCAGTGTCTACGATCTCCGTTTTCCAGAGGAAAATCCATTCCCTCCGGAAACCTACGTTTCTTACCTTCGAGATAGCAGCATCCATACTAGGATTGGTGCTCAGAAAGTATACGAAGAGTCGTCCAATTCGGTTTGGGAAAAGTTCAGAACCACCGGTGACGGTATGCCCCGCCTTCCTTGTTCGAGTCCATGGTGTCAGCTCACCAAATCCCCAGGTGCACGCAGTTTCCTCTCTGCCCTCAGCAATGTGGTACAGAGCGGCATTCAAGTGCTCATCTGGGCTGGCGATGCTGGTAAGAACGAGCCACCTTTCATCCACCGTCCATGGCTCACATTTCCAAATAGACTGGATTTGCAACACCGCCGGTGTGCAGGCCGTCATCGCTCACATCCAATTCGACCAATCGGCCGAATTTAACTTGGCGCCGCTGGTGCCGTACACCGTCGACGGCGTGGAATTCGGTATGTTCAAGACGGCCGGCAAACTCTCGTTCCTGAACGTGTTCCACGCCGGCCATGAACTACCCGCGTACCAGCCCGTTGCCGCGCTCCAGGCGTTCACACAGACACTTAGACAGATGCCACTGAGCTCTACGTAGTGATGTCACTGAATGTTGGGCTGCTACGCGTTTCCTCGCAGCCGTAGCGGCCTGTGACAAGCATGTAGTAAATTGGTGTCTACCCTGGTGACTGATGAGGCAGAAATCTTATTTTTTTTGTGGTTTGGGCGAAACAATACTGTGTCTTGTTGGATGTCACCTAGGCAAAACAACCATTAGTTGAAGTCCTCGGTTGAGGATAGTCTTGTTGTGACTCGAGCTCATACACTTCAGTTATTACTTGTTTGGACACCGTCGCAATGCTTCTCCAGCAAGTAAAAGGCTACCTTGAGCTCTAAGTACCTTGGTGGTCGAGTCTTTACGCGCAAAGTGTGGGTAAGGATTGGCCGCGCACCGATACACAATCAAGCACCTTTGCACCAACGAACTAGACCCCAAGGTAGATCGACCACCCTGCGTGTGGACGCTCAAATCCCCTCTCCCCTCTCTTTTGATCCCATTCCTGTCCTGAGAGTTAGATCATAGTCCTTTGAGGGAGCGGATAGAGATTCACAGATTATTCCCTCTCTCGTGCCGCGCGGCATATTTGCTCGAACTCTCCGGGCCAAAATCTTGCTTTTACGCATCCCCCTTGCCCAGTAATAACCAAGGGGCAGGTAATAAAGCCTCCCCACGTCCGGCCTCTATCGACTCGCTCGGTAGCCCTGAGCATACAGTCGCGATTTCGTCTCGCACAAGTGAACCCCCTCATTCCCAGTCGAAATGCACTTTGTGCATCCTGTATCGCGCTCACACAGGTATCGCCTACTATTTAACACGCCTATCTAGTATTGGAGTACCACAAAATAGACGTGCCATGCACTAGATCCCTTTTCCCTCATAGCCCGCTAACAAGTCAAGGAGCGACTTCCCACTCTCCAGCGAGGCTGCTCGCCGTGTCTCATAATGTGTTCTCAACTTTGATAATAATGCACGAGAATTGTACTGTACATGAAACGATTTGGGGACAGTTACACATCGTATAGCAAGAATTCGGAGCGGCTGCACTACATGAATAATAATGGGTTCCGGTAAATCGCTGAAATAAAGGTCAGTGTACAGCAAACAAGCAGGAAATTCACCACTCACACACACCGACAGGTCAGACATATATACTATAACCTGTCTCGTTCGTTCATTCCGCAGCGAACTTGGAGAGCAATTCTACAATTTCCTCTTGTCTCGGGCCACAGGCAACCTCGCATGGTGTCTTTCCACTGAGATCGCATATATGCGCATCCGCACCATTGTCCAGTAATAACCGCACAACCTCTGGGTATCCTTCGATCCGACCATGTGTCGCATAGTGTAACGGGGTAGATCCCTCGACATCCTGGGCGTTGACTTGCGCGTTGCGTTCGAGTAGTAACCGAGAAAACTCAGGGTCACCGCCTCGCGCTGCGTAATGCAGTGAAGTCACTCCCTTGTTGTTGGAGATGCGCACGTCTGCATTATGGCCCAGCAATAACCGCACAATATCGTGTTGGCTCATCATCGATGCCCAGAGAAGCGGGGTAAATCCTTCGTTATTCTGTGCATCGACCTGCGCGTTGCGCTCGAGTAGCAGCCGAGCAACCTCGAGGTGACCGTAGGCCGCTGCCAGATGCAGTGGAGAACTTCCCCTGTTGTTGCGGACGTGCTCATCGGCATTGTGGTCCAGCAATAACCGTAATACATCGAGGTGTCCAAGGTCTGACGCTCTGAGAAATGGGGTAAATCCATCTTCGTCTCGGGTATTGACCTCTGCATTGCGCACGAGTAGTAGCCGAGCAATCTCGGGATCACCGGCTGCTGCTGCATAATGCAGTGGAGTCCTTCCTTTGGTATCGCGGACATGCTCATCCGCATTGTGGTCCAGCAATGACCGCAAAGTATCAGGGTGTCCACTGGCCGATGCGCAGAAAAATGGGGTACATCCGTCATCATCCCTGGAATTGACCTCTGCATTATGTTCAAGGAGTAACCGAGAAACTTCGAGGTGGCCGTAATACACCGCGTAATACAGTGGAGTCATCCCCTTGTTGATCAGGACACGTTCGAGTCCGTGGCTCCATCCCACCGAAAAGGGCTGATCCGCACTATTGGTGGATGAGGGTTCATTGCTGGCATTGACTTCAGCACGGTGCTCGAGTATGAACCGCTTGAGCGACTTAGCAGCTTCAAGGTGACCGTCACACACCGCGCAATAAAATGATGCCACATCGCCCTTCTTGCGAACATGCTCATCTACAGTGTGATCCAGCAGACAGCGCGGAACGTCGCCATTTAATGGATCAAGGAATGCGGTGGTTCCTTCGGTATTCCGGACATTGACACCTGCGTTGCACTGGAGTAGTATCTGAGAAACCTCGAGGTGACCGTAGATCGCCGCCAAATGTAGTGGAGTATTTCCGTAGCTATCATGGTAACGCGCGTCTGAATTGTGGTCCAGCAGTAATTGCACAACATCACGGTTTCCTGTCGCCGATGCATGGAGAAGCGAACTACCGAAGTCATCCCGGGGGTTAACCTCTGCATTGTGCTTGAGCAATATCCGAGCAACATTGATGTGACCTTTGGTCGCTGCCGAACGCAATGGGGTGTTCCCGTAGTAGTCACGGATACGCACATCCGCATTGTGGTCCAGCAATAACTGAATAACATTACGGTGTCCATTGTGCGACGCTGTGAGAAGTGGCGTAGCTCCGTGGTCATCCCTGGAATTGACCTCCGCATTGCGCTCGAGTAGTAAACGGGCAGCATCAAGGCAACCGTTGCTTGCTGCACAGTGCAGTGGAGTTATGCCATCCTTCTGGGAGTTCACGTCCGCACCAACGTTCAGCAACCACTTCATGATCTCAAGATGTCCCGAGTGTGAAACGTGGTGTAGTGGAGTCACATTGTTTGCAGAGCGTGAATTTATGTCGGCGCCATGCGCGAACAGCAACCGAGAAACCTCGATGTTCCCGTCAATTGCCGACGCATGCAGTGGGGTACCGTATGCACCACCCAAATGATTTACTTGCTGTGGGTGCTTCATGATCAGGCGCTCCACTAGGCCACAGAATCCTTTCTTTGCGGCGTAGTACAAGGGAGCTGCTGAAGGTGGCACGGCTCTCCACTTTCCAGACGTGGAATCCATCATGAGCTCGAATCGGTCTTGTATCCGGACCCACGCTGAAAAATGTGGCTTGTCCATATCAACGAAATCATCCATTGCGTCCTTTATCTCTAATTCCACATTTCCGATCGACGCATGCTCATCCCAATATTCCGCAGCATACTGAAAAAGAGGAATCTTCTCGGCACTATCTTTGTCGGTACCACCATCCAAGCGAAGTAACACCCCAAGACAAGCCTGGGCAAGAATCGTGTGGGAAGGTTCGATGGGGATATAGAAACGGGACACGTCTTCCATGCAGCTCGCGAGCCGATCCGATATGAGGAATTCTTTTACGGAGAAATGAGAGAATTGAACGACACGGGATCCATTGTCGACGATGACCGAAACCAAACTGGAACAAGCTGACAGCACAGCTTCTTCTTTGTCTTCCCACCGCCAATCCGCGATCAAATTTGGGATCCCTCCGGTGCTCAAGTCAAATGCGAGCACCTCCGCGAGTTCGTCGACGCGGAGTGGACGACTGGCCACGGTGAGGCATTGCAAGAGCCGATAAGCGAGCTCCCGGTTAGCATTATTGATCTCCTTCAGGATGCGCTTGTATGTGTCGTCGAGTGATTTGGGCAATTCTTCGAGTATACGACGGAGATTGGTCGGGAAGCAGTGACGCAGAACCTCCAATTGACAAAACACCCATCGAAACCTGTTTCAAAACATAAGATAACTGCGTGAGCGTGAATCTGCGTGATGAATGGAAGAGGGTCTTACATCCCATCTGCTTTCTCCGTGAGATTCTCAATAACCGCATCTTTATCGTCTTCTCGCCACCTCTTCATCCTTCTATCCGAGTGGACGACAAAAGTAACGTAGTTGTTAATGTCCCGCTTTTGTCCGCTTTCGTCGTGGAGGGATACTTGTTGAGTTGCCAAAGGCTCAAGTGCGGTGCGAATGTCGAACTCTGGCCGACTCGTGATACATAGACGTAGATTTGGATGGTGAAGATCAACCAGTTGTCTAACCAGCTCGATGACGTTCTCGCGCGACGATGGAATTCCCGAGTCATTGGGAGACTCGTCGAGAGCGTCCATGATCAGATAGATCGGGACTTGTCCCACCATCGTGAGCATATCCTTGAGGCACTGCGCAAGCGAGTCGACAGTTGGCTGTTCCGATCCTCGTTTGTATGCGAAGTACAAGGAGGAAAGAACGTCGCAGAAGATATCGGATTGATCGGAGAGTTGGACAAGGAGTGACGATAACAAAGCGCGCTCGTCCTGTTTCGTTGTGTCCTTGAAATCGAAGTAAAAATAGGCCAAGAAAGCCGAGCCTGCGCTGGACATGGATTTGATATCGCGGACGATCACGGAGCTTGTCGATCATAAAGTTTGATTAGGACGCCAGCAAGATGCAACTCAGCGGCGGGTAACGCGCACCTGAGAATACTCTTCCCGGAGCCAGCTATCAATTCAGGAGTTGTTGGTGGAAATTTAAGACTTCAGACGCTGATGGGATACGTACGTTTTCCTTGGATCCATAACAAGGAGCCAGACGTTTTCCGATCTGCAAGGGTGTCCCCTGTCGTGCACCAGGCTGCGGTACCCTCGTGATGAGCACCGGAAGCAGTATTGTAATTGACAGATGGATCGGGGGGAGCGACCCATGTTCGAAGGTCCTTGTGTAGTTCGTTCCCTGTAAAGAGAGATCAAGTTTTCGCAATCGACGGCGGCGAGATCGGGAGATGACGGACGATTCAAGTCAGTGACTTGATTGACAACGTGTCGAATCGCTACTCCGGCCTCCTTTACGTTGTCATCGATGCCGCGGGTGATCGCCAGGGCTTCTGCTGCTGCCATCCGAGCCTCCTCTTGCGTCAACACGTCAAGCCGCTGAAGCGCGTCCTCCAAATCCGTCCTTCCAATCAGCTTCTTCAGATATTTCTCTGCAAGAAGGTTGATTTTTGGCCCGGGGTATATATCAACAAGGAATGACATACTAGTTCGTCCCTGCCCGATCTTCTTCGTCACGATCCCAAGGATCGAGAGTACCTCAACCATGATCTTTACAATAATGTCCGTCATAGCTGCCGTCGGCCGGACCTCGATATATTTCTCGAGTCGCTTAAAGAAGTATTCCAAGCGGCCAAACAAGTCTATGACAACGTTTTCGCTAGAGCGGACATCCTTGGCCGCCTAAAAGGTAGTGATGTCACCAAAAGATACACTCCGAGTCAAGAAAGATGCTCACCTGAAGGAGGATTCCAATCCCGGAAAAGATTGCATTCGAAGGTGGAAATATCTACCGTCATTCAAATCAGAGGGTAGATCTCGAGCGGCTCAAGGTCTTGGAATTACCAGTCCAACACCGTTACCGAGGGCCACAGAGAATGCGTACAAGACATTGACGGTGGGATCGAGCCACTTTGTCCACATTTCGTCGGCATTCTGAGATAGATCGAATGTCTGGACCTGGGTTCGAAGTACGGCGAGAATGGCACTGGGAGAGTCGCAGGACCGCAGCTGGGCGGCTAGGGGATGTGATGTAATGTCTCGCTTCGTCTGCCTTTTGTATGCTTCCAAAGCGGTCGTAAAGATTGTTTCAAAGTTTGTGGAAGTAGAAGTAGAGGGAACTTGGGACATAGCGCTACTAGTTGAGGGAGCCCGGTTAAATTTGGACGCACTGCGACTGGGACGCGTCGTGTACGGTACGACTGATAGCCGTCCTGACATTCCCACGGAGCCACCACAATCGTACGGTAATAGACACGCACACAATAACCTGCGAGCCCACGGGGGTGTCCACGGGGTTCTTGCTTAGTCGTGAAAAAAAAAAAAAAGGAATATTATATTGATAAAGTCGCCGCCAACTCGAAGTATCAATAGCCTCCTACGCCTTCATGCCCACAAATTAAAATAGCCCACCCCGCGTGCAGATGGCTGTCCGTCGGCCCTCAACACACCGCACCGCCGCCAATTCCCGTAGTCAGGGCGGGGTGGCTGTCTCCCGTGCGATTGATTCCGATTAGGTTGGTACTCCTCCCTGAGCGCAGGGAGCACGGACATCGAACACAGGTCCCGGTCCCCAACGGGAGCGCTGAGTTTAGCACTGTTAGATGCGCGTTTCGGTACGTCACAGTTGCGAATACGCGGTTTTCGTTGCCGTCTGGGGGCGACTGCAGGAACGACGGTGAGGGCCCCAGTGTTCCCCGTATTTGTCTCTGCCGCGCCGGTCATATTTTCGTCTTTTGCGTTTTCTGCGCCTACCCTCGGCGTGATCCTTGTGATGAGTCAATCAGTCACAGTGATACAGGGCGGAGCCGCTGGAGATTTGAGAAAGAAGCCACGCACATCCCAGGGCATCAGATAACATCGTCAGTCGCCCGAATACGATTTCGTGGACGTCAAGCGTTTCAATCAACTCATCGAGAACACCCATGTCCCTCGAACAGACTGCGACTGTGGCGGGCGCAGTCGCTGATGTACTGTTCCAGGCCCTGAGGTTGCCATGCTTGACGATGGCCACGAACATTCGTACCGGTCTGCCCGCGAGTGCGACCGCGCAAGGCGCATTAGCATTAGTTATAATCTGTCCGGAAAGTCCCAGCCCTAAGCTGGCGACGTCGTCAACTCAGTCACAACGGATAAACAAGTGAAGAAAGGAGCACCGTTCTTGATCTAGGCTCTGAGCAGGTCCACCCACGCATGCACACCCTGCTCGGGATTGTACGCGTTGATCCACGGTCGTATTGTGCAGTAGAGCCACTTGGGCACCGGCCATGTCGGCCCCAGCTTGGGGGTCTGCCGTGTCGGTGGTGGCGCAGCAGCAGCGCAGTGTCGATATATTACGGCTCGGCGGCTGAACGAGTTGATCGTATACGACCTTTCCTATGTCAAAGTCGATAACCCAGACTTGACTTGGTGCCGTTGTCGTGCACTGGGGAAAGGTTTTATTTCAGCGAATGGTACGGAGTAAGATTGCGCACATTTAGCAGTCAACCGGATAAATTATGTGAGGACTCATTGCCTCGGCCACGACGAGGTGTCTCTATCCACCTTTCCGGCCTTTGAAACTGGTCCGTAATATAAAAACGAACAGGGAACCGTTCTAGACCATTTTCTAAGATACAAGCGAGTAGATCGGGGCCCTTCGTGCATGAGTTAGGAAGAGGCGGTTGCGAAAGAACGTTATCAAACCCGTTGGGCGTAACGCATGAAGAGAAGAACGACAAAATTTTGAATGCTTTGCGTGTCCTGCTTATACAGTCTGGCAGGGCGATAGGATGGGATGGGATGGATGCCGTCTCCGTTTTGCTGGTTGGAATTCCGGCTGCCTCTGAATTGCGGTGGCTGAACAATATACAGTATCCCTTTTCTGGACCTGTTACATAAGTTACCACGTCCGGTTTACCACTGCACCCACTGGCAACCGCACTTCCCACGGCCCATCAATATCAACCCTGTCTGTGTAACGACCCTGCTGCAACAAGGATGAGTTCTGCCTGAGTCGCCTCGACATGCACACGCTCACCACGCGTCTGCCTCTGCTATTCCGATCTGCATGTCACGTTCAGGTGCAGCAACGCGGCAGGCGGTGGTGCCCGCACGGCGCGGCGCGCATCGCGTCCACATCAAGACTCGACACGACGTATTATAGATCAACGGCGGCAGGATAGCGTCGAGCGTGTGTAGGTGCTGGATGTCACGTTTCGTTGTTGCTAACGCCCTCTGGAGCGTCCCCGCGTGCGCCAGACGCTCTGGCCGGCGCAGCGGGCCGCCTGTTCGAGCTGCCCACGTACAGCCTCACCACCAGGCCCGGGGTACTGACACAGCGATGGTACCCCCGAATCTGCGGTCTAGGTTGACGAGGCGCGCCAGCAGTAAAGAGCTCGCCCTCAACTGTCGGGAGCGGCCCTGCCTGGCACGCGAGCCTGCCGTAGCGCAATGCTAAGCTCGAGTCCGCGGAGAAGTCAAGGGCAAGAACGCAATTTTTGGATCTCTTCGGGTCGCGGGTACAGTATGGGACAAACTTGAACGACACTGGCACGTTGCACCCACCGACTAGACCCCAATGGTAGATCGACCACCCACCATGTGGACGCACTAGAGCCTCCAATCCCCTCTCCCCTCTCTTTTGGTCCCACTCCGGCCCTGAGGGTCAGAGCTTAGTACTTTGAGAGAGCGGATAGAGATGCACACACATTCCCTCTCTTGCACACCGCCCCATATCTGCTTGAACATGCCAAGACTCAGACAAATAGATCAAAATATCGCTTTCACATTCATCTCCATTGCCCAGTAATAGTCAAGGGACAGACTACTGACAGATTTCCCCACGTCCGGCCTCTATCGACTCGTTCCCGGTGGCCCTGCCCATACGTCCGCGACTTCCCCTCGCACAAGTGAGCCCCTCCTCTCATCCCCCCCAGTCGAATGGACTTTGTGCTTTGTGTATCACGCTCGCTATCACCTACTTTCCAACACGCCTTCTTAGTGTCTAGTATTAGTGTAATATGAAATACACGCGCCGTAAACTAGACTTCCTTTAAATATTGATCAAAAAAAAAAAAAAAGAACTAGACTTCCTTTTCCTCCCAATGACGCCCGCTAACAAGTCAAGGAGCGATCCGCGAAGAGTTCAAACTGTCGTTGAACCGTGTGTATGCGTCAGTGGCCGACTTCCACATCAATATCGACCTCCGCCATAGGTAGTGAGCACACGCCTTCAGTTCTGTCAGAACACCCCGCGTTTAGTTCCTGGCTGTAGTTCGACGCAATAATTCGGGCCATGCCCACCGAAAGGTGGGAAATGTGGAAAGTCCAAAGTTGCCCATACACCCTCGGCCATGGCCGAAGTCTTTCAGATCTGCTGATCGATGTTTGTATGGTCTCATACACTTGTCGCGTTCTCATCTCTACGCATCAGTTAAACAAAGCGCCCAGTCTGAGTGGTCACTGGCGGCGGCGTTGATATCCCGCCTTCAGCGATAACTTGAACGGGTTAGGTTTTTTTGTACAGGCACTATGGGCACACGGATATTAGGCCTCTGAATGTGGGTAAACCCCGTGCGTCGGCCCTGCACCTCGTGGAACTTACAACTGATTACATCCGATTATTGGAGCACTACTGAACACGCCGACAAGTCCCTGTTCGGATCTGGTACTCCTGCTCCCAGGGGGGATGTCCTCGTTCACTAGATGTCGATCTAAATGGACTCTATGGATCACACGTCCCACTTTCCAGAAAGATTACTCGCTGTATCTCGTGATGGTGTTCTCGACTCTGATAATAAAGCACGCGTAGTGTATTGTACATGAAACGATGATACGGGGATAGTTACGCGCATGAGGAGAATTCGGAGGGGCTGCACGGATTTTACACACAATTTCACTACATAAAGGGTCCTGGTGAGTCGCTGTATTAGGATCAATACACAGTAAAGAGGCAGGGCAATCATCACTCACACACGTCGACAAGTCAAACATATTAACCATACCCCGTCTCTTTCGTTCATTCCGCAGCGTACTGGGAGAACAATTCTACAATTTCCTCTCTTGGGCCATAGGTGACCTCGGATGGTGTCTTTCCGCTGACGTCGCATACATGCGCATCTGCACCGTGGTCCAATAATAGCCGCACAACCTCTGGGTATCCTCCCAACCAACTACGTGTCGCGTAGTGTAACGGGGTCGACCCCTCGACATCTTTGGCATTGACTTCCGCATTACGCTCGAGTATTAACCGAGCAAACTCGGGGCGACCTCCGAGCGATGCGTTATGCAGTGGTGTTACTCCCTTGTTGTTGGAGATGTGCACATCTGCATTATAGCCCAGCAATAGCTGCACAATATCTTGGTGTCCCACACTCAACGGCCACAGAAGCGGGGTGGATCCTTCGTTATTTTGAGCGTTGACCTCTGCATTGCGCTCAAGTAGTAACCGGGCAACTTCAAAGTAATCGTAGGCCGCTGCAAAATGCAGGGGGGAATCTCCCTGGATGCTGCAGACCCGTTCATCTGCATCGTAGTCGAGCAATAACCGCAAAACATCAAGGTTTCCACGCTCTGATGCTCTGAGAAATGGGGTGAATCCATCGTCGTCGCGGGCATTGACCCCCGCATTGCGCTCGAGTAGTAACCGGGCAACCTCGGGATCACCGGCCCGGGCGGATGCTGCATAATGAAGTGGAGTCTTTCCTTTGTTATTGCGGACATGTTCATCCGCATTGTGGTCCAGCAATAACCGCAAAGTATCTGGGTGTCCACTCGCGGATGCGCAGAAAATTGGGCTACATCCGTCATCATCCGAGGAGTTGATTTCCGCACTGTGCTCAAGTAGTAACCGAACGACTTCGAGGTGGCCGTAATACGCCGCGTAATACAGTGGAGTCACTCCCTTGTTGACCCGGACGGGTTCGTCTACAATGCTCCATCCTAGCTCCACGGACGGACTATTGGTGAATGAGGGTTCATTGGGGGCATTGGCCTCTGCACGGCGCTCGAGGAGGAGCCGCTTAAGTGACTGAGCAGCTTCAAAGTGACCTTCGCACACGGCGCAGCGAAAGGACGAGACACGTCCCTTGTCGCGGACATGCTCATCTGCACTGTGGTCCAGAATACACCGCGTAACATCATCTGGTAGCGATGGATCAAGAAATGTGGTAGCTCCTTCGGTATTTCGGAAGTTGACCTCCGCATTGCACTTGAGTAGTATCCGACAAATCTCGAGATGGCCGTAGGTTGCCGCCAAATGTAGTGGAGTGTTCCCGTAGCTATCATGGAAACGTGTTTCTGCATTGTGGTCCAGCAATAATTGCACAACATCACTGTTTCCTGTCACCGATGCATGGAGAAGTGCGCTACCGAGGTCATCGTGGGAGTTAACCTCTGCGTTGTGCTTGAGTAGTATCCGAGCAACCTCGATGTGACCTTTGGTCGCTGCTGAACGCAGTGGAGTGTTTCCGTAATAGTCACGAATACGCGCATCCGCATTGTGGTCCAGCAATAACCGCACGACATCACGGTGTCCATTCTGCGATGCATTGAGAAGTGGAGTGGCTCCGTGGTTATCCTGGGAGTTGACCTCCGCGTTGCGCTCGAGTAGTAACCGAGCAACCTCAAGACGGGCGTTGTTTACTGCGCAATGCAGTGGAGTCCTGCCATCCTTCTCCCGAGAGTTCACGTCCGCGCCAACGTCCAGTAGCCACTTCCCGATCTCAAAAAGTCCCACGTAAGAAGCAATGTCTAGTGGAGTCAAATTGTCTCCGGAGCGTAAATGTATGTCAGCGCCATGCGCAAACAGTAGCTGAGCAACCTCGATATTTCTCCCAACCACCGATGCATGCAATGCAGTACCGTATCGACCACCTACGTGGTTTACTTGTTGTGGATGCTTCATGATTAGGCGTTCCACTAGACCACGGAATCCCTTCTGTGCAGCGAAGTATAAGGGAGCTGCTGGAGGTGGCACAGTTGCCAGCCCTCCAGAGGAAGAAACCAGCAAGAGTTCGTAGAGTTCGACCCGGAGCCCGGGCCGGCCATGTATCCGGACCCATGCTGAAAAATGCGGCCTGTCCATGTCAACGAAACGATCCAGCGCGTCCTTTATCTGTAATTCCACATTTCCGGTCCCCGCATGCCCGTCCCAATATTTGGCAGCGTATTGAATAAGAGGAATCTTCTCAGCACGATCTTCGTCGGTGCTGTCGTCTAGGCGAAGTAACACGCCGAGACAAGCCTGGGCAAGGATCATGTGGGAAGGTTCGGTGGGTATGTAGAAACGGGACACCTCTTCCATGCAGCTTGCGAGTCGATCCGATATGAGGAATTCTTTTACGGAGAAATGTGAGAAATGAACAACTCGGGTGCCGTTGTCGGTGATTACGGAAACCAAACTGGAACAGGCTGACAGCACAGCTTCTTCTTTGTCTTCCCACCGCCAATCCGCGATCAAATTTGGGATCCCCCCTATGCTCAAGTCAAATGCGAGCACTTCCGCAAGCTCCTCGACCCGGAGCGGGCGACTGGCCACCGCAAGACATTGTAAAAGTCGATACGCGTACTCCCGGTTAGCATTATTGATCTCCTTCAGGATACGCTTGTATGTCTCATCGAGTGATTTGGGTAATTCCTCGAGGGTACGACGGAGATTGGTCGGGAAACAGTGACGCAGAACCTCCAATTGACAAAACACCCATCGAAACCTGTTTCAAAAACATAAGATAACTGTGCGGCCATGATGAATCGAAGATGTGCTTACATTCCATCTGCCTTCTCCGTGAGATACTCAATGACCGCGTCCTTATCACCTTCCCGCCATCTCTTCATCCTTCGATCCGAGTGGACGACAAAAGTAACGTAGTCGTTAATGTCCTGCTTTTGTCCGCTTTCGTCGTGGAGGGACACTTGTTGAGTTGCCAAAGGCCCAAGAGTGGTACGAATGTCGAACTCCGACCGACTCGTGATACATAGACGTAAATTTGGACGGTGAAGGCCGACAAGTTCTTTGACCAGCTCGAGGACCTTCTCGCGCGACGATGGAATTCCCGAGTCATTGGGAGACTCGTCGAGAGCGTCCATGATCAGATAGGTTGGCACTTGTCCCGCCGTCGTGAGCATATCTTTGAGGCACTGTGCAAGCGAGTCAACAGTTGGCTGTTCCAAGCCTCGTTTGTGTGAGGAATACAAGGAGGAAAGAGCGTCGCAGAAGATATCTGATTGATCGGAGAGCTGGACAAGAAGGGATGATAGTAAAGCGCGCTCGTCCTGTTTTGTTGTGTCCTTGAAATCGAAGTAAAAATAGGCCAAGAAAGCTGAGCCAGCATCGGACATGGATTTGATATCGCGGACGATCACGGAGCTGATGATATGAGTTGGAGTAGGACGCAACTCGGCGGGAGGTAACTCACCTGAGAATACTCTTCCCGGAGCCAGCTATCGATCCAAGAGTCGTCGTTAGTGGCGATTAATACTCAGACGGTGACGAGATATGTACGTTTTCCGTGAATCCATAACAAGGAGCCAGATGCTTTCCAATCTGTGAGGGTGTTCCCTTTCGTGCACCAGGCTGCGGTACCCTCGTGATGAACACCAGATGCGGTGTTGTAATTGACAGACGGATCAGGGGGAGCGATCCATTTTCGAAGTTTCTCGCATAACTCGTTCCCTGTAAGAGAGGTTAAGTTTTCATGACCTTCGGCGATGAGAAGATGACGATGACGAACGGTTTAAGTCGGTGACTTGCTTGGCGACTTGTTGGATAGCTACTCCTGTCTCCTTCACGCCTGAGAAAAGGCTGAGGACAGATCCGGGGCCGGCCAATGGGGGTGTGACTGACCTTGAATGACTAAACCAACCTTGTTGTCGACGCGCTGTATCTTGTTGTCAACGGTCCGGACCTTTTTATCGATACCATCTACTTTGATATCAACAACTTGCACCCTCTCATCGACCGCTTCCACCTTTTCATCAACTTCCTTGACCTTGTCGCCCGCGTCCTTGACCTTGTCATCGATGCCGCGAGTGATCATCAGGACTTCTGCAGCTGCCATCCGAGCTTCCTCTTGCGTCAACGCGTCCAGCCGCTGAAGCGCGCCCTCCATATCCTTCCTTCCAATCAGCTTCTTCAAATACGCCTCTGCACGACGGTAAGTTTTGGTGGATTTATCAACAAGAAATGACATACTGGTTCGTCCCTGCCCTATCTCCTTCGTCACGATCCCGAGGATCAAGAGGACCTCAACCATGATCTTTATGATAATGTCCGTCATAGCTGCCGTCGGTCGGACCTCGATATATTGTTCAAGCCGCTTGAAGAAGTACTCCAACCGGCCAAACAGGTCTACAAGAGCATCTTGGCTGGTACGGACATCTTTGACGGCCTGCGAGATAGATATGTCGTTAGAACACACACACACACCAGGTCAGGAAAGATGCTCACTTGGAGGAGGACACCAATGCCAGTAAAGATCACATTCGATGGTGGGAATATCTGTAGTCACATACATCAGCGGATCGATCTCGAACGGTTCAAGGTGTCAGAATTACCAGTCCAACGCCGTTACCGATGGTCACAGAGAATGCGTACAGGACATTCACAGTGGGATCAAGCCACTTTGTCCACCTTTCGTTGGCAGCCTGCGATCTATCAAACGCCTGGAATTGTGCTTGAAGCATAGATAGAATTGCACTCGGAGAATCGCAGGACTGCAGTCGGGTAGCCAGAGGATGGGAGGTAAGGTCACGCTTTGTCTGCTGTTTGTATGATTTCAAAGCAGCTGTAAATATTGTCTCAAAGTTCGTCGATGAGGTGACGGTAGGTGGAACTCGGGACATGGTGCTAACTGGAGGAGCGCGGAAGCTTAGGGGATAGTCAACAAGAAAGTCACAAGGGGCACCGTACGTACAGATAATTGCGGAGGGTACGCCTCGTGCACGACAGATAGCCGCCCTGATATTCCCAGGGTGCCACCACGATAGACGCTCACACACTTAAGTTCCGCCTGAACACAACACAATAGACTTCGATTTGTGTGATAGGAAAGACGTAACACCCAGATTCATTCATTGTTATAGAACGGGTTCGAACTACTTCCACGAGGGACATGTCTTAGCGCACTCGGTAATATCTCCGCCCTCTCCAGTTGCGCCGCCTACCCGCTCGTAGAAGTACCACACGCCTGGTTGTTTGCCGATAGTGACTTGAACTGGGTCGAACACGCGTTAGGAGAATGCATTCGAGCAGCGGGATGCAATGATCCATTCTTAATGACGTACAACAGCCTCGCCTCTCATCATGGGGGGATGGACGTGGGTGAAAGGGCTGGGCATGGGGAGGTAGCATCGGAATCTTGAAGAGCCCGGGTTCCTACTGCCAGTGGTTTGTGTCCAAGGATGAACGGCATCGTGGTACCCCGCGCGACAAGAGGCGAGCGCGGACGTCGAGTGTGGGCCGCTTGCCTCCAAAAGAGTAGCGCTGCACGTAGCACTATCGGGTGCGCCATTCAGATTCGTCACGACCGTGAACATGGTGTTGCCACTAAAGCCCGGGGGGGTGGAAAAGACAACGACGGCAAGTCACCGTGTCTTCTCTCGTCTCCGCCTCTGCCGCATCGGTCGTGTTTGGTCTTCTGAGCTTTCTCATCGACGTGGGAGTCCGCGTCTGTCTTTGATGTGATCCTTGTGACAAGTCAATCAAAGAACAAAGAAGATTGAGACAAGATTCACGCACGGCCAAGGGCACTAGCCAACCTCGTCGATGATCGACGGGCGTATGCGCACGCAGTTCGGCTAGACAGTCCACGAGTGCTGCTGCGTGATATGCTCAAGGATTAGCTCATAATCTGCTCGGAATCCCCCAAATGCCGGCCCTAGGTCGGCAAAGATCGTTAAACTCAGCTACAGCGGAGGAATAAGGAGGGAGGACGCACCGTCCTTGATCGTAGATCTAAGCACGCACACAGGTCCTTCGGGATCGTGTCCGCTGGGACCGCGAAGCGACTGAGTCACGTGCACAAAGGCTCTGTCCTGGCCCGAAAGACCAGCCGCGTAGCTGGCAGAAGAGTAGCGTGACATCGACGCAGTGCGGGTGTGCAAGCTGCAGGGCATGTGGATCCGTTTCACGCTAGTGGCTAAGCAGGATCATCGAAGGCATTATCAACGTGTCAAGGCGTAATTGCGCATCCACGCGCTGCAGGCGTAGTTCCAGAAAAACTTGGAATGGGACCAAGTGTCAGAAACTGGGTCAGAAAATCAGGTCTTTGAAAACTTACCGGGTGAGATGGTCGGCAATCGGTCTCGACAGCTTAACAAGTTGATCGTGTTCAACCAAAGTCGCTGACGAGTTAGCGCCTTGCCCCCTATTGTCGGGGATTAGGAGAAAGAAATGTTTTTTCAGTGAATAGTACTGGATAAGAGGGCGCACCGCTTCACAGTCCATCGAATAGACCGTGTTGGAACCCTCTGCATTGGCAGCAACTGGGGCGTCTTTACCCTCCCTTCCAGCTTTCGAAAAATGTCCACAAGATACGAAGGAATGGCCATTCTCGGCCATTTTCTAATAGTTAAGAGGTACTGCGCAGGGTCCTTGTTCTGCGTATGGTCCGCTGAAATGCAAGTAAACGATCGTAGAGATGAACAAAGCAAAGATACGAACAAGACATTCCCTCCTACATGCGTCTATTATTCTCTTCACCACCTACGGGGCCTGAAAAGCTGAGTCGAGGCCGGAGTGTATGCGTGTTGCATCACTGTGTGCGCGGATAGCACGTCTTTCGGGAAACATGCGCGAAGGGAACAGAATGCTGCCGTGAAGCGCCGTAACTGCTTTCGAGTGTGGGTCGATGGAGGGGAAGAGGTCCGTGGCTTGGACGAGATAAGCGGTGGTGGGTCTGGTGGAAGCGGTATGGGCATGGATAAATTGGGGTTCTCCGCGGCTAAGGTAGGTAGAAGTGGGGGAGACAGTAGATGTCAAACCCTGGACCCCAGACGACAAGCTTTTGTGCACTTTGTGTGTTCTGCGACCGTCAAGGACGAATGGAACGAACGCGGGTGAGGGAGACTGACCTACACTCTGATCTGGCTAGGTGGGGAATGGGGTACTATATGAAGGAAAGGTTGCAGACATCCCAGCTTCCAGTGTTACTGTGATATGCAGAAAATAGGAAAAAGTGGGAGACCTGCTTGAAAATCTCCGAATTCTACGATAAAGCCGAGGTCGATCGCCTGGGTTCAGTGAGACGGGGTTGAACGGCAAAGGCGGTCCGGGGCACGTGCATTCCCCCTGCACCACCTGGCCTCACTTTTCAACCAACCCCGCGTCGTAATTACCAAGGGACAGGTAATGAGGCTTCCCTTTGTTTAACGTTAAACGCTCAGCCTTTCATCGACTCACTCCAGGTGGTCCTGCCCACTCAGTTGCAATTTCACCTCAGACAGGTGAATTCCTCCGAGTCTTCCAATCTTCGGTTTTGTGTTCACACAATAGCATCAACCTGCCTTCTTGGTACTATAGTACCATATAATACTGGGTGCGCCGTGCACCATATCCCTTTTCCCTCTCCATCGCTCTCGCTGACAAACCAATATACAACCCGCAAAGAGTCCAAATTGTTGTTGAACCGCGACTTTGACGTCTTTGCGCAACTGACCGACCTTCGCTGTGGGTAATGCCAGGGGTGGTGAGCACATATATTCAGTTCCGTCGGGGAACTCATGTATAATCACGACTTTAGTCGACAATGCCTACCGAAAGGCAGGAAAGCCGGAAAGTCCGAGTCTAAAGCTGCCGCTACCCCTTCAGCCGTAGCCAATTCCTGACCCACGACCCGAAAGCTGACCATTCACCTACTCCCGTGCGCTCCGCATCATCTCCCGGTTGCTGTTTGTGCGGCCGTGGTTCCAAGTTCCCGTCGGCCGTATCTGCCGATACCCGAAAATAGCGCACTCAGAACAACGTCCGCATCGGTGCAATGTCAGCCATTTATACCCTGTGGTCCTTGAATGCTTCATGGCCAAAGTCTTGGATCTAACAGGTGAATGGCGTACTCTCTCTCTTGGACTTGCGCCTTTCCTAATCAAAGCAATGCATCGAAAGGTCTCTGCGTCAAGTTTATCCTACTACGGAACCTATAAACTAGCCAGGGAGAGGAGCAGCCCGACATACTAGCACAGGTGACGACCGTCGGTGGTGGCACCCTGATTGTGCGTGAACACTGAATGGGGACAGTTTCCACGAACCTTTCGATGGCATTCTGGTTAGACAATAAAGCACGCGAAGTGTACTGTACATGAAACGATGACACAGGGACAGTTACACACATGACGAGAATTCGGAGGGGCTGCATGTATTCTAATACAATTTCATTACATAACAATGGGACCCGGTGAGTCGCTGTATTTGGGTCAATGTACAGCGAAGAGGCTGCCAGTGGGCAATCGCCACTCACACACATCGACAAGTTAAACATATATACCATACCCCTCTCATTCTTTCATTCCGCGTCGTGCCGGGAGAACAATTGTAGCATTTCCTGTTGTCTTGGACCACGGGCCACTTCGAATGGAGTCTTTCCACAGATGTTGCATATGCGCATCCGCACCACGGACCATTAGTAACCGCACAGCTTGGTCTTCAACGCGACGCGGAGACCTCGGAACGATACCATTGTATCTCTATTTCGTTTTTTTTTCTGTCTCAATACTGGTCTCATACACTTGTCACACTTCCATTTCTGCGCGGAATTGGTTACAACGAAGCGCCTAATTCCAGCGTCGGCGGCGCTGTCGTCCCCCTTCACCTATTACTTAAGCCATGGTAAACTTGGACCCAGAGAAGTTCCTCTTCGCGTCCCATCCTGCTGCTCTTACGGGGAGGTCCCGTCCTTGTCGAATAGTGATAGACGAATGATAGACGTTGATCGAAATGCCTGAAGACAATTTCCGCGTATACAAATCTGCCACTTTCCTGCAAGACTCATTGCTATCTCGTGATGTTGTTCTCATTGGCGTTCTCGACTGACAATAAAGCACAAGTACTGTACTATACATAAGATGAAGACATGGGGACAGTTACACATCACATGACAGGAATTGGGAAGGATTGCACGTATTCTATACTACACGATTTTACTGGTTCCGGTCTTGGTTCTGGTAAATCGCTGAAGGGTCAATGTACGTACAGCAACAAGCAGGGCAATCGTATTACGACTCACACACGACAATTCAAACATATATACCATACCCCGTCTCGTTCGTTCATTCCACAGCGTGCTGAGAGAGCATTTGTACAATTTCCTCTTGTCTTGGGCCGCGGGCCACCTCGGATGGAGTCTTTCCACTGAGGTTGCGCACGTGCGCATTCGCACCATGATCGAGCAATAGCTGCACAACCTCTGGGTATCCGTCCGTCCAACCCTGCGCCGCTTGATGTAAAGGGGTAGACCCCTCGTCATTCTGGGCATTGACCTCCACATTACGCTCGAGTAGTAGCCGAGCAGAATAGAAGTCACCGATGACCACTGCATGATGCAGGGGCGTGTTTCCCTCGTTGTCGCGGACAAGTGCATCCGCGTTGTGACACAGTAATAGCTGCACAAAGTCGCATTTTCCCATCATCGATGCGTAGAGAAGTGGGGTGAATCCATCGCTATTCCGGACATTGACATCCGCATGGCGCCGAAGTAGGAACCGAGCAACCTCAATATCATTGTATGCGGCTGCGTAGTGCAGTGGGGTAGTTCCCTTGTTGGTGCGAGAGTGTTCATCCGCATTGTAGTCCAGCAATAACTGCAAAATATCAGGGTTTCTGCTCGTCGATGCGCAGAAAAATGGGGTACGTCCATCATCGTCCCGGGTATTGACCTCCGCATTGCGCTCGAGTAGTAACCGAGCAACCTCGACGGAACCAGTGGCTGCTGCATGATGTAGTGGAGCTTTTCCTTCGTTGTCACGAACATGCTCTTCTGCGTTGTGATCCAGCAATAACCGCAAAATATCAGGGTTCCTACTCGCCGACGCGCAGAATAATGGGGTATATTTATCATCATCCTGGACATTGACCTCGGCACCGCGCTCAAGTAGTAACCGAGCAACTTCGACATGACCGTAATAAGCCGCGTAATGCAGCGGAGTCATTCCCTTGTTGACGCGGAAATGTTCATCCGCATTTCTGGGCCCCGGTGATAAGGATAAAACAATGAAATCACCTGAGGCATTGACCTCCGCACGGCGCTCGAGTAGTAACCGCTTGAGTGACAGAGCAGCTTCAAAGTGACTGTCGCATACCGCGCAATCCCATTGGACGATTTTTCCTTTGTCGCGGACATGCTCATCCACACTGTGGTCCAGCAACAGCTGCGTGACATCACAGGTAATACCCCACGGTGGATTAAAAAATGTGGTAGCACCTTCGGTATTCTGGGAATTAACCTCCGCATTGTTCTCGAGTAGTATCCGAGAAACCTCGACGTGACCATAGGTCGCTGCCAAATGCAGTGGAGTATTTCCGTAGATGTCCTGGCAATGTGCGTCCACGTTATGGTCAAGCAATAGCCGCACAACATCGCAGTTTCCGGTCACTGATGCATGAAGAAGTGAGCTAGAAAGATCATCCCGGGAATTGACCTCCGCATTGCGCCGGAGAAGTAGCCGAGCAATGTCGAGGTGACCTTTGGTCGCTGCTGAACGGAATGGAGTATTTCCGTAGTAGTCACAGATAGACGCATCCGCGTTGTGGTCGAGTAATAATCGTACGACATCATAGTTTCCCCTTAGCGACGCATCGAGAAGTGGGGTAGCACCGTAATCATTTCGGGCGTTGACCTTCGCAGTGTGCTCGAGTAGGTACCGAGAAACCTCGACGTGTCCGCCACCTGCAGCGCAATGCAGCGGAGTCTTGCCGTCCTTGTCCCGAGAGTTTACGTCTGCGCCAGCATTCAACAACCACTTCCCGACATCAAGATGGCCCACTTGTGAAGCCATGTGTAGCGGGGTCCAGCTGTCAGCAGAGCGCGAATTTATGTCTGCGCCATGCGCGAACAGCAACTGAGCAACTTCGATATGCCCCTCAAGCATAGACGCATGCAACGGAGTACCACAATCGCCTCCGAAATGATTTACTTGCTGTGGATGCTTCAATATCAGGCGTTCCACTAGACCACGGAATCCCTTCTGTGCAGCGAAATACAAGGGAGCTGCTGGAGGTGGCACAGCTTCCGGCCGTGCAGACGAAGAAGTCTTCAAGAGTTCGAATCGGCGTTGTATTCGGACCCATGCTGGAAAATGTGGCTTGCCCATATCAAAGAAATGATATAGTGCGTCCTTTATTTGTAATTCCACCTTTCCGACGGCCACATGCGCGTCCCAATATTGGGCAGCATATTGAGCAAGAGGAATCTTCTCGGCACTATCTTTGGCGGTGCTGTCGTCTAGACGAAGTAACACGCCAAGACAAGCCTGGGCAAGAATCACGTGGGAGTGCTCGATAGGGATATGAAATCGGGACACGTCTTCCATGCAACTCGCGAGCCGATCCGATATAAGGAATTCTTTTACAGAGAAATGAGAGAACTGAACAACCCGGAAGCCATTGTCGACGATGACCGAAACCAAACTGGAACAGGCCGACAGCACAGCTTCTTCTTGGTCTTCCCACCGCCAATCCGCGATCAACTTTGGGATCCCTCCCGCGCTCAAGTCAAACGCGAGTACTTCCGCAAGTTCCTCGACCCGAAGTGGGCGACTGGCTACCGCGAGGCATTGCAAGAGTCGGTAAGCGTGTTCCCGGTTAGCATTATTGATCTCCTTGAGGATACGCTTGTATGTCTCATCCAGTGATTTGGGTAATTCCTCGAGGATACGACGGAGATTGGTCGGGAAACAGTGACGCAGAACCTCCAATTGACAAAAAACCCATCGGAACCTGTGTGAAAATATAAGACGACGGCATGATCGTGATGAATAGACGATGATCTTACATTCCATCTGCTTTCTCCGTGAGATTCCCAATGACCGCATCCTTGTCATCGTCTCGCCATCTCTTCATCCTTCGATCCGAGTGAACAACGAAAGTGACATAATTATTAATGTCTTGCTTTTGTCCGCTTTCGTCATGGAGGGATATTTGTTGAGTTGCCAAAAGCTCAAGCCTGGTGCGAATGTCGAACTCCGGACGACTCGTGATACATAGACGTAAATTTGGATGGTGAAGATCGACGAGGTCTTTGACCAGCTCGATGACGTTCTCGCGCGACGATGGAATACCCGAATCATTTGGACACTCGTCGAGAGCATCCATGATCAGATAGGTCGGCACTTGTCCCGTCACCGTAAGCATACATTTAAGGCACTCCGCAAGCGAGTCGACAGTTGGCTGTTCCGATCCTCGTTTGTGAGAAGAATACAAGGAGGAAAGGCTGTCGCAGAAGATATCTGATTGATCGGAGAGTTGGATAAGAAGAGACGATAGTAAAGCGCGGGGGTCTTGTTTTGTTGTGTCCTGGAAATCGAAGTAAAAATAGGCCAAGAAAGCGGACCCAGCATTGGACATGGATTTGATATCGCGGATAATAACGGAGCTTGTCGATCATATGAGTTGGTTCACGGCGCAACTCGGTGGGAGGTAACGCACCTGAGAATACTCTTCCCGGAGCCAGCTGTCAATTCAAGAGCCATTAGTGACGATTAAGACTCAGACGGTGATGAGTTATGTACGTTTTCCGTGAATCCACAACAAGGAACCAGATGCTCTCCAATCTGTGAGGATGTTCCCATCCGTACACCAGGCTGCGGTGCCCTCGTGATGAGCACCGGAAGCAGTATTGTAATTGACGGATGGATCAGGGGGAGCGATCCATTTTCGAAGTTTCTCGCGTAACTCGTTCCCTGTGAAGAGGTCAAGTTTTCATGATCGGCGGTAAGATATCAGAAGAAAACGAACGGTTCAAGTCGGTGACTTGATTAGCGACTTGTTGAATCGCTACTCCGGTCTCCTTTACGCCTAAGAAAAGGTCGAGGAAAGATTCGGGGCCAGCCAATGGGGTATAACTCACCTTGAATGACCGAGTCAACTTTGTGATCGACGCTCTGTACCTTGCTGTCGACGGTCCGGACCTTACTGTCGATACCGCCTGCTTTGAGATCAACGACCTGCACCCTTTCATCGACGGTTTCCATCTTTTCATCGACGTTCTTAACCTTGTCGTCGATGTCCTTAACTCTGTCATCAATTCCACGGGTAATCGCCAGGGCTTCTGCTGCTGCCATCCGGGCCTCCTCTTGCGTCAGGGCGTCTAGTCGCTGAAGCGCGTCCTCCACTTCCCTCCTTCCAATCAGCTTCTTGAGATATTTCTCTGCGTGATAGTCGATTTTTAGGTATGTATCAACCGGGAACGACATACTGGTTCGACCCTGCCCGATCTCCTTTGTCACGGTCCCAAGGATCGAGAGTACTTCAACCATGATCTTTACGATAATGTCTGTCATAGCTGCCGTCGGTCGGACCTCGATATATTTCTCGAGTCGCTTAAAGAAGTATTCCAAGCGGCAAAACAATTCTACGACAATACTTTGGGTAGCGCGGACATCCTTGACGGCCTAGTAGATTGAGGTTTCACCGAGACACACATCGGGTCAAGAAAGACACTCACCTGAAGGAGGACACCAATCCCAGCAAAGATCGCGTTCGAGGGTGGGAATATCTGTCATCATATAAATCAGAGGGTAGATCTCGAGCGGCTCAGGGTCTCGGAATTACCAATCCAACACCGTTACCGAGGGCCACAGAGAATGCGTACAAGACATTGACGGTGGGATCGAGCCACTTTGTCCACCCTTCGTCGGCAGTATGAGATCGATCAAACGTCTGGACTTGAGTTCGAAGCACGGCGAGAATGGCAACAGGAGAGTCGCAAGACTGTAGCTGGGCGATTAGGGGATGGGAGGTGATGTCTCGTTTTGTCTGCTTTTTGTATGCTTCCAAAGCAGCCGTAAAGATTGCCTCAAAGCTCGAGGAGGAGGTAGAGGTGGACGGAACTTGGGACATAGCGCTAGTTGAGGGAGCTCAATTGGATGTTTGGGGGATAATGAGATTGTCACAAGGGCATTGATTCACGCCAGCACATAATTACTACCGAGACGCCTCGTGTATGGTAGATAGCCGCCCAGATATTCCCAGGAGCCAGCCACTATGATAGCCCGGATGCATTTGGACACGCACACATAATAGCTTGAATACTCAACCCGAGATGATATACGCAGTGATGTATAGATTCGTTCATCGCTCCAACCTGAGGCTAGGTGTGAGCAGAGGCTACGAGAATCAACTCGGAATCCTACGAGGAGCCTACATGATCAAGTCCCCGGGCCGTCTTTGCGCGCTGCGTACGTGCTACAGTCTTCATCAGCAAATTAAAATTAAAATTTTAGGTGCTTACCAAAATTGAAAGAGCTTATGTAGGCTATAACCACATTTAAGCTCATATTATTATTATGACAAAATAACAATCACTTGTAATTGAGCCACGATCACCAACGCATATATCTCAGTGCTTATGATCCTGTGGGTCACACGCAGTCCATTCGTAAGCGCTTATAATTTCTGTGAAAGTCTCATGGCCGAGTTGTAAGTAGTACAATTTTTGGACGGTTCTTGTGGCTGAATTATAATTTGTGGGCCAAGTTATAAGTTTGTCGCTTTCCGATGGCTCGCGGCTGGGTTTTAGTTGCCATATCAGTCTCGCGTTCTCGGTCCTCATGGCGTCGCACCCTGCCGTCGATCTCAACACTCCCCTTCCCTCACACAGATACAGACACACACACTCTCCCTCTCGCTTTCTCTTCGTTCCTTCATCATATCGCATCAAATGGGCCTCAACGACGACAGCCACCCGTACTTGCCTCGCAAGCGGCCCCTTGGCCACTCATAGACAGGCCACGCGTCCCCACATTCCGTGCCATCTTTGTCCCTCAACACCCCGTCTCCGTCGTATCGCCCATACCACCTACCATTTGATAGGGAATACCACGGGTTGGCAAAACCCGTACGGGTCACGGGTACGGGTAGTCATTATCCAACCCGTGCAAAACCTTTACCCATAGCGTGAGTACCCGCGGGTTTTTGCAGGTTTTTCAACTAGTCTCATCATTCTTTACTTATCTCGCTCACTCACCCCTCATTATAGAATGGGCATCAACTTGAATGGCAACCACCACCCGTTTCCAGCAACGGCAAACCCACAATGGCAAATGGCCTCAGGGCACCCGTAGACCGGCTGCACCCCGAGCCGTCTTTTTTTTGGTGCGTCGGTGTCAGCAGCCTCCTTAGTAACGCAATTAAACGTCTTTTCTATCATGTCTTGCTTCACACTCGCCTTCCAACATCACTGGTGGCTCACCTGCACCGCCCAGACCCTTCCTTGCCTCACCTAGGCTCAGATGTACGCGCCAGTAACACAGACGCCTAGCATTATATTTTTGTACTCTTGGATCCAGCTAAGTGTTTTTTTGGGACCCCGTGACGTGTTTGCTGACTTTATTGTATGCGGGCCTTGTGCTCCTCATCCACCACGATCCAACCATTCCCTGAAATTGTCAAGACGCTTCGCCGGGGACAAGGCAATCAAGACAACCTCGATAACGGGACCACAACGACCGAGGCGACGGCGATCGAGGCAACCATGACGACTTCGGCAACGGCGACAAGGCAACCTTGACGACCTCGAGGCAACCACGATGGCCTTGGTCACGGCAGTGAGGCCACCACGATGACTGAGGCGACAGCGATGAGGCCACCATGACGACCTCGACAACGGCGGTGGGGTAACTACGACTATCTCAGCGATGGCCACCGCGACGGCGGCGGGGCGACTACGACGGCGATGGGATCCTACAATGATCACGGGGCGACGACAGACACCGTCATGAGTACTAGTACTAGTAATAGAGTAATATATTAACATTTGAGCCGACTTTGAGACTGAGAAGGGGAGCTCAAGGACATGCGAGTACGGGTAGCCCCAAAATGACCCGGGGGTCACCCGTAGTATTCCCTACCTCCCTCTGCTCCTCTCCTCTCTAACCTCTGCGGAATCCCCTCCGCTTCGGACTCAACGGACTCGGCTCCTTACACCGCTGCCGCCCCTGCTATTCAAGTATAAGAGTCTTGGGTCCGTGTTGATGGCTCTGTGGTGTAGTGGTAATATTTGTCACGATTCAACTCATTATGTCAGCACTCATTGACCGCATGCCGGTGTTCAAATCCGTTTCAATCCGTTTATTATGTATAGCAACTTGGTATTCTAAAATCTGAGATGGATGTCTGTTAATAAATAATAAACAAAAATTAAGACAGAGCAAAAAGGTCAAAGTAAGTTACAATGATAACGTTGTGATTTTTCCCTAGTTATACTCTGAGTTAAAATCAATTATAAGTGCATACAACCCATATGAAGGGTATTAGGCAATACAATCCACAAAAGCGATTACCATTCGCCAGCATAATTGTGACTGATCGTCAATAGATTTCCGAATTGGGGAGCTATCATATGCACTTTCACTGATTTATAATCCAGGTTCTGCTCACACCGCTTACGGTGATTATAAGTGATTATAATCACCCAATATTTTTCCTTGTTTTTGCTGATGTTTGCGTGCCACCTCCGCGCCAGCCAGGACAAGAAGGCGCTGACCTTATAACACGTGTGCCCTTTGGCAGCTATTTTGAAAACCGTAGACGTTTGTGAAAAAAGGATGATTGATTGGTCACGCCAAACAATATCCTCATTGTAGAGTTTGGCGACACTCCAGCACTGACGCTCAGTAAAAAAGGAAAAACCGGAATTAGTCATCGGCAGTCCGGGGTTGTCAGCCGTGGGTCACTGTGGGTCAATTCGAGTCGAGCCGAGACTGCCGGGAGTCAAAATTAGTCAAAATTTTTGCAAAGTCCGGCCAAGCCGGATGAAAGTCATTTAGTAGTCAGATCTAGTCACCAGAAAACTAGCAATAGTTACAGCAGGGCACATCGACATGAGCTGACTGAAATTATCTTTTTTCTTACATAATGAAACTCGGTAATGATTGCCTTACTGTATTTACTGTACAGTACATTTTTGATTGTCTGCACAACCTGATGCTACAATGTCGACCAATCCTGACAACACCGACAGAACTGGAAATGATGGCTGGGAGGACGTGGGCAGCTCACTAGAAGATGCAGCATGTGTTACGATTTTTCCTTGGACTTGTTCTTTCGCATGTTACTATTCCTCTCCCCATACTATACGAGCCCTGTACGATTACATGGACTTTATGATTACTCGGTTCCTATCACGCGCCCTGCTTATCGATGTCCCCTTCTGATAAAGTTCGACAGGTGCTAGTTTCTGACTTGTTCCCAATCACGTGCGACCCCGCATGATTCGCCTTTGACCTCGATATATCTATGCCTTGTTCTCTTTATGCCTATCCCTTTGTTCCTTAACTTGACAATCGCGCCATCTATTTGTAGCAACCACACAGTATAACCTCTATTTAAGCCTAGTCATACCTAGCTTGTACGGTAGACTAGACTTCTTGTGTAATACTACACTGGTGTAACGCCGTCACGACGTTAGCTCGACTTGAGCTCGAATGGCGGTAACGACTTAGCGATGTATCGAAGTGTCAACTTGAAGACTCGAAGGTCCAAGCCCTTGTCTTAGTGAATGCGCGGAGGCACACCGACAAGTCCTTTACTAGACTGCTCACGATCGGAGTCAGAGTTCGTAGAAAAGCGAGGAAGAAGAGAGAAGAAAAAGTGACGATTCAAGAAGACCAAGATGGCGTATCTTGGTCTTCACAAGACAGTTTAAATACAAATCAAGCAGGCTTTCAAGCGCTGCTATGAGTCACAGTAATGTAGCGTCCAACGTATCGCGTAAGTATCTCAATCCAAGTACCACTACTACCAGTATTAGTGGCGTCGGTCATCAGTCAGCTATCGTACCGTATCACCTATCGCACTACCGTATCACCTATCGCACTACCGTATCACCGTGGTTAAGTCCGCAACTAATCTACCTTACCGCCGTAGTTGCAACCGGTACAGTAAGGGTGTCCGAGCCGAAACGTAACATTACCCTCCTTTTTAGCATGAGGCCCCAGACTCACCGAAAGTCTCTGGCCGGCCAGTCCCTCTGTTCATCGGCAATGCGCTCGAGAGCGGTGGCGCGCTCCAACCTGTAGATCGAATCTTGACGGTCGTTCTGCGCACACGCGATCATGTCCCGCAGCTGCGCCACTCTCGCCCGAAGTCGTTCCAGCTCAAAGCTGGCCGCGCGGTAGCGCGTGACCTCCGCGGTGAGTGTCTCGTCGTTGATGCGGTTGAGGGCACGGTCGGTGATCTTGTCCGCGGCGAAGATGACGAGATCTTCGTGGGGATACGTGGGGCGCAGCGCGGCGCTGACATGAGGTTCGGCGTAGAGGGGCTTACCATACAAATGAGGAGAGCCCGGTATGACTCCCAGTATAAGGGGGTCCGCCCCTCCGATGATCTGGACATGCGACGCGTCCCTCTCTACTCCGTCGGGTCCGGTGATGGGGTATGGAATGTGATGGGGTCTTCTATTCGCCCGGAACCCTTCAGGCGCAATAACGTGCGCCGGGTCGTCAGCGGCGGTGAAGGGACGGTGGTCGGCGGCGCCTGGTACACGCACACGTCCTCGATACATGGCGGTCCCGTCAGAGTTGACGAGCCAGGGTGTGATGCGGGGATTAGTAGGGTCGCCTTTCGTTCGAAGGAAGGCGTGGCGTGCCGGGTAGTAATCGTCGTCGTCATGGCCAGCCTCAGCAGCCTCCATCGCTGCCGCCGCTCGCGCATCTCTCTCAGTCGGGCCGCGGCTGAGTCTAACTGTTCCCTCTGCCATTCCGCCGCTACCCTCCTCCAACCGTCCAACTCGTACTCCAGGAGAGCTTGAACGCTCGTGGTCGCGCGGGAAAACTCCGCGAACGCCGATGAGGTCGTCGCTTGGGGGGATGGCAGCGATGGGTTCGCGCTCTCCCTGTTCGTCTCGGAAGACGTGGACGACGGCGGATTCATCGTCGGGCTGTTGCGTGGGGTCTGGGAATCGGGCGAGGACGTTTGCCCATTCTTGTGCGGTGATACGGCCCTCTGGCTGGCCGACAGGTGTGTACGGGGTGATTTGGGTGTTGGGAATCTCGGTCTCGTCGTCTTCAGTGAGGAGGGCCCGAGCGTCTTCTGCAAGGGAGTCGAGGAGGATCGCTTGGGTGACATGTCGCAGAGGGGAAGTGGGCATGAGAGTGGAGGTTGTAGAGCGAAGGAATAGGGGATGACTTTCCTCTGCGCGGATGGAACCCCTTTTAACTACTGCCCCGTGTGCTTGCGCTTCCTGATAGAGTCGAAGCGCCTCTGGTGCGAAGACATCATTTTCGTTAACCCACTGATTCTCCGAGTCTGGGTATCCCTTCCATTTGATAAGGTACTGGAGTCGTCGTCCCCTGCCGAAGTGCCGAGAGTCCAGAATGGCCTCGACTTCGTATTCTTCTTCTCCATCGATCAACTCGGGCGGTGGTCGTGTGAAATTTTCGCCGTGGAGGGGCGTTTGTTTGTATGGTGTGAGAAGATTGATGTGGAATACTGGGTGGATGCTCCACTGCGTGGGAAGTTCCAATCGATAATTATAGGGGGACATCACCTGTGTCACCCGAAAGGGTCCGTGGCGTCGCGCCGCTAATTTTGCTGTGGGCTGATTGGTGCGAAGGTGTTTGCCTTCGAGCCACACGAGGTCTCCAGTTTTGAATTTGGGCGTATCTTTGTTACGGACCCACGCTTCTTGCGCCTTCTTCATGAGTCGTTGGGCGTTCTCTCTTGCCTCCTTTAGTTGGGTTAGCCGCTTCGTGACCTGAGGAAGGGGGGATGGCTTATCAGTCCAATCCGCTTGGGGGTTGTACCCCATCAGGAGTTGAAACGGTGATTGTTTCGTGTGTTCATGAGGCCAATTGTTGTGCGCGAATTCGGCGATTGGTAGATAAGCAACCCAGTTGTCCTGTCGTTCATTTACCCAGAAACGCAGGTATTGTTCCAGCCATTGGTTGGTGCGCTCGGACTGTCCATCGGTGCGTGGGTGATATGCAGTTGATATGTTCTGCTGAATGCCCAGGATGCGGCACACTTCTCTGGTGAACTTTGATGCGAATCGGGGGTCTCGGTCACTGATGCATTTGCGAGGTAATCCGAATCGCTTGAACACATGAGCGACGTACAGGGCTGCTGTTTCTTCTGCGGTTATTTCCTCTCGACATGGGATGAAGATTGAAGCTTTGCTGCAATCGTGATCCGTGACTGTCAGTATACTGTCACATCCCTTTGACTGCGGGAGTTTGGTGATGAAGTCCATGGCGACCGTTTGAAAAGGGGTCGCGTCTAGCTCCGGCGTGATAGGGTGTAGCGCGGCTCGTATAGGCCTTGTGTTGACCTTGTTCCTTTGGCATTCCGCGCAACCTTGTACGTACTCATATACATCTCGTCGTAATCGGGGCCACCAGTAATGTCGTTCCAGAATCCGTTGCGTCCTTGCGATGCCCGGGTGCCCGTGTATCGGCAAATCGTGGTGATCATGTATTAGCACCCGATATGTGGATGCAGGTCCAGTTATTACGAACCTGCCGTCCTTGTACCATTCTCCTTCTATCTTCTTGAGGCGATGGGGGTCTACCCACATCTTAATCACCTCGTTGTCTTGTTGGTGTCTTGGTTGCAGTAAATTTGGGTTTGCTACGAAGGTTCGTGCGGTGTTGAGGGTCCTTACGAAAACTTCTGGGGGCAGGACAACGACTTCGCTGTTATCGCTTGCTCCTTGATCGTAATCTGGACGTCTTGAAAGCGCGTCCGCCCTGCCGTTGTTCTTCCCTTTGATGTGGTGAATTTCGAAGTCGTATTCTGAGAGTTCGAGCACTTCCCTGGCAACCCGTCTGCTGATCTTTTGTGGTGACTTCCAATACTGCAGGTTGAGGTGATCCGAATATATTTTGATTTTGTGCGGGGCCCCGGCAAGTAGCGGTCTCCAATTCCGCAGCGACTTGACTATTGCGAGCAACTCCAAGTCGTAGATGTCGTAGTTCCGTTCCGCTTCTGAGAGCGTGGCGGAGTAATAGCCTATAGGGTGTCGTTTTCCGTCAGATTTTCTTTGTAATAGCACGGCCCCCACCGCATATCCAGAGGCATCGACCTCCAACTCAAACGGGTCTTGAAGGACCGGGTGCGCCAGCACTGGTTCCTCCGTCACTAGGCGTTTGAGGGTGTTGAACGCTTTGTCTTCTTCGTCCGTCCACCTCCATTCTTCATCTTTTCGTGTCAGTTTGGTTAGTGGTTTTGCGTGGTTTGCGAATCCGCGGATGAAGAGTCTGTAAAAGTTGCAAAAGCCAAGGAACGAGCGAACATCTTTGACTTTCGTTGGCGTTGGCCAATCTTTAATGCCTTGAACTTTTACGGGGTCCATTCGGGTCACCCCCCTTTCAAGGATTACCCCCAGGTAATCCATCCGCGGTTGATGGAAAAGACACTTCTCGAGTTTGAAATAGAGGTCGTGCTCTCGTGCAACGCTCAGAACGTCGCGTACCGCATTTATGTGGGCTGCCAAATCATGATCAAAATGAGTGGCAATGCCAATATCATCCATGTAAACACGTATCGTCGTTCCTAAGCGTTCGTGCTTTGCGATCGTGTCGCGATAAATGTGATTCATCATCGCTTGGAAGGTCGCAGGGGAGTTAGTGAGGCCGAAGAACATGACTGTGGGCTCAAAAAGGCCGAATTTGGTTTTGAACGCTGCCTTTTCTTGATCGCCGTCACGAATGCGAATATTGTTGTACCCCCAACGGACATCGAGTTTCGTGTAGATGTGTGCATTGCTGAGATCGAGGATGAGGTCTTGGATTAGCGGTAGCGGATACTGGTTTTGTATTGTGTGGGAGTTGATGACACGGTAATCCTGTACCGGGCGTAGTTTTCCGTCCTTCTTTTTAATAAAGAAGAAGGATGAGGCGTACGGGGAAATAGAAGGGCGTAGATACCCTTGCTTCAGCTTCTCGTCCAGGAACTCTTTCAGTTCGTTTTCCTCTTTCTGTGTCATTGGATATATTTTGCAGTCGATTGCGGCTGGTGCTGATGGCTTGAAGTCTATGGCATGATCCCATGGGCGTGATGGAGGGAAGCGGTGCGAGGCTTGCTCGTCGAATAGTGTGCTAAATTCAGTGTAACGTCGTCACGACGTCAGCTCGACTTGAGCTCGAATGGTGGTAACGACTTAGCGATGTATCGAAGTGTCAACTTGAAGACTTGAAGGTCCAAGCCCTTGTCTTAGTGAATGCGTGGAGGCACACCGACAAGTCCTTTACTAGACTGCTCACGATCGGAGTCGGAGTTCGTAGAAAAGTGAGGAAGAAGAGAGAAGAAGAGTGACGATTCAAGAAGACCAAGATGGCGTATCTTGGTCTTCACTAGACACTATAAATACAAGTCGAGCAGGCTTTCAAGCGCTGCTATGAGTCACAGTATGGTAGTGTCCAACGTGTCGCGTAAGTAGCTCGAATCCTAATACTACTACTACTAGTATTAGTGGCGTGGTCTTCAGTCAGCAATCGTGCGCAATCTCCTATCGTACTCGTATCGCCTATCGTAAGTCCGTCACTAATATACCTTACCGCCGTAGTGACAACCGGTACAGTAAGGGTACAAGTCATGTAGTCCGTCCGAGCCGAAACGTGACATCACCCTCTTTTCAGCGTGAGACCCCGACTCACCGAAAGTCCCTAGCCGGCCAGTCGCGCTGTTCATCGGCAATGCGCTCGAGTGCCGTAGCGCGCTCCAGTCGGTAGATGGAGTCTTGTTGGTCGCTTTGGGCGCACGCGATCATGTCGCGGAGCTGGGCCACTCTGGCACGAAGTCGCTCCAGTTCGAAACTGGCCGCGCGGTAGCGCGTGACTTCCGCCGTAAGCGTCTCGTCGTTGATGCGATTGAGCGCGCGGTCCGTAATCTTGTCCGCGGCGAAGATGATGAGATCTTCGTGAGGGTACGTGGGGCGCAGCGCGGCGCTAATGTGTGGCTCGGCGTAGAGGGGCTTACCATAGAGATGGGGCGAGCCAGGTATCACCCCGAGTATGAGGGGATCTGCCCCTCCGATAATCTGGACATGAGATGCGTCCCTCTCTACTCCGTCGGGCCCGGTGATGGGGTAGTGAATGTGATGGGGTCGTCGATTTGCCCGGAACCCTTCAGGCGCAATAACGTGCGCGGGGTCGTCAGCGGTGGTGAAGGGACGGTGGTCTGCGGCGCCTGGTACACGCACACGTCCTCGATACATGGCGGACCCGTCGGAGTTGACGAGCCAGGGTGTGATGCGGGGATTAGTAGGGTCGCCTTTCGTTCGAAGGAAGGCGTGCCGTGCCGGGTAGTAATCGTCGTCGTCATGGCCAGCCTCAGCAGCCTCCATCGCTGCCGCCGCTCTCGCATCTCTCTCAGTCGGGCCGCGGCTGAGTCTAACTGTTCCTTCTGCCACTCCGCCGCTACCCTCCTCCAACCGTCCAACTCGTACTCCAGGAGAGCTTGAACGCTCGTCGTTGCTCGGGAAAATTCCGCGAACGCCGACGAGGTCGTCGCTTGGGGGGATGGCAGCGATGGGCTCGCGCGCCCCATGTTCGTCGCGGAAGACATGGGCGACGGCGGACTCGTCGTCGGGCTGTTGCGTGGGGTCTGGGAATCGGGCAAGGACATTGGCCCACTCTTGCGCGGTGATACGGCCCTCTGGCTGGCCGACAGGTGTGTATGGGGTGATTTGGGTGTTGGGAACCTCGGTCTCATCGTCTTCTGCGAGGAGGGCCCGAGCGTCTTCGGCAAGGGAGTCGAGGAGTATCGCTTGGGTGACATGTCGTAGAGGGGAAGTGGGCATGAGAGTGGAGATGATAGAGCGAAGGAAAGGGGAATGACTCTCCTGAGCTTGGGTTGAGCCCCTTTTAACCATTCTCCCGTGTGCTTGCGTTTCCTGATAAAGACGGAGTGCTTCCGGTGCAAAGACATCCTCTTTGTTGACCCACTGATTTTCCGAGTCCGGGTATCCCTTCCATTTGACGAGGTATTGGAGTCGTCGTCCCCTGCCGAAGTGCCGGGAGTCCAGGATGGCCTCGACTTCATATTCTTCTTCTCCATCAATCAGCTCGGGCGGTGGTCGTGTGAAATTTTCGCCGTGAAGGGGCGTTTGTTTGTACGGTGTGAGAAGATCGATGTGGAACACTGGGTGGATGCTCCACTGTGTGGGAAGTTCCAATCGATAATTATAGGGGGACATCACCTGTGTCACCCGAAAGGGTCCGTGGCGCCGTGCCGCTAATTTTGCTGTGGGCTGATTGGTGCGAAGGTGTTTGCCTTCTAGCCATACAAGGTCTCCAATTTTGAACTTGGGCGTATCTTTGTTGCGGACCCACGCTTCTTGCGCCTTCTTCATGAGCCGCTGGGCGTCTTCTCTTGCCTCTTTTAGCTGGGTTAGCCGTTTCGTGACCTGAGGAAGGGGAGATGGCTTATCGGTCAAGTCCGCTTGAGGGTTGTACCCCATCAGGAGTTGAAACGGTGATTGTCTCGTGTGTTCATGAGGCCAATTGTTGTGCGCGAATTCGGCGATTGGTAGGTAAGCGACCCAATTGTCTTGTCGCTCATTTACCCAGAAGCGCAGGTATTGTTCCAGCCATTGGTTGGTATGCTTGGACTGTCCATCGGTGCGTGGGTGGTATGCAGTTGATATGTTCTGCTGAATGCCTAGAATGCGGCATACTTCTCTGGTGAACTTCGACGCGAATCGGGGGTCTCGATCACTGATGCATTTGCGAGGTAATCCAAAGCGCTTAAACACATGAGCGACGTACAGGGCTGCCGTTTCTTCTGCGGTTATTTCCTCTCGACATGGGATGAAGACTGAGGCTTTGCTGCAGTCGTGGTCTGTGATTGTCAGTATACTGTCGTACTCCTTCGACGGCGGGAGCTTGGTGATAAAGTCTATGGCGACCGTTTGAAAGGGGGTCGCTTCTAGCTCCGGCGTGATAGGGTGTAGCGCGGCTCGTATGGGCCTTGTGTTGACCTTGTTCCTTTGGCATTCCGCACAGCCTTGTACGTATTCATATACATCTTTTCGCAGTCGGGGCCACCAGTAGTGTCGTTCCAGAATTCGTTGCGTCCTTGCGATGCCGGGGTGCCCATGTATTGGCAGATCGTGGTGATTGTGTATTAGCACCCGATATGTGGATGCAGGTCCAGTTATTACGAACCTGCCATCCTTGTACCATTCTCCTTCTATCTTCTTGAGGCGATGGGGATCTACCCACATCTTAATCACCTCCCCGTCTTGTTGGTGTCTTGGTTGCAGTAGATTTGGGTTTGCCGTGAAAGTTCGTGCGGTGTTGAGGGTTCTTACGAAGACTTCGGGTGGTAAGACAACGACCTCGCTGTTGTCGCTTGCTCCTTGGTCGTAATCTGGGCGTCTCGAAAGCGCATCTGCCCTGCCGTTGTTCTTTCCCTTGATGTGGTGAATTTCGAAGTCATATTCTGAGAGTTCGAGCACTTCCCTAGCAACCCGTCTACTGATCTTTTGTGGTGACTTCCAATATTGCAGGTTGAGGTGGTCCGAATATATTTTGATTTTGTGCGGGGCTCCAGCGAGCAGCGATCTCCAGTTCCTCAGCGCCTTGACTATCGCGAGCAACTCTAAGTCATAGATATCGTAATTTCGTTCCGCTTCCGAGAGTGTGGCGGAGTAATAGCCTATAGGGTGTCGCTTTCCGTCAGATTTCCTTTGTAATAGTACGGCTCCCACCGCGTATCCGGAGGCATCAACCTCCAATTCGAACGGGTCCTGAAGGACCGGGTGTGCCAGCACTGGTTTGTTACGTCGTCACGACGTTAGCTCGACTTGAGCTCAGATGGCGATAACAACTTAGCAATATATCGGTACGTCAACTTGAAGACACGAAGGTCCAAGCCCTTGCTCTGGGGAATACGCGGAGGTACCCTGGCAAGTCACGATGTAGAGTCACGAGCGAAGTCGGACAACTGTCTGATAGAGGCGAAAGGCTTTGAATAGGAGAAAGAAAAGAGAAAGCAAGTGACGATTCAAGAAGACCAAGATGGCGTATCTTGGTCTTCACAAGACAGCTTAAATACACATTCTAGCAGGCTTAGAAGCGCTGCTATGAGTCACCGTAGGTAGCGTCCAACGTATCGCAGAAACAACGCAAACTAATACTACTAGTACCTGTACTAGTATCGAGTCATCGAGGCACCGCTCAGTCAGCTATCGTACCCGTATCGCCTATCGCACCACCGTATCACCGTAAGTAAGTCCGCAACTAATATACCTTACCGCCGTAGTTGCAACCGGTACAGTAAGGGTCAAGTCGTTATCACCGTGTATAATCGAAACGTGACAGGTTCTTCCGTTACTAGGTGTTTGAGGGTATTGAATGCTTTGTCTTCTTCGTCCGTCCATCTCCATTCTTCATTTTTTCGCGTCAGTTTGGTGAGTGGTTTTGCGTGGTTTGCGAATCCGCAGATGAAGAGTCTGTAAAAGTTGCAAAAGCCGAGGAACGAACGAACGTCTTTGACTTTTGTTGGTGTTGGCCAATCTTTAATGCCTTGAACTTTTACGGGGTCCATTCGGGTCACCCCCCTTTCAAGGATTACCCCCAGGTAATCCATCCGCGGCTGATGGAACAGACACTTCTCGAGTTTGAAGTAGAGGTCGTGTTCGCGTGCGACGCCCAGAACATCGCGCACTGCATTTATGTGGGCTGCCAAGTCATGGTCAAAATGAGTCGCGATGCCAATATCGTCCATGTAAACACGTATCATCGTTCCTAAGCGTTCGTGCTTCGCAATCGTGTCGCGATAAATGTGATTCATCATCGCTTGGAAGGTCGCAGGGGAGTTGGTGAGGCCAAAGAACATGACCGTGGGTTCGAAGAGGCCGAATTTTGTTTTGAACGCTGCCTTTTCCTGATCACCATCGCGAATGCGAATATTGTTGTAGCCCCAACGGATATCGAGCTTCGTGTAGATGTGTGCATTACTGAGGTCTAGGATGAGGTCTTGGATCAACGGCAGCGGATACTGATTTCGTATTGTGTGGGAGTTGATGACACGGTAGTCCTGTACCGGGCATAGTTTTCCGTCCTTCTTTTTGATAAAAAAGAAGGATGAGGCGTACGGGGAGATAGAAGGGCGTAGATACCCCTGCTTCAACTTCTCATCAAGGAACTCTTTCAGCTCACTTTCCTCCTTTTGTGTCATCGGATATATCTTGCAGTCAATTGCGGCTGGCGCTGACGGTTTGAAGTCGATGGCATGATCCCATGGCCGCGATGGTGGGAAGCGGTGCGAGGCCTGCTCGTTGAATAACATGTTAAATTCGGCGTATACTGGGGGCAATACTGCCGCCGTTTGCTGTTGTTTCGCGGATATGGCCAGTTCCGTTGAAGTAGTGGCACGCACGAATGTTGACTCGTCTTCTAGTTCTTAAATGATTGCTTCTTTTTCTGCAACAATTAAGGCCCGTACAGCGGGCGCCGTAAGTAAGTCTTCGGTAGTGGCCAGAACTACCGGCTGCATGTCCGGATGCATAGTTGCTGTTGCCCAACTGATTGTGGGCTCGAAGGTGCTCAGCCATGGGTATCCCAGTACCATGTCTTCGCTGCCGAGGTCGGTTACCAAGAAGGTCATCTTCTTGATCTGTCCGCGTGTTTTCACTTCGAGGTTAACATAATGAGTGATTAACCCAGCTTTATTTTCCGTATTATCTATGTTCCATATCTTGCGAGGCGTTTCTAATTGCTGCACGGGGATTCCGGCTCGTGTCGCCATTCCTGGTTTGATGAAGTTGTCGGTGGCTCCAGAGTCCACCAATGCGTTTGTTTCAGTCGTTCGGTAATTCGTATGGACAGTCACTGGAATTCGCAGAGATCGGTAGCGCGTTGTCACAATTACAGAATTACATTGCAAGGCCCTCACCCAGACTGACGGGTTCAGGCGCTCTGAAAACCCTCCTTTCCCCACAAATCTTGAAGTATGAGGTCTTTAACCTCATCCGTGCTGTTGGCCACCTGTGTAAGCCATTCCTTCGCCTGCTCTCCCGCCGTTTTTACCGCTTTGATTTGTGGCGCGGGCGTTGCGCTGGGTGCCGGTGTGGCGTACCCTGGCAGCGATGGTTCGTATTGAGAGACGGGCCCCGGGGATCCCGGCCATTGCAGTGGCCAGGCGGTTTCCGTCATTCTGCTGCTGGACGGAGGGTTCTGCCATTGTCTCTGCTGTCGAGGGTATGGGCAGTTTCGTGAGAGGTGTCCTGGTGCGTGACAGTTGTAGCAAAGGACGTTCCTTAGGTCTCTCCTGGACCTGCCTCTTCCTCGTCCTCGAGCTCCGGGGCCTCCCCTTGGAGGGAAGGGTGGCGTAGGCCAGTCGTGATGGGGCAATTTGTTAAAGTCGATTTCTTCCGATCGGCTAGCCGTACTTTGGCACGGTCGGCGGAAGTGTCCATGGCCCATGGGTTGGTTTGAGGCAAATTTTGTGGTAATGCCCATCCCGCGTTCCCGGACTGCTTCTTTGGTTGGTTCGTTGTGCTCTTGTACTCGTTGAGCCTGGCTTTGAGGTGGATGTAATTCTTCTGTCGTTTGAGGACGGCCCTCTTCCAGTCGTCGAATGTCAGGGGTTCGTCAAACTGGAACGCGTTTTTAAACAGTTCCTTGGGCAAACCAGACGTAAACAAGTCGATGGTTTGTGGTTCATTGAGGTGGTAATGAGCCTTCCGTGCTAGTTGTTCGAAGTTGTTGACGTACTTGTCAATGTCCTCCCCCACCATTTTGAAGCCTTTTCGTAGTATGGCTTGTGCTTGCTCTCTTTCTAGCGTGTTTTCGAATCGTTGGCTGAATCCGTCAGCCACGGCGTCCCATAAACCTCGAGTGTAGGGGCTGATCCCTCGTTGTATTTGCTGATTGAGCCAGTTCAGGAAGGATAGAACCCATTCGCTGACTGCTCCTCCTTTGATGTAAGACAAGAATAGGAGGCATCTCCTATAGTCGTTGCGCATGATGGGGGCATCTAGATTCATGCCCCAGTATACATGCCACTGTGTGAGGAACTGATCGACTTTAAGTCGGTCTCCGTCAAAGATAGAAGGTGGCTCGCCGGTTAGTTTTTCGTTGGGGTGTCCTATGCCCCCTGCTCCTCCACCTCCTCCGCCACCGCCGCCTCCTCCTCCTCCTCCTGGTGGGGTACGGGGTGGTTCCCTTGGTGGTTCAGTTCTTCGTAGGTCGAATGGAACACCTCCTCCAGGTGGTGGCGGCGGGTCGCCTCCCGGTCCTCCTATGCCCGGGGGCAGCTCCATTGTTAGTTGTCTTTCGGATGGGGGGTCTCCCCTATCAGAGCCTATTGCTCTGAAGATTGCGGCGTCGTCCGCGGTCATACGTACTCCCGTTTCGGGGTTAATGGGCATAAGGGTGGCCCTTGCTTCTTCCTGCACTACTCGCGCTTCTTCCAGCGCAACTTCTTCCATAGCTCGCGTTATTGTGGCCATAATGGCTGGGGATCGGATGTGAATAGGTTCGGGTTCTGTGATGTGTGCGGACTCAGCTCGTTCTATTAGGAGATCTTGTATTGCTCCTCCGCTTGTTTCGGTCTGATTTGGTTCTCGTCCTTCACTTTCTTCTTCCGATTCTTCTGCTCCCTCTGAGACTACTTCCCCTGTGGAGTGTTCTCGTACTTGTCCGTCAATAGGTCCCCAATCTGCTCTGCTATTGAGCTCTCGTGCGTCGATATCGCAACGATATCTGGGCCCTGCTGGTCGTATAACGTCCCACTGGGAGTCTATGGGGTTCCACGTAACTTCTACCCAACACAAATGGTCGAAGTTGAACTCAACTGGACGGTACCGCGAGGGTCCGTTGAACTCTACAAAGTATCCGGTTTCTTCTTGTCGCTCCCTCCAACTGGCAGCTTGTAAAAAGCGCGTAGGGACGTTTCGTTCTCCTCTTCTCGGGATCGAGTATGGACGAAAACTCGTCCACTGGTCTCTGGTTGTTACAGCCACTATGGGATCTTGGTCTTAATGTAACGTCGTCACGACGTCAGCTCGACTTGAGCTCGAATGGCGGTAACGACTTAGCGATGTATCGAAGTGTCAACTTGAAGACTCGAAGGTCCAAGCCCTTGTCTTAGTGAATGCGTGGAGGCACACCGACAAGTCCTTTACTAGACTGCTCACGATCGGAGTCGGAGTTCGTAGAAAAGCGAGGAAGAAGAGAGAAGAAGAGTGACGATTCAAGAAGACCAAGATGGCGTATCTTGGTCTTCACTAGACACTATAAATACAAGTCGAGCAGGCTTTCAAGCGCTGCTATGAGTCACAGTATGGTAGCGTCCAACGTGTCGCGTAAGTAGCTCGAATCCTAATACTACTACTACTAGTATTAGTGGCGTGGTCTTCAGTCAGCAATCGTGCGCAATCTCCTATCGTACTCGTATCGCCTATCGTAAGTCCGTCACTAATATACCTTACCGCCATAGTGACAACCGGTACAGTAAGGGTACAAGTCATGTAGTCCGTCCGAGCCGAAACGTGACATTCAGTGTATACTGGGGGCAGCACAGCTGCCGTTTGCTGTTGTTTCGCGGATATGGCCAGTTCTGTCGAAGTCGTGGCACGGGCGAATGCTGATTCGTCTTCTAACTCTTGAACGATTGCCTCTCTTTCTGCGACAATTAATGCCCGTACAGTGGGTGTTGTGAGTAGTTCTTCGGTAGTGGCTAGGACCACCGGCTGCATGTCCGGATGCATGGTTGCTGTTGCCCAACTGATTGTAGGCTCGAAGGCGCTCAGCCATGGATATCCCAGTACCATGTCTTCGCTGCCAAGGTCGGTTACCAAGAAGGTCATTTTCTTGATCTGTCCGCGTGTTTTTACTTCGAGGTTAACATAATGAGTGATTAACCCAGCTTTATTTTCCGTGTTGTCTATGTTCCATATCTTGCGAGGCGTTTCTAATGTCTGTACGGGAACTCCAGCCCGTACCGCCATTCCTGGTTTGATAAAGTTGTCAGTGGCTCCAGAGTCCACCAATGCGTTTGTTTCAGTCGTTTGGTAATTCGTGTGAACAGTCACTGGAATTCGCAGAGATCGGTAGCGCGTTGTCACAATTACAGAATTACATTGTAAGGCCCTCACCCAGACTGACGGGTTCAGGCGCTCTGAAAACCCTCTTTTCCCCACAAGTCTTGAAGTATGAGGTCTTTAACCTCATCTGTGCTGTTGGCTACCTGCGTAAGCCATTCCTTCGCCTGCTCTCCTGCCGTTTTCACCGCTTTGATTTGGGGCGTGGGCGTCGCGCTGGGTGCCGGAGTGGCATATCCTGGCAGTGATGGTTCGTATTGAGAGACGGGCCCCGGGGATCCCGGCCATTGTGACGGCCAGGCGGTTTCCGTCATTCGGCTGCTGGACGGAGGGTTCTGCCATTGTCTCTGCTGTCGAGGGTGTGGGCAGTTTCGTGAGAGGTGTCCCGGCGCGTGACAATTATAGCAAAGGACATTCCTTAGATCTCTCCGAGACCCACCTCTTCCTCGTCCTCGAGCTCCCGGGCCACCCCTCGGAGGGAAAGGTGGCGTAGGCCAGTCGTAATGGGGTAATTTGTTGAAGTCGATGTCCTCCGATCCGGCTAGCCGCACTTTGGCGCGATCGGCAGAAGTGTCCATGGCCCATGGGTTAGTTTGCGGTAAGTTCTGCGGTAACGCCCATCCCGCGTTACCGGTCTGCTTCTTTGGCTGCGTATTTGTACTCTTGTACTCGTTGAGCCTGGCCTTGAGGTGGATATAGTTCTTTTGTCGTTTGAGGACAGCTCTCTTCCAGTCATCGAATGTTATGGGTTCGTCGAACTGGAATGCGTTTTTGAACAGCTCCTTGGGCAAACCCGACGTAAATAAGTCGATGGTTTGCGGTTCATTGAGGTGGTAATGAGCCTTCCGCGCTAGCTGTTCGAAGTCGTTGACGTACTTGTCAATGTCCTCTCCCACCATTTTGAAGCCTTTTCATAGTATGGCCTGTGCTTGCTCTCTTTCCAGCGTGTTCTCGAATCGTTGGCTGAATCCATCGGCCACGGCGTTCCATAGTTCGCGAGTGTAGGGACTGATCCCTCGTTGTATTTGTCGATTGAGCCAGTTCAGGAAGGATAAAACCCATTCGCTGACTGCTCCTCCTTTGATGTAAGACAAGAATAGGAGGCATCTCCTATAGTCATTGCGCATGATAGGGGCGTCTAGATTCATGCCCCAGTATACGTGCCACTGTGTGAGGAATTGGTCGACTTTAAGTCGGTCTCCGTCAAAGATAGAGGGTGGCTCGCCGGTTAATTTTTCACTAGGATGCCCTCTGTCTCCTGCTCCTCCACCGTTTCCGCCTCCGCCTCCGCCTCCGCCTCCGCCTCCGCCTCCTCCAGGTGGGGTGTGGGGCGGTCCTCTTGGCGGCTCGGTTCTTCATAGATCGAACGGAACGCCTCCTCCAGGTGGTGGGGGCGGATCATCTCCCGGCCCTCCTGTTCCCGGGGGTAGTTCCATTGCTGGTCGTCTTTCGGATGGGGGATCTCCCCGGTCAGAGCCTATTTCTCTGAAGATCGCGGCGTCGTCCGCGGTCATGCGTATACCTGTTTCTGGGTCAATGGGCATAAGAGTGGCCCTCGCTCCTTCCTGTACTACCCGTGCTTCTTCCAACGCTACTTCTTCTATGGCTCGCGTTATTGTTGCCATAATGGCTGGGGATCGGATGTGAATAGGTTCGGGTTCTGTGATGTGGGCGGACTCAGCTCGTTCTATTAGGAGATCTTGTATTGCTCCTCCGCTTGTTTCGGTCTGATTTGGTTCTCGTCCTTCGCTTTCTTCTTCCGATTCTTCTGCTCCCTCTGAGACTACTTCTCCTGTGGAGTGTTCTCGTACTTGTCCGTCAATAGGCCCCCAATCTGCTCTGCTGTTGAGCTCTCGTGCGTCGATATCGCAATGATATCTGGGCCCTGCTGGTCGTATAACGTCCCACTGGGAGTCTATGGGGTTCCACGTAACTTCTGCCCAACACAAATGGTCGAAGTTGAACTCAACTGGACGGAACCGCGAGGGTCTGTTGAACTCTACAAAGTATCCGGTTTCTTCTTGTCGCTCCCTCCAACTGGCAGCTTGTAAAAAGCGCGTAGGGACGTTTCGTTCTCCTCTTCTCGGGATCGAGTATGGACGAAAACTCGTCCACTGGTCTCTGGTTGTTACAGCCACTATGGGATCTTGGTCTTAATGTAACGTCGTCACGACGTCAGCTCGACTTGAGCTCGAATGGCGGTAACGACTTAGCGATGTATCGAAGTGTCAACTTGAAGACTCGAAGGTCCAAGCCCTTGTCTTAGTGAATGCGCGGAGGCACACCGACAAGTCCTTTACTAGACTGCTCACGATCGGAGTCGGAGTTCGTAGAAAAGCGAGGAAGAAGAGAGAAGAAAAAGTGACGATTCAAGAAGACCAAGATGGCGTATCTTGGTCTTCACAAGACAGTTTAAATACAAATCAAGCAGGCTTTCAAGCGCTGCTATGAGTCACAGTAATGTAGCGTCCAACGTATCGCGTAAGTATCTCAATCCAAGTACCACTACTACCAGTATTAGTGGCGTCGGTCATCAGTCAGCTATCGTACCGTATCACCTATCGCACTACCGTATCACCTATCGCACTACCGTATCACCTATCGCACTACCGTGTCACCGTGGTTAAGTCCGCAACTAATCTACCTTACCGCCGTAGTTGCAACCGGTACAGTAAGGGTGTCCGAGCCGAAACGTAACAACTGGTCTAAGACAGACGCCTTCGCGCCTTCCCTTGTCTCAAGAACCCCTCGCCTTTGCTAGACCTTCGAGTCTTAGCCTTCCTCTACAATCCGAGTGACTATCGTCCTTGTGATCCTTGTGCATCACCCTGCTGAAGCTGAGCCATAGAGCTTGCGCTACCATAATCTGACTGACTTGGTACAGGTCGTACCTTACGCCTCTGTAGTGGCGTAACAGCGTGAGTCTTTCCCTTTCCCTGGGTGCTGCTAGCTCGCTCATCAATTCTTTCTCTTATCTCTCTGGGGCAGAATCGTCATATTGATGTATCACCAACCATTTCTCTGACAATTCCCTCTCCTTCTGTTACGTCGTCACGACGTTAGCTCGACTTGAGCTCAGATGGCGATAACAACTTAGCAATATATCGGTACGTCAACTTGAAGACACGAAGGTCCAAGCCCTTGCTCTGGGGAATACGCGGAGGTACCCTGGCAAGTCACGATGTAGAGTCACGAGTGAAGTCGGACAACTGTCTGATAGAGGCGAAAGGCTTTGAATAGGAGAAAGAAAAGAGAAAGCAAGTGACGATTCAAGAAGACCAAGATGGCATATCTTGGTCTTCACAAGACAGCTTAAATACACATTCTAGCAGGCTTAGAAGCGCTGCTATGAGTCACCGTAGGTAGCGTCCAACGTATCGCAGAAACAACGCAAACTAATACTACTAGTACCTGTACTAGTATCGAGTCATCGAGGCACCGCTCAGTCAGCTATCGTACCCGTATCGCCTATCGCACCACCGTATCACTGTAAGTAAGTCCGCAACTAATATACCTTACCGCCGTAGTTGCAACCGGTACAGTAAGGGTCAAGTCGTTATCACCGTGTATAATCGAAACGTGACATCACCCCCTTTTCAGCGTGAGACCCCGACTCACCGAAAGTCTCGTGCCGGCCACCCTCGCTGTTCTTCGGCAATGCGCTCCAACGCGGTGGCGCGCTCCAGTCGATAGATGGAGTCGCGCCTGTCATCCTGCGCACATTCGATCATGGCGCGGATTTGACTCAGCCTGGCGCGAAGTCGGTCCAGCTCGTAGCTGGCCACGCGGAAGCGCGTGACTTCCGCGGTGAGGGATTCGTCGTTGATGCGGTTGAGGGCGTGGTCGGTGGTCTTGTCCGCTTCGAAGACAACCAAGTCCTCGTGCGGGTACGTGGGGCGGAGCGCGGCGGGGACGTGGGGTTCGGCGTAGAAGGGCTTACCGTATACGTGCGGCGAGCCCGGTATAACCCCTAGTATCATTGGGTCCGCTCCTCCGATGATCTGGACGTGGGATGCGTCCCTCTCTACTCCGTCGGGCCCGGTGATGGGGTATCGAATGTAATGGGGTCGTCGGTTCGCCCGGAACCCCTCAGGCGCAATGACATGCGCGGGGTCGTCGGCGGCGGTGAACGGACGGTGATCGGCGGCGCCAGGCACGCGCACACGTCCTCGATACATGGGGGAGCCGTCGGTGTAGACGAGCCATGGCGTGATGCCGGGATGATCAGCGTCGCGCTTCGTTCGTAGGAAGGAATGTGCTGACGGGTAGTAATCTTCGTCGTCATGGCCAGCCTCAGCTGCCGCCATCGCTGCCGCCGCTCTCGCATCTCCCTCAGTCGGGCCGCTGCTGAGTCGAGCTGTTCCTTCTGCCACGCCGCTGCTACTTTCCTCCACCCCTCCAACTCGTACTCCATCAGCGCTTGAACGCTGGTCGTTGCTCGGGAAAATTCCGCGAACGCCGATGAGGTCGTCGCTTGGGGGGATAGCGGCAATGGGTTCGCGTTCGCCGCGATCGTTTCGGAAGACATGGACGATGGCGTGCTCGTCGTCTGGAGTGGTGGTTGGGTCTGGGAATCTGGTGATAACATGGGCCCATTCTTGCGCGGTGATAGGCCCCTCTGCTGGCGCAAGAGGAGTCCATGGGGCGAGCTGAGTGTTCGGGACTTCGGTGTCGTCGTCCTCAGCCAAGAGGGCGTGGGCGTCTTCGGCGAGGGAGTCGAGGAGCTCTGCTTGTGTGACATGTCGGAGGGGAGATGTGGGCATCGAAGTAATGGTAGAACGAAGGAGTAAGGGATGACTTTCCTGAGTGCGGATCGTCCCTCCTTTAACCATTCTCCCGTGCGCTTGTGTTTCCTGATAGAGGCGAAGTGCCTCCGGCGCAAAGACGTCGTCCTTGTTGACCCACTGATTCTCCGAGTCTGGGTACCCCTTCCATTTGATCAAATATTGGAGGCGTCGTCCTCTGCCGAAATGCCGGGAGTCTAGAATGGCCTCGACTTCGTATTCCTCTTCCCCATCAACCAGTTCGGGCGGTGGACGTGTGAAGTTTTCGCCGTGAAGAGGGGTTTGTTTGTACGGTGTGAGAAGATCGATGTGGAACACTGGGTGGATACTCCACTGCGTGGGAAGTTCCAATCGATAGTTGTATGGGGACATCACCTGTGTTACTCGAAATGGTCCATGGCGTCTTGCTGCTAGTTTTGCCGTTGGCTGGTTTGTTCGGAGGTGTTTACCTTCTAACCATATGAGGTCTCCCACTTCAAACTTGGGCGTATCTTTGTTGCGCACCCACGCTTCTTGGGCCTTTTTTATGAGGCGCTGGGCTTCCTCTCTAGCTTCTTTTAGCTGCGTCAGTCTCGTGGTGACGTGAGGCAGGGGGGATGGCTTATCGGTCCAATCCGCTTGCGGATTAAATCCCATCAGAAGTTGGAACGGCGACTGTTTCGTATGCTCATGTGGCCAGTTATTGTGCGCGAATTCCGCGATTGGCAGATAGCTGGTCCAGTTATCTTGCCGCTCGTTTACCCAGAAGCGTAAGTACTGTTCCAGCCACTGGTTCATACGTTCTGATTGCCCGTCGGTACGTGGGTGGTACGCCGTGGATATGTTTTGTTGAATCCCCAAAATTCGACATACTTCCCTGGTGAACTTTGATGCGAATCGGGGGTCGCGGTCACTGATGCACTTGCGCGGTAGTCCGAAGCGTTTGAATACATGGGCGACGTACAGGGCAGCGGTTTCCTCCGCCGTTATTTCCTCTCGGCATGGGATGAAGATGGCGGCCTTGCTGCAGTCGTGGTCTGTGACGGTTAGTATACTGTCGCTCCCTTTCGATACGGGAAGTTTGGTGATGAAGTCCATGGCTACGGTCTGAAATGGCATGGCTTCTAGTATTGGCGTGATGGGGTGCAGCGCTGCGCGTATAGGCCTTGTGTTTACTTTGTTTCGTTGGCACTCCGCGCATCCCTGCACATATTCGTATACGTCCTTTCTTAGCCGCGGCCACCAATAGTGTCGCTCCAGGATTCGCTGCGTTCTCGCGATTCCCGGGTGTCCGTGTATTGGTAGGTCGTGATGATCATGTATTAGCACGCGATACGTCGATGCAGGTCCGGTTATCACGAACCGGCCGTCCTTGTACCACTCTCCTTCTATTTTCTTGAGGTTATGGGGGTCTACCCACATCTTGATCACTTCGTTGTCCTGTTGGTGGCGCAGTTGCAGTAGGTTTGGGTTGGCGGTAAAGGTCCGTGCGGCGTTGAGCGTTCTTATGAAGACTTCGGGGGGTAGGACGACAACCTGGTCATTGTCTTCTGTTCCCTGGTCGTAGTCTGGGCGTCTTGACAGTGCGTCCGCTCTTCCGTTGTTCTTTCCTTTGATGTGGTGAATCTCGAAGTCGTATTCTGAGAGTTCGAGCACTTCCCTTGCAACTCGCCTACTGATTTTCTGCGGCGATTTCCAGTACTGTAAGTTGAGGTGATCCGAGTAGATTTTGATCTTGTGTGGGGCTCCCGCAAGTAGCGGCCTCCAGTTTCGTAGTGCCTTAACTATTGCGAGTAGTTCTAGGTCGTAGATGTCATAATTTCGCTCTGCCTCCGAGAGCGTGGCTGAATAGTAGCCTATGGGGTGTCGTTTTCCGTCAGACTTTCGTTGTAGTAATACTGCGCCCACCGCGTATCCGGAGGCGTCGACCTCCAATTCAAATGGGTCTTGGAGTACCGGGTGTGCCAGCACCGGTTCTTCGGTTACAAGGCGCTTGAGGGTATTGAAGGCCTTGTCTTCGTCCTCAGTCCATTTCCATTCTTCGTCCTTTCGCGTGAGTTTAGTGAGTGGTTTGGCATGAGTTGCGAAGCCGCGGATGAAGAGTCGGTAAAAGTTACAGAAGCCTAGGAACGATTGGACGTCCTTGACCTTTGTCGGCGTTGGCCAGTCCTTGATGCCTTGAACTTTTACGGGGTCCATGCGAGTTACCCCCCTTTCAAGGATTACCCCCAGGTAATCCATGCGCGGCTGGTGGAATAGGCATTTTTCCAGCTTGAAAAAGAGGTCGTGTTCGGCCGCCACGCGTAGAACGTCGCGCACGGCCGCGATATGGGCTGGTAAATCATGGTCAAAATGAGTGGCGATCCCAATGTCATCCATATAGACACGTATCGTGGTTCCCAGACGTTCATGCTTTGCGATGGTGTCGCGGTATATATGGTTCATCATTGCTTGAAAGGTCGCCGGGGAGTTAGTGAGACTGAAGAACATAACGGTCGGCTCGAAGAGACCGAATTTGGTTTTGAACGCCGCCTTCTCTTGATCGCCGTCGCGAATGCGAATGTTGTTATAACCCCAACGAATGTCGAGCTTTGTATAGATGTGGGCGTTGCTGAGATCGAGGATAAGGTCTTGGATGAGCGGCAGTGGGTATTGGTTGCGAATGGTGTGCGAATTGATCACCCGGTAGTCCTGTACCGGGCGTAGTTTTCCGTCCTTCTTTTTAATGAAGAAAAAGGATGAGGCGTACGGAGAAATGGAAGGGCGGAGATATCCCTGTTTTAGCTTTTCTTCGAGAAACTCCTTCAGTTCACCTTCTTCCTTTTGTGTCATTGGATAGATCTTGCAGTCAATGGCTGCCGGCGCCGTTGGTTTAAATTCGATTGCGTGATCCCAGGGTCGTGCTGGAGGGAAGCGATGCGAGGCTTGCTCATCAAACAGTTTGCTGAATTCGGCGTATACTGGTGGCAGCACGGCTGCCGTCTGCTGCTGTTTAGCTGATATGGCCAGCTCTGTCGAAGTAGTGGCCCGTGCGAAGGTCTCTTCCTCTAATTCCTGGACGATCGCCTCTTTTTCTGTCGTGATTAAAGCCCGTATGGTGGGCACGGTAAGTAATTCTTCGGTAGTGGCCAGAACTACCGGTTGCATGTCCAGATGCATGGTTGCCGTTGCCCAGCTGATTGTGGGTTCGAAGGCGCTCAGCCATGGGTATCCCAGTACCATGTTTTCGCTGCCGAGGTCGGTGACCAGGAAGGTCATCTTCTTGATCTGTCCGTGTGTTTTCACTTCCAGGTTAACGTAATGAGTGATTAACCCAGCTTTATTTTCCGTATTGTCTATGTTCCATATCTTGCGAGGTACTTCTAGTGGCCACGTCGGGATTCCTGCCCGTTTCGCCATTCCAGGTTTAATGAAATTGTCGGTGGCTCCGGAGTCCACCAGTGCGTTTACTTCAGTCGTTTGGTAATTCGTTCGGACAGTTACTGGAATTCGCAGAGATCGGTAGCGTGTTGTCACGATTACAGAATTACATTGTAAGGCCCTCACCCAGACTGACGGGTTCAGGCGCCCTGAAAACCCTCTTTTCCCCACAAATCTTGAAGTATGAGGTCTTTTACCTCATCCGTACTGTTGGCTACCTGCGTTAGCCACTCCTTGGCCTGTTCTCCTGCCGTTTTTGCCGCTTTGATTTGGGGCGCGGGCGTCGCGCTAGGCGCGGGAGTTGCGTATCCCGGTAGGGATGGTTCGTATTGGGATGTTGGCCCCGGCGATCCCGGCCACGGCTGGGACCAGGTCGTTTCCGTCATTCGGCTGCTGGACGGGGCGTTCTGCCACTGTCTCTGCTGTCGAGGGAACGGGCAGTTTCATGAGAGGTGGCCTGGTGCGTGACAGTTATAACAAAGGACGTTCCTTAGGTCCCTTCTAGATCCGCCTCTTCCCCGTCCTCTGGCCCCGGGGCCCCCGCGCGGTGGAAATGGTGGCATTGGCCAGTCTTGGTGGGGTAGTTTGTTGAAATCGATGTCTTCTGACCCCGCCAGCCGCACTTTGGCTCGGTCGGCCGAGGTGTCCATAGCCCATGGATTAGTTTGCGGCAGATTTTGTGGCAGTGCCCACCCGGCATTTCCGGTTTGCTTCTTTGGCTGAGTCGTCGTATTCTTGTATTCATTGAGCCTGGCCTTGAGATGAATGTAATTTTTCTGCTGTTTGAGAACGGCCCTCTTCCAGTCGTCGAACGTCACTGGCTCGTCAAATTGGAACGCGTTTTTAAACAGTTCCTTGGGTAACCCCGCCGTAAAGAGGTCGATGGTTTGGGGTTCGTTGAGGTGATAATGAGCCTTCCGCGCTAATTGTTCGAAGTCGTTGACGTACTTGTCAATGTCCTCTCCTGCCATCTTGAAGCCCTTCCGTAGTATGGCTTGCGCTTGTTCTCTTTCGAGCGTGTTTTCGAACCTCTGGCTGAAGCCGTCTGCTACGGCGTCCCACAAGCCTCGGGTGTAAGGGCTAATCCCTCGTTGTATTTGTCGATTGAGCCAGTTCAGGAAGGACAGAACCCATTCGCTGACTGCTCCGCCTTTGATGTATGAGAGGAACAGGAGACATCTCCTGTAGTCGTTGCGCATTATGGGGGCGTCCAGGTTCATGCCCCAGTAGACGTGCCACTGTGTGAGGAATTGGTCGACTTTAAGTCTGTCCCCATCAAAGATAGAGGGCGGCTCGCCGGTTAATTTCTCGCTGGGGTGCCCTCGATCTCCGGCACCTCCTCCGCCAGCACCGCCTCCTCTGCCGTCTCCCCCGCCTCCGCCTCCCCCGGGTGGGGCACGGGGTGGTCCTCTCGGTGGTTCGGTTCTTCGTAAATCGAACGGGACGCCTCCTCCCAGTGGTGGTGGCGGGTCTCCTCCGGGTCCCCCCACTCCAGGGGGTAGTTCCATTGTAGGTCGCCGTTCCGATGGGGGGTCTCCTCTGTCCGACCCTATTGCCCGGAAGATCGCGGTGTCATCTGCGGTCATACGTACTCCCGTTTCTGGATTAATGGGCATGACAATGTCCCTGGCTTCTTCGTGTATTGCGCGGGCTTCCTCCATTGCGACTTCTTCCATTGCGTGTGTTATGGTGGCCATAATGGCTGGGGATCGGATATGAATTGGTTCTGGTTCGGTAATGTGCGCGGACTCAGCTCGTTCGATGAGGAGGTCTTGTATGGCTCCTCCGCTAGTCTCTGTCTGGTTTGGCTCCCGTCCTTCGCTCTGTTCGTAACTTTGTCCTTCCTCGTCCTCTTCTTCTTCTTCTGACACTACCTCTCCGGTGGAGTGTTCTCGTATTTGCCCGTCAATAGGACCCCAGTCTGATCTGGTGTTGAGTTCTCGCGCGTCGATGTCGCAGCGGTACCTCGGTCCAGCTGGTCGTATTGTGTCCCACTGGGAGTCTATGGGATTCCACGTAACCTCTACCCAGCACAGGTGATCGAAATTGAACTCAACTGGGCGGAACCTACTAGGTCCGTTGAATTCCACAAAATATCCGGTTTCCTCTTGTCTTTCCCTCCAGCTAGCTGCTTGTAAAAAGCGTGTAGGGACGTTGCGTTCTCCTCTTCTTTGCAGCGAGTAAGGACGGAAGCTCGTCCACTGATCTCTTGTTGTTACGGCCACGATGGTATCTTGGTCTTAATGTTACGTCGTCACGACGTTAGCTCGACTTGAGCTCAGATGGCGATAACAACTTAGCAATATATCGGTACGTCAACTTGAAGACACGAAGGTCCAAGCCCTTGCTCTGGGGAATACGCGGAGGTACCCTGGCAAGTCACGATGTAGAGTCACGAGTGAAGTCGGACAACTGTCTGATAGAGGCGAAAGGCTTTGAATAGGAGAAAGAAAAGAGAAAGCAAGTGACGATTCAAGAAGACCAAGATGGCGTATCTTGGTCTTCACAAGACAGCTTAAATACACATTCTAGCAGGCTTAGAAGCGCTGCTATGAGTCACCGTAGGTAGCGTCCAACGTATCGCAGAAACAACGCAAACTAATACTACTAGTACCTGTACTAGTATCGAGTCATCGAGGCACCGCTCAGTCAGCTATCGTACCCGTATCGCCTATCGCACCACCGTATCACCGTAAGTAAGTCCGCAACTAATATACCTTACCGCCGTAGTTGCAACCGGTACAGTAAGGGTCAAGTCGTTATCACCGTGTATAATCGAAACGTGACACCTTCCCTTCATGCGCCATCTCCAACAACACTCTTGAGACCGCTGGAGGTCCTGTGCCTGTCGCAACACCTCAGGTTAGTTCTCCAGAGACATTCCACCACTGCTGGTAATTGTCGTTGATCCTGGACTTTCTCTTTACCCATCAGATGACTTCACTGTCAGCTCTCCATCCAATATAGGAACCATTCCAACGGTCTCTTCCAGCGTGAGCAGGATGAGTGCAAGTAACCTGTACCAGCCAATATCTACTACAAGGTTCATTAGCTCTGTTTCGCCATCTTTTCCCAGTCCTTCTCCCATTGGCTGTCTGGGGTCGTTGCCAACGACGTCGTTATTGTCGTCAGTCACTGAGTCTATGCCAACCACCATTTCATCACACCCTCATGGGTCATCAGCAACACATGCAGCACTTTCAGCAGCAACGATCACATGCATCCCCATACGTGATGTTACGGTACGGACTTGGTGACTCACTACCTACGACTCATGACCGGTTATGACTACGGTCCGGTATCAGTATTAGTCATGGACTCTTACTTCGCATCAGTCAGCATAGTAGTTCGCATGTGATTGTGACTCGTGTATGACTCATTCCTAGGATAGCTGTACTAGGGTTCGAGCTAGTTACGCTATTGGTTACTTACTATTCTAGCGGCGCTTTAAAGCCCGCACGTATCTGTATAAGTAGTTGGTTCGGAAGACCAAGGATCTCCATCTTGGTCTTCTTCAATCCACCATCTTGACTCATCTACCTTAGTCTTTGACTAAGAGTGCCTCCGCTCCTATCCACCAAGGGATAGTACTTCTTCACTTTAGCTGCAGCGTGTGCCAGTGTGCCCCTGTTCAGCTTGCGTTGGGTTGATACAAGATCCCCATTCGCCTAACTTTCGCTAAGTCGATTACGCCTCCTTGAAGTCCAAGTCGGACTAACGCCGGTGGAGCGTAACACGCAAGCAGTGACTTGGGCGATGTTCTTCAATGTAACTCCTGTCCTCCTTCTTGCACGTGTACACACTGACAAGCCTCCATGATTCCCACCCACCTCTCTGCTTGCCAAAAGAGCTCATGCACATGATTGTGCTGCACCTGTCCTACTTCAGGCCACACATGCAGCAGTACCTCGGGTCGAAGCTCTACTCAGACATTGAGGGCACCTACTCCGGCCAGTTTGGCTTCATCGTCGCCGTCGTCTCCATCTCTGACATTGGCAAGGGTATGGTCATCCCAGGAAACGGCCAGGCTGAGTTCATCACCCACTATCGTGCCATCGTATTCAAGCCCTTCAAGGGCAAGGTCGTCAATGGCATCGTTCACAACATCACACCGAGTGTGTACCCTTTACCCCATCATCTGTTTTTCCTGTCCTTATACTTGATTGTGTGTCTGGGCAGATGGGCATTTTTGCGGAGGTTGGCGTCCTGTAAGCCCTTGGGCCCTCTCCAATCTCACTGTCTTGATTTCAGGATCTCACTGGGCACCGGAAACGGATGATACGTATGAATTGTCGATACTATGAGCATCCCCTTCAGTTCAGTCTATACTGTGGCCAATATCTACTGTTCTGCCATCTTTGCCTGGTCCTTCTCTCATTGGCCGTCCAGCTGTGCGCCAATTACTTACTCGTCACCACTGTCGCCTTCTCTCATGCCTACCATATCAATGCTGGTCTATATTGAGGGAAATCATCACGGTCGTGCCCGTGATTCTGGGAATCAGTTGCGAAGCTGTTGATCTAGTTATCTGTCACATTCGGCAAGTCTTTCTTAGGTGCCATCAAGGCGCAAATAGATGCCCTGTGGGATGGTCGGTTGTCAACAAAACATGTGTAAGTCAAGCTTCGCTAACGCATTTTCCAAACAAAAGGAGAAGAAACGCAGAGCTAATTCCCCTGAACCAGAGCCATCATTTGATTCTGGGTCTGACACTTTGACCCTGATCCCTGGACCCCCTTCTGCGTGCTTTGGATTTATGGACCCTCATGTCACGGACGCTCTATTTTTGCCTTATTTTTCCATATTTTTATGGATTTATTCGGTAGAGATACGAGTCTCCAACGTTGTGTTCAAACATCCAAGTCCTTATCATTAGATATGATAAGATGGTTAGTCACGTGATGCCAACATGTGCACCCACAAGCACGTGACCCTGGGATAGTAACTTCCTTATCGGATGTTACCCTTTTTGGTCACTTTCCTTATTAGTAAAGTAGTTTCTCATTGGTCGATAAGCAGGGAACATTCTAGATAGTTCTAGACTACGTTGTCATAGGGTTGTGACTCATAAGATAAGGACACGTCATTGTTCTGTCAGCGTTAATGACTGTGCATCAGTCAGCACAATAGATAACGCTATTATTAGACACGATGCGTCAGCGTCTGACTCATTACTATTACATATACCTTTAGTAACAAGGTTCTATAGTAATTCGAACTCAGCCGCAGCATAGTATATAAACCCTCATGTAGCGTCCTGAGTGGAACCAACTTGTCCTCTTGGTTCTCCACTCAGGTGCGTATTCTCTTGTACTTCCCTTACCTCTCCAATGTTAACTTGTCCTCTTGGTTCTCCACTCAGCGTGCCACAGCGTGATCACCTAGCCTTTGGTCTTGTATAAAGACCTCAAGTGTGCTTACTCTCCGCTGTGCCTGTACGTTCGGCGCGTGACTTGTCTCCGCGCTAGGCTTGGGTGTATACCGGTTCAGTTCACTTACATTCTCTTGGTCTAGTTGTCACGATAAGTCATACCGCTACACCTCAGATCACTGCTATCAACTCATAGATCGGCCCTGCCGTTGGTCCCTATGCTGAAGATGGGCTCTGTCATTCAACCAGAAACACTCCTCCTGTCGCGGACGCTCTATTTTTGCCTTATTTTTCCGTATTTTTACGGATTTATTTGGTAAAGATACGAGTCTCTAACGTTGTGTCAAACATCCAAGTCCTTATCATTAGATATGATAAGATGGTTAGTCACGTGATGCCAGCATGTGCACCCACAAGCACGTGACCCTGGGATAGTAACTTCCTTGTTAGGAGTTACCTCGTTAGGTCACCTTCCTCATTAGTACAGCAGTTTCTCATTGGACGATAAGTGGGGAATGTTCTAGATAGTTCTAGACTACGTTGTTATAGGGTTATGACTCACAGATAAGGACACGTCATTGTTCTGTCAGCGTTAATGACTGTGCATCAGTCAGCACAATAGATAACGCTATTATTAGACACGACGCGTCAGCGTCTGACTCATTACTATTATCCATACCTTTAGTAACAAGGTTCCATAGTAATTCGAACTCAGCCGCAGCATAGTATATAGACCCTCATGTAGCGTCCTGAGTGGAACCAACTTGTCCTCTTGGTTCTCCACTCAGGTGCGCGTTCCTTTGTATTCCCTTACTCTTCTCCAATGTTAACTTGTCCTCTTGGTTCTCCACTCAGCGTGCCACTGCGTGATCACCTTGCCTTTGGTCTTGAATAAAGACCTCACGTGTGCATACTCTCCGCAGTGACTGTACGTTCGGCGCGTGACTTGTCTCCGCGCTAGGCTTGGGTGTGCTACTAGTTCAGTTCACTTACCTTCTCTTGGTCTAGTTGTTGCGATAAGTCATACCGCTACATTAGGACAAGTTCTTCCTTCACACACCCCTTCTTCTTACCGGTGCTTCCTTTCTAGGTGGTTGACGACCACAAGTCCCTTGTGTCACACACCTCACTCTTTGCCTGTGGACCTTCGTACGCAGAATCTGCGCTATCTTGGTACAACTCTATTGTCCGTAAAGTCGGCATAGATTGTGCTTGCCTATAGGCATTCTATCTGGTCATCAGTAGAACGTTTGGGTACTGCTTGCAGAACTGGTCACCACGCCAGATAAGCTGCAAGTGGAAGAGAAGCCTGCCAGGCCTAGCCTGCGACAGCTGTACGCGAAGTAAACAGAAAAGTTTGAGAGCGCTTCGGCGTGAGAGGCAGCCAAAAGGTCGAGGAGACTGCGGCAGACAGCCTTGTGTTCTTGCACAAACCCATTACCCCATTCCCGAGTGTTCCGTTATCGCCGCAGCCTCGCGCAGTGTGAAACACCACTGTGTATTGGTCTTGCTTGATCGGACTCTCCAATCACCTTCGACTTAGCGCTTCGCGGTCATCATAACACGTCGTCATATTATACCACCTCCCATTTTCCAAACTGCCTTGCATATTTGCGAACGTCCGTCAGCGTCTTCGACGTATCTTTCGGAGGAGACAGGAAACAGTACTCCCTGTCCCAGCGCCCCCATCACCCCCACGTTCATACTTCACTCCAAACTTAGCCTCTGCTTCGGCATCGCTACACGTTCAGGGAGCAGGTCAATCATCCTCTGACCCGATCCCTTCACCTCGTTTCGCATCTCCTACTCCGACAGTAGCCTCGGAGCACTCCTATCACTCGGCACACTCCTCCTCCAACGAGACACTCGTTGACGACCCCCAAGCACCCCCTGTAGTTTACCAGCAAGAAATCTTTGCTGGAGAAGAAGTTCACTACAGGTTCTCTCTAGAAGGTGAACCCCAGAACGACGCGGAAGCATACGTCCGCGCTATCTATTACGATAGAGATTTCCGCTTCGCCCTCCTAGAACTTCACGGAGCATTTGGCCTCGTTGCAGGCACCCCTTTCACCGTCCCTCAGCTGATCGCATTCGCGGCAGCACTAGTCCCCGAACTTTCTCCTCCCCCATCCGTCCACGCCCACGATAGCTCCCAAAGGGAAACAGAGAGCAGCTCAAGCTCAAGCTCAGTATCCCACAGGAGTGACATCCAAGTACAGAACGATCCTCTCTAAAGAAGAAAAAGAGTGGATCAGGAACTTCGACAACTGGGACGACTTCGACGAAGACGAACAGCTTCGCCTCATCGAAGACAGACGGGAGTCGATTAAAAAGTACGAGGAAAGAAAGAGACAAGACGAATTAGACAAGATGTCCGCCGCCGCCGCCGCTCCCCCCACACCAACATCTCCTGCTCCGCCCCCAACTCTCAACGACTGCCTTCGCCTCATCAGCGATCTAGGCCAGGTAGTCGGTATTCTCACGCAAAAGGTCACGGACTTGACCGCACAGGTTTCAGCAACCGCGGCCAAGCCCAGCCCTAAACACAAGGAAGTAGTGGCCTGTCCCAAAGCTTGGGATGGGAAAGGCAACTCTACAGATGCCCGTCACTTCCTTGCAGCCTTCCACAATTGGGCAGGCTCACAGCAGGACGCTATGAACACCTGGGACCCGGCCCAGGGCATGTACTTCCGGGCAGAAGACCGCTGGATTATGGCGGTTCTTAACCTTATGGAAGGGGAGGCCAAGTCATGGGCTCTCCCCTATCTCGAACAACTTCAGTCTAATAACATCCCGTTCGGTAGCTCTTGGGACGAATTCGTCAAAGAGTTCAACCGACGGTTCTCGCCCCTCGACACAACAGAGACAGCGAGGGAGCAGCTGAAGAAGACAAAACAGGGCCGCGGATCGGTTGCAGAGTACTGGTCCGTGTTCGAACAGTACTCTGGACAGACTGGATGGTCAAAAGCAGACCTCCGCACCCGCTTTTACGATGGTCTCTCGGACCGCGTAAAAGATGCCTTAGCCTTGACGGACAAGGCCCACGTCGACTTCGACGACCTCAAGCAGGTCTCACAATCGCTGGATCAGCAACTGAGACAGAGGGACTCGGAGAAGAAGGGTGGTTCGTCTAGCCAGTCAATCTTGCCTGCAGGCAAGCCGTCCGATCCAGATGCAATGCAAGTAGATGCATCACGTCAGCAGGGATCCGGCACGAGCAAGCCCGCATCCGGCGGAAAGACCTGGCAGGACTATCAAAAACACATGCAAGGCAAGTGTTACGGGTGTGGTTCTAAGGACCACTCAAAGAAGGATGGAAATCACAAACGCGACGTGTGCCACCATTGTCAAAAGGTTGGACATAGGGCACCCGTCTGCATGCTCAAATTTATGGGGAAACCCGCCAAAGCAAAAGCTGCGGCCAGTAGCGAGGAGACCCCCTCCCAACCTTCTTCCAGTCAGTCGGCGGCTTCTACCGCCCAATCAAGTACTTCCGCACTGCCCAAAGCCAATACGTCCCAGGCAGACGTGGCAAAGTTATTGGCGGCGCTCACAGCCCAACAAGAGCAAATCAATGCTCTTAAGGCGGCTTTTTAGATCCAGGGGTAGTCATAGCTGCGGACTCCCCCTGTAAAACAGATACGGTTGACTCGGCTTCATGTAGTTGTAAGATATGCCTACGATCTCGCCTCGTTTCGGACTCGGACCAATCTGTAATTCCTACGTACCACTCTGTTTCTGCCTGTAATGTTGATAGTAGTGATGTCTCGGCTTCCTGTTCTGATTCTACATCTACATCTGCCTTGGAGATGAACAATAGTATTAGTGTTCCAATTGCTCCACAATTTGTAGCAGCGCCGCAAGTGATGAATTCTGATGCAGCGCTTTCTTCATGTATCATTCCCGAAACAAAAGATAGCAGATCTCATTTTCATATTTCTGTTGAATTACAAGGACGTCATCGTACTGTAAAAGTAGCAGCCATGGTAGACTCGGGGGCAACTTCGTTGTTCCTAGACAAGAAGTACGCTGACCGCCACAAAATGTTGCAAGTTCCGCTGGAGCATCCCATTACCCTATACAATATCGATGGGACGCTCAACGAAGCCGGTAGTATCACCCTCAAAGTAACACTCGTTCTTAAAGTCGGCCCTAGTGCAGAAAAGTTCGACTTTATGGTCACTTCACTAGGCCCAGAACGAGTAATATTGGGACTACCTTGGCTTAGACATCGGAACCCGCACATAGACTGGCAGGAAGGCACAATGCGTCTCAACTCCAGCGCTGAAATAGCCGCACCGGAGATAGAGATAGAGGTGACGCGCATTATGGCGAACCGTATGGAACGCCGCCGTCTCCTTGCGGAGAAAGTGTTGGACACAGTATCTGACGAAGTTTTCTGTTTGGCCGGTTTCACATACTCTCAGCAGATTGCCGAGAAAGCGATAACCTCCAAACCTAAGAAAACCTTCGAAGAAATGGTCCCTGAACACTATCGTGACTTCGCAAAAGTCTTCTCTGAGGAAGAATCCCAGAGACTCCCTGAGCATCAGCCATGGGACCACGCTATAGACCTTGAACCGGATGCAGTTAAACACTGGAAGGTCAAAACGTACCCCATGTCACCCAGCGAGCAAGTGGAATTGGACAAATTCTTAGACGAACACATAGGGAAAGGATATTTAGTGCCATCTAAGTCACCTATGGCATCCCCTGTGTTCTTCATAAAGAAAAAGGACGGCAAGCTCCGTCTGGTCCAAGACTATCGCCGTCTTAATAAAATCACTATTAAAAACCGATATCCACTTCCACTCGCTGCCGATATTATCAATAGACTCAAGGGAGCTCAGTACTTCACTAAATTCGACGTTCGATGGGGATATCATAATATCCGTATCAAAGAAGGCGACGAATGGAAAGGTGCCATTGTTACCAACAGGGGACTATATGAACCAAAAGTCATGTACTTCGGCATGACTAATAGCCCTGCCACCTTCCAAGCCTTAATGAACGCCGTCTTTGCTGATCTTATCGCACAAGGAGAGGTCGCCGTATACATGGATGATATTCTCATCTATAGCAATGACCTTAAGCACCATCGCAAAATAGTACGCGAGGTGCTGACACGGTTAGAGCAATACGACCTCTATCTCAAGCCTGAGAAGTGCGATTTCGAGAAGCAAGAAATGGAGTACCTCGGGATGATTATCCGTCCAGGAGAAGTGCAGATGGACCCTGGCAAGGTCTCTGCAGTAAAGGAGTGGCCAACCCCGACTACGCTCAAGGAAGTAAGAGCATTTATCGGGTTCGCCAATTTCTATAGAAGGTTCATCAAGGATTTCGCGGCTATTGCCCGACCCCTTCATGACCTTACTAAGAAAGACACTCCTTGGATATGGCAGTCTGAACAGCAGAAAGCTTTCGACCAGTTGAAGGAACGTTTCGTACAAGAACCTATCCTTAAGGTTTACGATCCGAACCTTCCAACTAGAGTCGAGGTTGATGCTTCTGGATTTGCTACTGGCAGTATTTTAACTCAGAAATACCCGGACGGTCTCTGGCACCCTATTGCGTATCGCTCACAGTCTATGAGCAAAGAAGAGCGCAACTATGAGATTTACGACAGAGAAATGCTCGGCTTAATCCGTGCCCTAGAGGACTGGAGACATTTCCTCGAAGGCATCTCTTTTGAAGTGATCACCGACCATAAGAATATGGAATGGTGGGCAACCATGAAAGACTTAAATAGGCGCCAAGCTCGATGGGCCTTATTCTTAAGTCGGTTTGCCTTCAAAATCACTTATAAAAAGGGAGAGTCTATGCAAGCCGATGCATTAAGTCGTTTCTCACGAGACCAAGTCCGAGACTCTGAAGACAACCGCCAGGTTCAGGTGTTAAAACCTGAGCATTTCCTAGCTGCCGCTAAAGCACACTTCGTCCCTGAAACAGACTCCTTAGGGAGTCGCATTAAACTCGCATCTATTAGAGAAGCTGAAGTCATAGAGGGTCTTAAAAGTATTTCTAAGACTGCTCCTAAAGCTCTCACAGATGGCGTCTTAATGTGGGAAGAAGAAGATGGATTCATTTACCACCGGGGTAAATTATATGTCCCAAATGATCGTGCCCTTCGAAGAGATGTGGTAAAGTCTTGCCACAACTCGGTCACTACCGGACACCCTGGAAAGAATGGAACCATAGAGCTAGTTAGTCGCTACTACTGGTGGCCACGCATGTCAGGCTTCATTGCCTCATACGTAGAAGGATGCGATCGTTGCCAACGTTACCGCAAAGATCTACACCCCAAAGCAACCATTCAGCCACAAGAAGTTCCTGAGGGACCTTGGCAGATAGTCGGGATCGATCTAATCGGTCCCCTGCCCATGTCACGTGGGAAGGATATGATCTTAAACATCGTAGATCATTATACCAAGCAGATTCATCTGTTCCCCGTAACCTCTCAAATTACGGCTGACGGGGTGGCATCCATCTACTTTGAACAAATCTTCCCCCTGCATGGGATCCCTCGTAAAGTCATAAGCGATAGAGGACCCCAATTTGCAGCGCGAAGTATGCGTGCCCTATACAAGCGACTTGGAATAGACGCAGGTCTTACCACAGCCTATCACCCTCAAGCTAATGGACAGGTTGAGCGCAAAAATCAAGAAGTTGAAATATACTTGCGCATGTTCATTAGCAAAAGGCAGGATGATTGGGCAGACCTGCTTCCTACAGCAGAATTCGTAGTCAACAGTAGGCTCAACTCAGCTACGGGACATACTCCCTTTGAGCTACTATACGGCTTCATGCCGGACTTCACCATTCCTGCTGGTAGGCCTACGGGTATTCCACTGCTCGACAAGCGCCTTCAACACTTAGTTTCCGCTCGTAAGGATGCAGAAGCGGCTCTACGTCTAAGTAAAAGATGAATGCAGACAGACGTTGAACAAAGGACTAAGCCATACTCCTTTAACGTCGGGGATAAAGTCTGGTTGCAAGCCAAGCAAATAAAAATACACCAACAGTCGTCCAAATTGGGACCTAAGCAATTAGGCCCATTTGAAGTCACTAAAGTTATAAGTGACGTCGACTATAAGCTTGCACTACCCCCTGCATTACGGATCCATGATGTATTTCATGTAGACCGCCTCTCTCCTTATAAAGGAAACGAAGTCAATGGGCTTACACCTCCACCACCTGATCCAGTAACGATCGAAGGAGAAGAAGAGTACGAAGTTGACCATATAAGAGATTCTAAACTCTTTGGTCGTACTCTTAAATACCTCGTTCGCTGGAAAGGATACGGTGAAGGTGAGGACACCTGGGAACCAGCTAAGAACCTAGCACATGCCCCTGATATGGTTAAGGAGTTCCACTCCTCAAACCCGGGCGCGCCTAGAAAAATAGCGGCTCTCATATACGCGTCCTTGCCTTGGCAAGCTCATCATGTGGATACATTGGCCAACGCGGACGTCGACCCTTAAGGAGGGGGGTGATGTCGCGGACGCTCTATTTTTGCCTTATTTTTCCGTATTTTTACGGATTTATTTGGTAAAGATACGAGTCTCTAACGTTGTGTCAAACATCCAAGTCCTTATCATTAGATATGATAAGATGGTTAGTCACGTGATGCCAGCATGTGCACCCACAAGCACATGACCCTGGGATAGTAACTTCCTTGTTAGGAGTTACCTCGTTAGGTCACCTTCCTCATTAGTACAGCAGTTTCTCATTGGACGATAAGCGGGGAATGTTCTAGATAGTTCTAGACTACGTTGTTATAGGGTTATGACTCACAGATAAGGACACGTCATTGTTCCGTCAGCGTTAATGACTGTGCATCAGTCAGCACAATAGATAACGCTATTATTAGACACGACGCGTCAGCGTCTGACTCATTACTATTATCCATACCTTTAGTAACAAGGTTCCATAGTAATTCGAACTCAGCCGCAGCATAGTATATAGACCCTCATGTAGCGTCCTGAGTGGAACCAACTTGTCCTCTTGGTTCTCCACTCAGGTGCGCGTTCCTTTGTATTCCCTTACTCTTCTCCAATGTTAACTTGTCCTCTTGGTTCTCCACTCAGCGTGCCACTGCGTGATCACCTTGCCTTTGGTCTTGAATAAAGACCTCACGGGTGCATACTCTCCGCAGTGACTGTACGTTCGGCGCGTGACTTGTCTCCGCGCTAGGCTTGGGTGTGCTACTAGTTCAGTTCACTTACCTTCTCTTGGTCTAGTTGTCGCGATAAGTCATACCGCTACACCTCCCTTCTTGAGTGTTGCCTATCCAACTGGCATGCCCAGCAAACTTGCCACCTGTTCTCCCTCTGTCCCCTACACTCATGGTGATAATTAGTCACGTTGGTCAGCTGACCAATTCACGCCTTCAAGTTTTGCTTCACCATGGACTGCCCTTGATTTTCTCCACTTCCTACTTTGTTAAAGATGAGCATCCTAACTGATGATGGCGAGATCGATAGTGAGCAGCAAAGACCGACACATCAAGCCAAAGCGAGAAAGCATAAAACTATGGTAGCACAGCCACGGCACCAGTTGCAGGTCTGGGTGTTGGGGGAACATAATTCTGTGGCAGCCCATTGACGATGGGGAGTCCATTTTCAATGCACTTGGTCTTCTAGATATTTCCCTTGTAGTATGCCCCAGCAACTCCCAAGGACGACTCTACATCCCACGTCTCTGACACTGCCCTCAAGAAAATTCGACAGATGTGAGGGACATTGTCTACTTTGTAGGCCATGTTGTCACTGTCGAGCAGGTGGCCCACAAGGTCCAGCATGCACATGAGAAGGCCGTCCAGGAGGAGCACAAGACAGCCCAGGTGCTCAACAATGCACAGCACCAGCACGACCTTGCCGTAACAGGCAAGAACAAGGTGGTGAACGACCTCTCGGTGTGTGTGTAGTATCCACAGCCCACCGCTCATTCGTGCTGATACCATGGACTTGCAGATGCACCAGAAACACCTTGAGGAGGTGCACCAGACCGTCGAGACCTGATGGTCAGAGCTCAAGGAGGTTCGGTGAAGGAAGGAGGTTGGTGATGTAAGACCTCCCAATTTCCACCCTGTTGACAGCCGTTTACATCAGGTCTTCATTTGTCTAGGTGGAGTGCCAAGAACTCTTGTAGCAGGTCCGCCAGGTCGCCAACAGTCTACCTTCAAGTTCTTCAAGATTATCCAATTGTTGTTGGGTACGTGATGGCCAAGACAGGTGAGTCAGTGATGCTAAGGTAGGGGCCATCAGGAACTCGCACCCCTTTATGTAAGCATTTTGTCGTCTTCGTCGTTTCTTCTTCTCCTCCCTCACTCATCACAATAGCCAAAAAGTAAAATATGAGAAGTAAAGGGAACTGTACCTTCTTTGACTCCCATTTTTTTTTTTTGAAAAATATTTTGATTTCGGTGAATAGAAGTGAAAACAATTTTTTTTCATTAAAACTCAATATCTCGACGTTTACAGTCGATCTAAACCAACTTGCTGAAGTCGAGCAAAAAGTGGTGGCCGCACACGTGACAGTAAAGTCACATGCATGTATTAGTCATGATGACAAACACGGTGAAGTGGTTCACCCGCTAAAGCTCCCGCTGTCTCAAAAATCAACATTTATGCCGAGGAAAAAACCAGTGAATCAATCGTGCCTCCAAAATGTCAAGAAGGCCCAAGCCAGAAGGGCCCAGAAGTTCAAGGAATCCAGTCCAGGTGCGACTTGGCCTCGGTAACGTTTGGTCACATGATTGACCGACCCTGCAGCGACGCGCCTCCCAAGTGAGGACTCGGAAGTGACTGAAATTGAAGTGGGCGAGCCAGAGATTTACCCGGACATCGTGGAATTGTCCGTGGCCGATTATAATTCAATTCCGGCACCCCAGAGCTCACCAAGGCAAGCCCCGGCACCTGAAGGGTCCAGAAAACGCGTGCACGCATCTTATCACACCGGAAAATCAGAAAGAACCATCAGAAGGCACAAAAAGGCCAAGAGAGATCTTGAAGCACAAGGTTTCTTCTCGTTGCAGGAATTCTTGAGGCGGAAGGCAGAAGGCGCGAGGCAAGAATCCACTGGAGCCACCCAGAGCGAGGAGAACGAGACGCGCGACTCAGACAAGGGCATAGCCAACGAGGATATGCACGAGGCCAAAGTGACCGATGTCGTGTGCCACACAGACGGTGGCACTGTGTCAGTAAATGCGCTTGAAGTGGGGGATGATGCCGGGTCGGCCAATGACGGGAACGGGGTGGTGGAAAACCTGCACAGTGCCAGAGGCGGCACAATGGCGATACGGCTTGAAGAGGAGGAGGAAACCGAGACCGAAGATGAGACCAGGGAGGCAACAGAAAGCATGATGTCGATGCACGGGCTCTCTAGCGGCGATCTTAGCGACTTGGAGCTGGAGACTCACTGGGGACCTTCTCGGACAGTTCTGTACGAAAACGAAGAGTCGTCTTCGTCTTGCGGCAGCGACCTGAGCGATCCTGAAGACCTCAATGACACCGACCCAAAGGAGCTTAATGGCGTTCACCACGGGAATGCCCCCGGTGATGCAGCCACTCAGCGGCCCGTGGTCAATGTCACCGAGCTCCTTCAAGACCGTGCAAAATTGCGGGCCATGCAAGAGGAGTTATCCCTCAAGATCAGAAGCACAAGTCTCAACTTGGACTCGGTGCTTCGTGGTCGTGCAGTAGCAATGATCGGGTTGTTGAACCTGTATCTGAACGAATCTCTGGGCTTCACCTGGAAGCGTGCCTCGGAAATCTTCGCGAAGTCCGAAGGGCGCGGTACGTCTCGCGCGTGAGCCATCCGACAATGGGTGGTTAACTTTGTGCGCACTCGAGAGCTTCCGAGTCACAAGCATGGCAAAACTCGGCCATCTGTGTTGAACGACGAAGGGGTTGTTAATGAAATCAAACTTGCCCTCAGTGAGAAGGCGAAACGCGGATCCCTCACGGCAGCTGGTGTTATGGAAGTCGTTTCGAGCCCAGAGGTGCAGGCCCAATTGACGCGAGCTGGCATCCACAAGCCATCGATATCGATGCGCACCTCGCGTCGTTGGTTAATCAACTTGGGGTGGCAGTTCGGCAGACACCAGAATGGCATGTATGTTGATGGCCATGAACGCGAGGATGTCGTGGAATATAGGAAGGGATTTGTGGCTCGATTTAAGCAATACGAGCGTCGCTTTCACACCTGGGATGATGCGGGGAATGAGCTGCCTCGCCCCTCGGGCTTCCCCGTGCCCGAGGTGAACGGCCGCTTTCGTCCTGTTCTCATCACTCACGATGAATCGATTTTTTATCAAAACGACCAACGGCAAACATACTGGGGCTGTCCCGGCAAGAATGTTCCAAGACCAAAGGGAGAAGGCCTCACCCTGATGGTTTCGGACTTCTTGACTGCAGATTGGGGCCCACTGCGCGACAACGATGGGTGCGTTATCACTGGCCCTTTCCCTTCCAATCCCACTCATGCTCACACAGTGACGCCCGGGTGTTCTTCCAGCCTGGGAAGAACAGGGACGGCTGGTTCACGGCAAACGACCTGCTTGTCCAGGTAGAACGCGCTATCGATATTTTTGAGGGGCTCACCGGTGGCTACGCGCAAGGGTTGTTTCTCTTCGACAATGCGCCAAGCCACCAGAAGCGTGCAGACGATGCGATTTCGGCTCGACGGATGGTCAAAGGTGCGTCGTTGTTTATTCCTTGGATACTTTATCCTCACTCCCCCCAGGTCCGAAGCACGGATGGACGCATCATCTCAACGGAGTGCGCATGCGTGACGGTAAATTACCAACCGGGGAGCCACAACCTTTTTATTACCCAGACAACCACCCCTCCATGCCTGGCTGGTTCAAGGGCATGGAGCAAATCATTCGTGAATGCGGGCTGTGGCCCGAAGCAGGGCTGGCCACTCAGTGTTGGCAGTTCAAGTGCCCCCCTGGCCGCGTGGACTGCTGCTGCCGGCGCATCCTTTTCCTCCAGCCTGATTTCGTTGCTGAGAAATCACAGCTTGAGGAATTCATCAGGTCGCGCGGCCACATTTGCGACTTTTACCCGAAATATCACTGTGAGCTCAATTTTATTGAGCAATATTGGGGTGCAGCCAAAGCTCGATACCGTGCCGCCCCCCGAGAAAAGACCGCCCTCGGAATGAAGCAAATTGTGAAGGAGAGCCTTGACAGCGTCCCCCTTCTTCACATCCGAAGGTCAGTATTTTTTTTTTGTTTTGTTTCATGGCTCATTCCCTCATAGGTTTGCGAACCGAGCCGCGCGTTTTATTACTGCTTACAGGGACGGGCTGTCAGGTGCACAAGCAGCGTGGGCGAATAAAAAATATCACGGACATCGCACATTACCGCCCCAAAGTATTCTTGAAGCGAAGGAAACCGTCTATTAGATTCTGTAGCTTAGTAGCCTACAGAGAAATGCGCATACATCGATAATGCTTGAATTGTCACTCTTGAGTTGTCTGTCAGCTCGCAACAACTTGCCCAGGATCACAATGATGCCGAGCTCAATAACCCTAAACGCGCAAACCCCAGGCCAGGATTTTTCCCAAGTCAACCCTCTCGCTGTGGCCGCTTACGTACATATTATATAATCTAACCCTAGGGTTTATAGCTTACATAAAGGGGTGCGAGTTCCTGATGGCCCCTACCTTAGTGTGGACTTGGATGACGAGTGCAAAGTCTGGCATGGGAAATGGCACTATAGTCACATTCAGGTCGCTGATGATCCAGCTGTCTGTCCGTTCTTCCCTGTGTCCGGGAACTGACATTTACAGGCTGCTCCACAAGTTCTGGATGGTGCCACCTGTGGCCACCATCAATGCTTGTGCTTCGGAAGTTCAATTTGGCGGTATGTCATTTCTGCTACTACTGTTTCTGTAACTAAACACATTGGTCTTGTAAATACAGGTGAACCTAGTACAACATTTACAAGTCAACTTCACCATCAAGACCACATTCATCTGGGGTCAGTAGGGTAAGTCCTGGATGTCTTCGCAAAATATGAACATTATCTTTGTAAGTCCAAATCCCAATAAGGCTGACTATTGCTGATGTCTCAAGGACATATACTTCTGATGACCACTTCCCAGACCATCTTCCAAACTTTTTGCAGCACTCTATCAATGGATGATAGACAACAAAGGAGAGGCCAGCAACAGTATAGAAGGCTAAGGCCTCTCCAAATATTGGTTTGGTCTTCTCCACCTCTAACTCTGTTTCATCTATAGGCTCATCTCTTGACTGTAACAGCCCTAGCTGAGCCTCAAAGTACCTTGAGGAGTGTGAAAGGGACCTCTTTGAAAGCTCAAAGAGCTGACTTGTAAGGGTAATACCATCAGGAAGAGGGCATTTCCCCCAGCATGTATATGTAGGATCTGGCCCTATTTCAGGATAAGATAGAATTGCATTTAAGTGGGCCTTCAAGTTAGGGTCTTCCTTTTTCTGCTTCTTAGTGATAGGAAATTCCTTGAACAGTGAAGTCCTTTGAGCCTTTGCTTTAGGTTCTGGGGAGAGTGTTGGATAGGAGAGATGTAGGATTCTAACAGACTGCTTGTCTGTCTTATATGAAGCAATATTTTTGAAGGGGGATTTTTTTGACTTTATACCATGTCCAATATCTCCAATGGTCCACTCACATGTAGCTTGAGAGCCAAATCTGATAGAGCCATCATAGGAAATGTGGAAGGGAATATGAATGAGCTGAAAGATGCATAGTCTGCAGCAGGAAATTTTGGATGGATCATTGCCAACATAGAGGTGTTCAAATCCTTGAAGAAAAAGGATAATCTTGCTCTGAAGCTTGGCCAAATCATCTTTTGTTCTAGGGATAGCTGTCATAGCATACTCCACCACATTTGAGTGTTGGAACGTGATAAGTACGTAAGGACCTTATCTATAGCAGTTACAACATTACGGTACTATGTTTACCATATTAGGCAAGTCAGGATACATACGGTAGTGGGCGTATCATGTCCGGTGATGAGGAGAAGTCTCATGACTGTCTCAGAAGTGCGAAACACATCAGGCGTGTGTAAAAACGCGATATTGTGGACGCCTTTACTCATCACTTTTGTGCAAATGGACATGGTGGGGCCATAGAGCATAAATACCCTCCTATGGGGAGGGAGGCGAATACAGAACTTCACCCCTCTTCACTTGTGCACACTCTCCCCTCTGAAGCAGTCTCTCAACCTACTGCAAAGGTGAGAATGTCCCTCCTGCGTGCTGTGCTTTAGCCTGTAAGACTTTTGCTGCGCAACATTGAGAATATGGCAAAGTTCTTGATCACCTCCTGATTAAATCCAAGCTCTGATGCAATAGGGACAATATACCAGTGGAGGAGGGCCATCCATTCATATATCTTGTATTGACTCTGCTGCTTTTTAGATGGATCCCGAATTGGTCCACAAAAGGATAAGGGTAATGTTGTGGTAAGGTTTAGGGTGACGCCGGAGTAAAGGGGGCAGTCACGTGCGAGTGACTGTGAGAATAATGAGTCAAGAGAGTACGAGCGCGAGTATTCGCATTGGAGGCAGATGGGGAGTAAACAAGTCAAGACGAGGCTTCGTTACATTGTTGGGCTCTTTTTGAGCCGTTTTTATAAGTACAAGTACAATAATATCAAACGCTTTTTCAAAAGCAAGTTGGAATATGAGTAAGAACGCTCGGGGAGTCGTATAGTAGTTCGGGCAGACACATGGGCCATCGGGCACGATACCAAATCACAAGTTAAGTCGCACTTGCTTCCCATTCGAGGCTGCAAACTGTCCTTCAGACGGGAAGGGAAAACGAGTGGGAACCTTCGAGAATATGAAGTCATAGTAGAATACATACACATCATAGCTGCTTGAAGCAGCTTTCCGAATCTGCAAAACATATTGTAGTGAAGCTGATAGAACACGCAAGAATATACGAAGACCAGAAATGTACAAGCCCCTATGGGGCAGGTCCAAAAATTTGGGCATGGTTGAACGGAAAGTGCCTAAGGCCGAGTGTGGTACACACGAACGCTACTGCTGCTCAGACCTCCAGCGGAATGAATCTGCCATGTTGCTATGGCACTCTCAACCTCTGAGCCAAGCTTTGAAGCCATATCTTGACCCATAAAGACACTTTCTGACTGAGAGCTAAATGAGACCCATATATCCCAGATATGTGGCATGCAGTTTTCATAGAAGAGGTGGAAGGGGTCAAGTGGAAAAAAGAATGGATGTGAGAAGGCAGGGCTGGCTGCACAAAGGGGAAGGCCAGAAACACCAGTTTCCCGCACAATTGCTGCACACTGTGCCTGGTTGCCCTTTGCAGCTTCAAGCCTCTCAATGGTTCTCCAGTAGCCCTCTAGAGTCCTAATTGGCAGGTTAAAAATGTCAAAATAAGGGCGATCGCCATTAATCTCCTGGCTTTGAGGTGGAGAGAGAGGATAGTACTGAGATTTAGCACCTATAAAACAAATTAATGAGATAAAATAGTATAATAGTATAATGTTGTATACCTCTTTCCCTACTAGGGTGTGCACCCTGCACCATACTAAAATGACACCCATATCTAGCCATATGTCCAGCCATTCTGCTGAGTTTTGCAGAACCAAGCATATCTCCAAGAACACCACAAAGAAAGACCTTCAAAAGAAAGTAGGTTCCTGAATAAGCATCAAAGGACCATACACCAGCACTAAGCTTTGCAAGCTCCTCATATAGGACATAAATAAATGACTCCACATTTCCAGGTGAAGAGGGTCCAGGAATGACAAGTGGAATAATGATGTTAGCAGCCTTAGATCACATGTTGGGAGGAAGGTTTAAAATTGTGACTATAAGGACCCATACATCAGACTGCTTCTTCATAGTGAGCTGAGCACCATCTCCTGAGATGATTATAGCAGTATCAGTGGGATCTTTGAATAAATGGGAGTGGTTGAGATGGCTAATGGAGTCAGAGAAATCTAAGTATATGGTGGGGGGAGAATTAGGCTTTAGATTATTCAGAGCCTCTTGTAAATGCTCATGTCAGTATTGCATAGCCTTTGCCATCTTCCTATTCATATAAAATGACTGAATAACAGGTGTGATGGGGGTATAAAGCATTTGGGCTTTTGGGTGGCCATTTTTGTCATAGCGTGGCTCACCACAAGGCCCAAGGTGTTTGTCACAGATGTAGATGCATGAATGGAGGTCTTTAAACTCTCCAGTGAAAGCCATGCAGCTTTTGGGACACATGTCAACTAGCTGAGATGACAGTCCTGTAAGCTCTACAGCAAGCTTCTGCACCATGTATAGGCTAAGAATTTCAGTGCCTGTGGCCTCTTGAAGGACTTGGGCATGGAGTCTGTATGCTTTGACAGTGCCATGAGAGTTGACCCATGCAATGTAGTGCTTCAAAGAAAGCTCTTCCTCTAGGGTAAGTGTGCGGCCCCTAGGGTCATCAACAGGTGGGTGATTGGGTGGGGTATAGCCTGATAAAAGCTGTGCCTGAAGTCTTCTCACAACTTCTGGAAAGTCAGCAGCATTAGCATCAGAGTCATTGCTGCCACTAGGACCAACACCATCTAGCTCCCTCTCAGAAAAGGAGTCATGGCCAGAAGTGCCAGTGTTCAGATCCCCTATTGAGGGGGGGAATACAGCAGGATGGAAATCCACCTCATCATCAGAGTCAGAGTCAGAGTCTGCAGAGCCAGAGCCAGCCTCAGAAAGCACAGGGTGTCAATCCATCTCTGAGTCAGAGATATTGGGATCCATCCCTAGGTAAGTCAGATCACTAGCAGCAGGATCAGTAAAGCCAAGATCAATGTCCATATCAGGACTAAAAAGATCATCTAATATCATGTAGCCATGAGCACAGATGCACCCTTTATATTAAATAATATACTTACCTGGCTCTACAGCTTCCCCTTGACAATAATCAAGCTGCCTGGAATCCTCAGAGTAGGTGTTAGCCAGCTGAGGCTGGGGATCTGCCGCTTTAGGGTTAAAAATAATAATAATAATAATAAGTAATACCTTCTGGGTCCTCTGAGCGAGATCCAACAACATCTGGTACTGTATCAGGCTGTAAAATGCCACCTTCAAGCTGAGAAAGGAGCTGTATGGTTTGATGTATGCAAGATTGCACAAAAGGAGCTGATTCAGCATTGGATGGGAGGGATTGGAGAAAGATTTGATCTTGTTGCAGATGAGCCTCAATTGTATGCTTTGTGACCATTCTTGAGGCTCCAAAACACTTGGAGCATTGGCAGGTGTATCTTGAAGTGCTTTGGGGCATCATAGCTACACGATTGACAAAGGATTGACAAGAAGACTGTATATTGTAGTGAGCATGAGGACAAGAGCAAGGACAAGGGCGGACTCTGGTGTGGAGCTTACAAAGGGCACGTGCTCATTCTACTTGTGCTTGCAAAATCGAATCCCAACTTCTCTCATTGTCTTTTGTTTTTTTCAAAGTCTTATTCATATACACCACCTCAAAAACGTTATGTCTGAATTTGAGGAGGACTACGATGATGACTTCGATTTGGCCAGCCATGCCCCCCCAGGACACCTCCCACCAGACTTGGACACAGTACCTGACCATGACTATGAGGATGAGGATGAATTCACACTGGGCCTCTGGTACAGGTCGAAGCCTTCACTGAGGTTGAGACCCCCAATAAATTTTTCTGGACGATGCTCAATCATTGACACCGACCGTGACCATGACTTCAACAACTCTGGGACCACATTTGGTCCTTCACGTTCCCACATGTCAGGCTCAACCTTGCATTCCGGCCTTAACCATTTGATGGTTCCTCGCAAGAGTTCTTTTCGTTCAATCCCTCCTGATGTCATTGCAGCACTCACTGACAGTGAGCTTCTTCATAACCCCATTTACCGCAACCTACACCAAGACCACTACTGCCTGTCCTCCGTCCTCGCCAAGTATGCAGAACAAGATCTCACAGGGTTTGGTACTGTGAAGAGCGAAAGCCCTGTCCCTAACATGTACCAAAGTGCGTGCTAATTCGCTTCCAAAGTTCGGGTAGTAATCACTAACTCACATCTCATGGCAGTGATACCCCATGGTGTGAGCTCTTGCTGCGCGGATTCCCTTGGCCCCAACTCTCATGCATCATCGTTGGGGCCAAGCAATTCTGCTTCTCAACCCACAAAATTTGACATGGCGACAAACAAGACCCTTGAAGACCTCTTTGAAAGTGTGGAGGCTCCGCTCATGTGCCCACAATGTCTCCCAGAATCTGTGCTTTGGGATTTCAAAGACTTAAAGGACCAGCCGGGGGCCCCCATCGTCACGAAAGGCAACCAGAGTTGATCAAAACTTAGTCTTGCTCTCTGCTGTCCAAATGGCGATACACTCTCAAACCTTGAACATTCAAACATACAGCGTTCCGCAGAGATCATTGTTCAGAAGCTCATCAAGCTTATTGACTCAGACCCCCAATCGGCTTTGCGTGGTAACAAGTCCAAGTCATGGACCAAGACACTCATCAGGAAGTTCTTCATGGACGAGTATGATCAAGCCATACTCAACCTTGAAGCGGAGCAGAAAATACTGCGCTTGTGTTCAGCTCATTGGAAAGCTGACACTGTGATTACCCAGGTTTTTTTGCGGTGAAACGAGGCCGAGGCTAAGGCCGCGGCAGCAATGAGCTCTGCACGTGCCACTTCTCCACACTCCAGCCATTCCGATAATCTCTGCCCCCCAGCACCGACTGTGCTCATTCTGCAAATCCAGGATGTGGCACCCATGAACGCAGCGAAGTGGGCTCTTGAGTTGAGCCCTGGCCCTAAATTGCCCTCAGCATCGCATGCCCAAAAGCGCAGCAAGGACAACCTTTTGGTTTCTGGGCAGAAGACTGTGGGTGTCAGAGGGGTCTCAAATGGTAAGTGCTCTACTCAATGATGTCCAACCCCATTGACAAGTGGTACTCACACACAGAGAGCCAAAGACCTGCAGCACACAAAATCACACCCACGTTCCTTACCCACACCAAGATGGACCATACAGAACCTGCGCCAACAAATCTTCGTCCGCTTCATGTCAATCCATCAGGTGTGTCCGAGTCACTTCCACATTTACATTATACTGATCTAGAGTTGAATCCCCAGCCGACAATCTCATTGGTAAGTTGAAATGTCCTCTTCGTACACACTCCAACTGACTGCGTCCTTGCAGTGATCCTCACATCTGATTTCCCTTCCTTGACCGACGCTCCCCGGCTCCTTCGTTCCATGAACACACAGTCATTGTTCAAACAAAGCGAGCCATCCAAGCAAGTAACAACGCTCCTCAATCATCTCCAATTTGCAGATCCATCATTGCCGGAGATCAACAAGGACAACACATGTCAAGGTTGGGGGCATGAGCAGTTCATGGCAGGTGGGATCACCCTGTCTGTTGAAGCGCAGAACTAACAAGCAAGAGATAAGCTTGAACAGCTATGAGGACAAGTTAACTTCAGAGGTGAAGGGAACTCTATTACAACTGCATACCTATGAGGACAAGTTACTATAAAGAAGCAACACCTATGAGCAAAGGTAATAAGAGAAGTAAAGAGGAATAGAACTTACACTTCAGAGGTGAAGGGAACTCTGAAGTGTAGAGGCGAAAACAGCAGTCCTTATATACAGGACGCTTAGATAATAATGGTCTGTGCGCCAGAGGGAGAAATGCCATTGGATGGCAGAGAACAATAGCTGCCTAAAGCAGACAATACCAGTATCTTAATAATAGAAAGAACAATAAGAACCATATATGGATCTAACAATAAAGATAAACAAAAGCGGTCCATATGAGTCTGGAGTGTTTATGAGTCCATAAGGGACAGATACCGTATATAGTATGTGGGCTGACTCAATCAGATCCCACAAGACATGTGACTTTAACAGTCACGTCTCAACACTGTCGTCCTCGCTTACTAGTTGGAAGGAGGTTGGCAACGTTACAACTGCCCTCAAGCTCGTGGCAGCCACCATCAAAACATGCTGGGAAGCAAGGTTGATGTGCAAGAATGCCAGAACAACAAAGATGGGCGCATTCATCAGTGATGTCTATCTCGAGAAGACCCTTAAGTGTCTTGAGAGTTGCTGGGTCAGCACTGGTGGGGTACGTGTTCAAACATTCTCCTCCAAGTTTTCTGGTTAATCTATTCTAGGTCCTTACTTCCCAAAAGTGTATCCCGCCGATTCCCACTACCCCTTCGTATCACAACATCGCAATGTCGCCTCCACCATGTGGGCCATCATCTCCACCGCAGGTGCCCATGATCAAAATCAAGCGGCCAACTCCTGTTACCAGCGTCGCTGCGGACAATGTCCCAGGGGTCCCCCCAGGAACCAACCCCACCAACCACAACGTTGCGATGTCATCTCCACCACATGTGCCCATGATCAAAATCAAGCAGCCAATTCCTGTTACCAGTGTCACCGCAGGCAATACCCCAGGGGTTCTCCCAGGAACCAACTCCACCAACCAGCAGCCCACCACCAGCACAGAACACACAGGACCTTCAGCAGGGTTAGACAAGGTGCGTCGGTGTTTGGTATACTAGTACTCTACTATCTCACCCACAGCTTCTAGGGTACTCATGCAGACACAGCGTCACTCAAGCTCCTTCAAGTTTCGGAGCTCCTGGCCTTGTTCAGCGACAACAACCTCAGTGCCCCGAAGGGGAAGTGCAAAGATGGTGCATCATACATCCTAACTAAACCCTTTCATATTCACTATAAACTGTACAGATCTCATTACAGCCATTGTCGAATCCCCTGAACTCTCACAGGTTCTCAAGTTGACCATCATGGAAATTATTGGGAGGGTAAGATTCCCATTATCTGCGGTATCCAACACTGACTCCTGTTACCAGCGCAAGAAAGCGCCCAAAAAGCAAGTCGCTCTGTTACTGTAGTGTTAGTGCACCACCGCGTTCGTATTTGACAAGTTTTTGGGGTTTTTTTTACTAGTAGTGGACCTGCAGACGTACATACACGTAGTACCCCTCAGACCTGGCATGACCACCCAGACAAAAAATTGACTACTATTTGACTACGAAATGCCATGGGACAACTAAGAGTGATCAATAAGTGACAAGAATTGACAGCAAACAACTAAAATTGTGCTGAGGCTGACTATGGATTGTCCATCAATGACTTGATTGTGACTTTTAGAGACTTGGATCGGTCCCGGAATGACTCGAATCAGACTGAAATTGACTATAAATGACTTGATGTGACCATTTGACGACTCCAGGTCTAGATGACTAATTGGCTAAAAACGACTATGGAATGACTGAAAACAACTGGCGGATGACTCAGATCGCCATGTGTTGACTTTGGTTGACTTTGGCAAAGCCCCCTGAACCCAACTATTCATAGTCGTTCATAGTCAATGTATAGTCAGATCTTAGTCAATCGGAGTCAGAAATCTTGCAAATAGTCATTTTTTGTCATTTTGACTACCCGGTAACCATTTCGGACAACAGCCGACTACCAGCTGACATCAGCTGACTTTTCCTTTTTTACTGAGACTGACGGGACACACGGCGCCGGGTTACCCAAAATGGCATTATTTGTCCCGGCACGGTCACTTAGAAAACGTCTACGGTTTTCAAAATAGCTGGGATGCGTGCTCCAAAAGGTACGAGTATACGAGTGCAGGATCGACCGGCATGATGCGCCTGGGCCACTGCCAGTTCGAGATTCTCCAGCGTGCGACTGTATAGATTTCCCTGTGGTCAAGTAGTGGGCCGATTCTGCCCTTTGTTTTTTCTAGCTTGAAATAAATGGTTCTTGCGAGATCATGAGTACCTGGTACCCAGTATAAATTCTCCGGATGTGACCTTGAAGATCGAAGACCCGGAAACACACCACGCGATGAGTACGACCCATAGGCCTTAGACCCCATGAGTGAATGAGCAAAAAAAATTGTATTTTGGCTGCATGTCGTTCTAAACCGAGGGGTGAGTCAAAGTGTTGACCAAAGGAAGATGTCGCTTGTTGTTGAGCTTAAACAGCAATAATATTGACATAGTCGTCGCCAACGCGAACTATCAATACTCTCCTAAGTATTGACACCAACGAACAAGGGCCCCACCCGCGCAGAGATGTCAAGCACCCTAGTCGTCCGCCGTGCTCCAACCCACTGCACTGCCGCCAGCTCTTGTAGCCACCCAGGGGACCTGCTGATTCTGGCTAACTTGGTCCACCCCGGCACACGGCGAGCGCGGACATCGAACGTGGGTCGCTGTTGCCGTCCGCCGCCGGCGGGAACGACAGCAACGCCTCGGTGTTTTCCGTCGTTGTCTCTACCGCGACGGTCAGGTTTTCATTCTCTGCGTTTTCTGTGCCAGCGATGCATCCCACGCCGGCCTTCTGCGTGATCACTGTGACGAATCGATCGGCCACCGACGATATAAGACAGAGGGAAATTAGTCACTGGAGATTTGAGAGGGAAGTGACGCACATCCCATGGCCCAATCAGTCGCCCGAATACGATCCCATGGGCGTCTAGCACTTCAAGAAACCTACAGAGAACTTCCATGTCGTTCGAACAGACGGTGGTCATAGCGAGCGCAGTCGCCGACGTACCATCCCAGGCGTCAGGTTACCGTCCTCGACGATGGCTAAGAACATGCGTGCGCCGTTCAGCCCGTAAGTGCGAGCGCGTGAGGAGCGCCAGCATCAGCTATAATTTGCCCGACCCACCCCAGCCCTAAGCCGGCAAAATCGTCAATTCAAGTCGCAGCGGATAAAAAAGTGATGAAAGATGCACCGTTCTCGATCAAGGCTCTGAGCAGATCCGCCCATGCATGCGTGTCCTGGTTACTGGACCCATTGGGCCCGCGATCGTATAGTGCAGTCGAGACACTTGCGCACGAGCCATGTCAGCCCCAGCTCGGGAGATTGGCGGTGTGAGTGGTGGAAGAGCAGCGTAGCGATGCAGTATGGCTTGGCGACTTAACAAGCCGATAGTATACAACCGTCCCCATGTCAAAGTCGATATGACTCGGCGCCTTGTCGTCCATTGTCGTCCATTGAGGGGAAAGTGTTATTTCAGCAAATGGCACGGAGTAAGAGTGCGCACCATTTGGCAGCCAACGTTAGTCAACCCCATAAACCATCCAGAACCCATTGCCCCTGCTGCAACATGAGGCGTCTCTATCCACCTTTCTCGCTTTTGAAAAACGTTCATAGGATGCAAACTAACAGGGAGTCATTCTCGACCATTCGGTAAGAGATAGATGGGTATCTCGGGGTCCCCCGTGGATGAGGCTGGTAAGATGGGAAAAGGCCCAACGAGGGCCGCATCAAGACATGAAGAGTTAACGGCCGACGAAGAACACGTGGAAATGGGAGAGTTTAGTCAACGTGCAACACGCCATGCGCAGCACAATTGCGCGCACCGCAAATCCCAAATCCGCCCTTTTGCCCTGGCGCCATGCGCGCCCCAATATACTCGACACTTGACGTATCACAAAGCCGCTCTTCTCAGGAGCGGGGAGGTGTGCTATTGTGAAGTGGCTTATACAAGAGAGAAGCCGAAAGAGATACTACAGGGAAGGAATGAATTGTAAAAAGTGCCACATAGGGCCTCGTACCCCATGGCGCACTTTAATGGATTATTAAAAAAAAAAAAAAAAAAAAAAAAAAAAAAAGGTGAGGAAAGGCAGTAGCGAAAGCGGTAGCTGTCAAATCGGTGACGAGAAAGACGACAAGTTTTTGAGTGCTTGCGCGTTCTGCAATCTGGGGGGGTTCGGTCTTGAGTTCGATTCAAAAAAACAAAAAAAAAATTCAGTTTGGCGGCGCGATGGACCGGCGGGTTCTTCTCTCCCTCAGTTCTCCGCTCGTGGGAATTGCCGCGGCTAGAGAATCGGTGCTGTACCCCGGCCGGGCTCCGTGCGGGGGACATAACGACCTCCCACATTTCTTTCCATCAGCCGTCCGTATCAAAATCGACCCTGCCCCTCGTGCAGCGGGCCCACGCAACGACACTACTGGGGTCGATTTTACCTGTTCATGCTTCGCGAGCCGTACCATTTACTAGTACAGCCCAATGGAGCCTCCGTCCTTGGCTGCGTTGTCCGTGTGCCTCTGCACATCCTCCGCCGCGTACGTGCAGCAACACGAACGGCAGCATTTGATATTCCGGCCTGCATGTCACGTGTAGTTGCAGTAGCTCGCCCTGCCGTAGCAAAGTAGGCGGCGCCATCCGGTCGTCGTCCAGGTCAACGTTTACGGAGAAAAGGTACTTATTGTTCCGCACGCAGCACGAGAAATGCGCGGAGAACGAAGAAGTGTCCGCGCAACCTCGACTGCGGCAGAATAGCGTTGAGCATGTGCAAGTACCAGATGTCCCGTTCGAGCACCGTCAGCGCAGACGCATCGTCCCCATTCGCGGCTGACACTCTGGCCGTGCCCGGTGCGGCTCATCGCCCCTTCGAGCTGCGCACGTACAGGCCCACGACCTAGCCCACCGCAGTCGACGCCACAATCTCGACGCCACTAGCCGCAGCCCTCGAGCGCGCCGTCTGTCCCAGTTAATCCAAAAAAAAAAATACGGAAGAGAAACTGCCTCGCCAGCAAGACCGATCGCTGTATCTTGTGATGGTGTCCCCGATTCTGGTAACAGCACGAGCACTATAAAATGATGATACAGGGACATTCGTATGGTACTACACGTATTTTACCACGGTTACGCGGCATAAATAAGAACGGGTTTCGGTGAGTCGCTGAAGCGGGAGTCAATCAATGTACAGCTTGAGTAAACAAACAGGGCAATTGTCACTTACACAGGTCAACAAGTCAAACGTAGATACTATACCCTTCTGTTCATTCCGAAGCTTTCTGGGAGAGCAATTGTACAATTTCCTGTTGCCATGCGCCACGGGCAACATCGGATGGCGTCTTTCCGTCGAGGTTGCGCACGTGCGCATCCGCACCGTGGTCCAACAGTAGCTGCACAATTACTGGGTATCCTTCCCTCCAACCCTGCGTTGCTCGATGTAACGGGGACGATCCCTTGTCATCCTGGGCGTTGACCTCCGCATTGCGCTCGAGTAGTAGCCGAATGTTCTCGAGCTGATCGTAGGACGCCGCCACATGTAGTGGAGTCTGTCCACTGTTGTCGCGCAAATCTGTATCTGCATTATGGTCCAGCAATAACCGCACAACATCGTGGTCTCGATGCGCCGATGCAATGAGAAGTGGGGTATTTCCACGGTGATCCCGGGCATTGACCTGCGCATTGCGCTCAAGTAGAAAACGAGCAACCTCACAGCGACCATAATTTGCTGCGTGATGCAGTGGAGTGTCCCCAGCGTAGCCGCAGACATGCTCATCCGCATCGTAGTCCAATAATAAGCGCAGAACATCAGGGCTTTCGCTCCCCGATGCTCTGAGAAATGGGGTAGATCCGTGGTCATCCCGAGCATTGACCTCCGCATTGCGCTTGAGTAGTAACCGAACAGCCTCGAGATCGCCAGTGGTTGCTGCGTAATGCAGTGGAGTCGTTCCCTTGTTGTTACGGACATGGTCATCCGCATCGTGGTCCAGCAACAACTGCAAAATATCAGGGTTTCTACTCGCCGACGCGCAGAAAAGTGGGGTATATCCGTTATCGTCCTGAGAATTGACCTCCGCGTTGTGTTCGAGTAGTAACCGAGCAATTTCGAGATGGCCATAATACGCTGCGTAATGCAATGGGGTCATTCCCTTGTTGACACGGACATGTTGGTCCGTAATTTGACACAGCGACAAATCCACAGGTTTCTGGCCATTGACCCCCGCACGGCGCTTGTTTAGTAACGACACGAGTGATCGATTAGCTTTGAAGTGGCCCTCGCACACCGCGCAATGACGCCATACGGTGTTTCCTTTGTCGCGGACATGCTCTTCCGCAGTGTGGTCCAGCCATAGCGGTGTTCTGTTAGAGATTGCATTCAAGATTTGATTGAAAAGTGTAGCAGCTCCTTCGGTATTCTGGGCATTAGCCCTTGCATTATGCTCGAGTAGTATCCGAGCAACCTCGAGGTGACCGTAAGTCGCTGCCGAATGCAGTGGAGTGTTTCCGTGGCTGTCATGGAAACGCGCATCCGCGTTGTGGTCCAGCAATAACCGTACAACAACGCGGTTTCCGGTCACAGACGCATGGAGAAGTGAGCTAGCGAGGTCGTCCCGGGAATTGGGCCCCGCATTGTACTCGAGCAGTATCCGAGCCACCTCGAGGTGACCTTTGATTGCCGCTGAACGCAGTGGGGTGTTTCCGTAATAGTCGCGGGTATGCGCATCCGCATTATGGTCGAGCAGTAGCTGAACAATATCGAGATGTCCATTTTGCGATGCGCTGAGAAGTGGTGTAACTCCGTGGTCGTCCTGGGAATTGACCCCTGCACTGCGCTCGAGTAGTAACTGGGCGAGCTCAAGGTGGCCGTTGTTTGCTGCGCAATGTAGTGGAGTAGAGCCGTCCTTTAGGGAGTTCACGTCCGCACCAACGTTCAGCAGCCACTTTGCGACATCAAGTTTGAGATATCCCGGTGCCGCGAGCGAAGCCATGTGTAGTGGAGTCCAATTGTCTGCGCTGCGTGAATTTATGTCGGCGCCATGCGCGAATAGCAACTGAGCAACCTTGATGTGCCCCTCAACCACCGACGCATGCAACGGAGTACCGTATATACCACCTAAATGGTTTATTTCCTGTGGGCGTTTCATTACCAGGCGTTCCACAAGACAAATGAACCCCTTTTGTGCGGCGAAGTACAAGGGAGCTGCTGGAGATGGCACAACTCTCTGTGATCTCCCAGACAGAGTATCCTCCAAGAGTTCGTATCGGTGTTGTATTCGGACCCATGCCGAAAAATGTGGCTTGTCCATATCAAAGAAATAATCCATTGCGTCCTTTATCTCTAATTCCACATTTCCGATTGCCGCATGCCGATACCAATACCCCGCCGCATATCGAAAAAGAGGAAATTTCTCGGCACTGTCTTCGTCGGTGCGGTCATCCAGGCGAAATAACACGCCGAGACAAGCCTGGGCAAGAATCACGTGGGAGTGCTCGATAGGGATATGGAACCGGGATACCTCTTCCATGCAACTCGCGAGTCGATCCGATATCAGGAATTCTTTTACGGAGAAATGTGAGAACTGAACGACTCGGGAGCCATTGTCGACGATGACCGAAACCAAACTGGAACAGGCCGACAGCACCGCTTCTTCTTGGTCTTCCCACCGCCAATCCGTGATCAACTTTGGGAGCCCTCCCGTGCCCAAGTCAAACGCGAGCACTTCCGCGAGCTCCTCTACCCTGAGTGGACGACTGGCCACCGTGAGACATTGTAAAAGTCGATACGCATGCTCCCGGTTAGCATTATTGATCTCCTTAAGGATACGCTTGTATGTCTCATCCAGTGATTTGGGTAATTCCTCGAGGATACGACGGAGATTGGTCGGGAAACAGTGCCGTAAAACTTCCAATTGACAAAAAACCCATCGGAACCTGTTTCAAAACATAAGACAACGGTAAGACCGTAATCAGTCCAAGATCCACTCACATTCCATCTGCTTTCTCTGTGAGATTCTCAATGACCGCATCCTTGTCATCGTCTCGCCATCTCTTCATCCTTCTATCTGAGTGAACCACGAAAGTAACATAATCGTTAATGTCTTGCTTTTGTCCGCTTTCGTCGTGGAGGGATACTTGCTGAGTTGCCAAAGGCTCGAGCGTGGTGCGAATGTCGAACTCCGGACGACTCGTGATACATAGGCGTAGATTTGGATAGGGAAGCTCGACAAGTTCTTGGACCAGCTCGAGGACCATCTCGCGCGACGATGGAATGCCCAAATCATTGGGACACTCGTCGAGAGCATCTATGACCAGATAGATTGGCGCTTGTCCCTTCATAGTGAGTATATCCTTGAGGCACTGAGCGAGCGAGTCCTCAGTTGGCTGTTCAGACCCTCGTTTGTGTGCGGAGTACAAGGAAAAAAGAGCATCACAGAAGATATCCGATTGATCTGAGAGTTGGACGAGAAGGGATGATAACAAAGCGCGCATGTCCTGTTTTGTTGTGTCCTTGAAGTCGAAGTAAAAATAAGCCAAGAAAGCAGACCCGGAATTGGACATGGATTTTATATCCCGGATAATCACGGAACTTGTCGATCATTCATATAGGGATTAGGACGCAACCAAGACGTAGCTCGGTAGGAGGTAGCGCACCTGAGAATACTCTTCCCAGAGCCGGCTATCAAATCAGGAGGCGTCAATGGCAACTAAGACTCGGATGTTGATAAGATATGTACGTTTTCCGTGAATCCATAACAAGGAGCCGAATGTTTTCCAACTTGTGAGGGTGTTCCCGTTCGTGCACCACGCTGCAGTCCCCTCGTGATGAGCACCGGATGCGGTGTTGTAATTCACAGATGGGTCGGGGGGAGCGATCCAATTTCGGAGGTCCTTGCGTAACTCATTCCCTGTAAGAGACGTCAAATTTTCGTGATCGGGGGCAATGAAGTCAGAAGACGAACGGTTTAGGTCGGTGACTTGGTTGACAACTTGTTGAATCGCTACTCCGGTCTCCTTGACACCTAAGTAAAAAGTTAAGGACAGATTCAAACTGGCTCATGGAGGTATAACTCACCTTGAATGACTGAACCGACTTTGTGGCCGACATGCTGTACATTGCTGTCAACGATCCGGACCTTGTCGTCGATACCGTCTACTTTCATATCAACAGCCTGCACCCTTTCGTCAACACCTTCAACTTTATCGTCTACGACCTTGACCTTGTCATCAATGGCGCGGGTGATCGCGAGGGCTTCTGCTGCTGCCATCCGAGCCTCCTCTTGTGTCAACGCGTCGAGCCGCTGAAGCGCGTCCTCCACTTCCTTCCTTCCAACCAGCTTCTTCAGATATTTCTCTGCATGAAGGTCGATTTTTGGGTACGTATCAACTAGGAACAACATACTTGTTCGTCCCTGCCCGATCTCCTTCGTCACAATCCCAAGGATCGAGAGTACTTCAACCATGATCTTTACGATAATGTCCGTCATAGCCGCCGTCGGCCGGACTTCGATATATTTCTCGAGCCTCTTAAAGAAGTACTCCAGGCGGCTAAACAAGTCTACGACAACTGTTTCACTGGAGCGGACATCCTTGACGGCCTAATAGATATAGATGTCACCGAGAGACATCGGGTCAAGAAAGATGCTCACCTGGAGGAGGACACCCATCCCAGCAAAGATCGCATTCGAAGGTGGGAATATCTATCGTCAAACAAATCAGAGGGTAGATCTTGAGCAGCTCAAGCTCTCGGAATTACCAGTCCAACACCGTTACCAAGAACCACAGAGAATGCGTACAAGACATTGACAGTGGGATCGAGCCACTTTGTCCACCTTTCATCGGTAGTATGAGATCGATCAAACGTCTGGACTTGAGTTCGAAGCACGGCAAGAATTGCACCGGGAGAGTCGCAAGACTGTAGCTGGGCGGCTAGGGGATGGGAGGCGATGTCTCGCTTTGTCTGCGTTTTGTATGCTTCCAAAGCAGCTGTAAATACTGTCTCAAAGTTTGTGGAAGAGGTAGAGGTGGACGGAACTTGGGACATAGTGGATACTTCTGGGATAGCAAGATTGTCGCAAGGGCACTGCGACCGGGAAATGTCGATGGATAGCCGCCCAGATATTCCCAGGGAGACCCCTGGCACTATTATAGACACGCACACAATAACTCGAACATTTGGCACTCATGCACTCAAGCCCCATCCTAAATGAGTAAAAGGATTTTATTTTGGGTCACAACCCCGAGGGGCGAGTGGGAGTGTAGGGAATGCTGCCCGTTATTGGTGCCTTCTAGCCTGAGCTAAACAAGATTGTGATATTGATATAGTCGTCGCCAACGCGTACCATCAATACTCTCGTACGTCTTGATGCCCACGAACAATAGCCCCCCCCCCCGCGCGCAGATAATCGTCTCCTCGAGCACCTGATCGTCCGCCGTGCTCTAACCTACAGCTACCACCAGTTCCTGTGACGCTGATCCCCTGCTGGCTTGGAACTCCGCCGGGCGTGCGGCATGCGCGGACATCGAGCGCGGGTTGCTGCGCCGCGAGGAAGAGCAGCAGGGTGCGCAGTGGAATCGCTGGGTGTAGCAATATCAAGTGCGCGTTCAGGTTCGTTACTGTTGCGAACACGTCGTCTTCGTCGGCGCCGGCGGGAATGACGGTAAGACCTCGGTGTTTCCTGTCCTTGTCTTCATCGTGCCAGTCAGGTTTTGGACCTCTGCGTTTTCTGCGCCGGCGATACTTTCCGCACCTGCCTTCGGCGTGATCCCTGTGACGAGTCGATCAGCCACCGGTGATATAGACCGGAGGGCCATTGGAGATTTAAGAGAGGTGTTACGCACATCCCAGGGCATCAGGCAAACCACTCAAATACGATCCCGTGGGCATCTAGCGCTTCAAGCAGCCTGTCGAGAACCTCCGCGTCGTTCTAACAGACGACGGTCGTGCTGAGACGCAGTCGCTGACGTACGGTTCCAGGCGCCGGGTTTACCGTGCTCGACGATGGCCGTGAGTATGCATGCGCCCTTGATTACGACAGCACGATCCGCACCAGAGCCAGCCATAATGTCTGGAACGCCCCGTCCTAAGCCTGTAAAATCGTCAACTCAGTCGCAGCAGATAAACAAGACGCACATTTCTTGATCCAGGCTCTGAGCAGATCCACGCATGCGCATCCCGTTCGGGATTGTTCCGGTTGGGCACGCGATCGTGTAGTGCAGGACGATCCATTTGCGCACAAGCCATGTCAGCCCCGACTTGAGAGGTTGGCCATGCAGGTGGTCGGAGAGCAGCGCAATGTCACAGTATGGGTGTGCAAGCTGCGGGAGTATGTAGATCCGATTCAAGTGAGTGGCCTAGCACGATCTTCGAAGGCGTCATCGGTGGCCAAGGTGCATTTGTAAATCAGTGCGCCGCAGCCGTCATTCCGGAGGACTTTGAGCTGCAGTTGAGTGCGAGAAAGGCCGATCACTTAAAAACTCACCGGGAGGTCCACGGCTTAATAAGCTGACCGAATACTGACTATAACCCCCCCCCGTGTCAAAGTTGATAACACAAACCAGAGTTAGCTGCCCGTTGTCATCCGCTATGGGGGGAAAGTGTTAATTCAGTGAGGCACGGAGTAAGAGCACGCACAATTTTAAAGCCAATCGCATGGACCTTATGAGAACCATCTGAATCGACCGCACCTCGAGGAGTCTCTTATTATCCATCCTTCTGGCTTCTGAAACGCGTCCGCAAGTACGAAAGGAGTATTGTAGTCGTTCTCGACCATTAGTTCTATAGTTAAGAGGTACTGCGTATTTCGTGTTCCATGCGCTTCGCTATAGTGCAGATAAATGGCCGCAGAGGGGAACAAAGCAAAGACACAAACCAGATACGTATTTCTGTATGCGTCTCTGTTCCTTCTCACCACTGACTGGCGTCGGGAAAAACATGTTGAGGACGGAGTACATGTGTGTTGCATCGCCCAGTGCGCGAGTGGGACATGCTAGTTTCCAGAGCTATTGTAATATGCGAGAATAAGAAATTACGGGAGACCTTATACGTTCATACTGGCAGCATCCTTGCACTTGCCGAATTCGAGTTAAAAATTTGCGGGAGGGCGTGTGTTGGCATAGTATGATGATTCGAGAGGGCCGAGCTTCGGGCCTAATCTTTTGGCGGTTTTTGCTCCTCTATGGTCTGATCATTCCTATTGATGAGGTTCTTTCTTGCAATTTCAGCGGTCTTCCTGTGTGTTTGCCGATGAAAACGGTGACCGGTGGACGTTGAACAGTGAGCATGGCTTTGCATTATGCTGAAAGTTGGACGCATTGTATGAGGTCTTCGCTTAAGGCTCGGAGCTCCCTTCTGGACCGGGCCTTTCGTTCCGCCCGGCATGCAGCGGACCGGGTCTGGGCCGGGATTCCCATGGCTGCCAGTCATTTTGGCCACCAAGGGGACAACAACCCTTATACGATAAAAGCGAAGACATACCGGAGTATTTCGCTTGCTACTAGGTTCTATGGGTAAACGCATTGACAATTTTCGCCGCCACGGAACCAAGGATCTGTCTGGGGTGCATGACGACCATGAGGCGATTTAACATAGTATTTTCAAAGCGAAATTACAAAGCCCAAGTAAACGCTGGAATGGGCGAGCGACGAGCGTGAAAGCCACAAGTGGTCAGAGCTATGGTCCTTTTGATATGATTTTCCAGAACTTCGGCGCCACTAGATTATACACTACTCCTCGACCATCTCGCAATGCCTACGGAAACGTTGGCCATGGTGGTCTCGCCTAAGATGGCCCCATCGTCTTCCCACGGGAAGCGCAGTCACCAAAGGTATGAAGCCCACAGTTATGGTTGTCCGCTGGCTGGCAACCAGAACAGCGACGAAGGTGAAGCGGGAGGTCCGAAGTAAGAGGGGCAGGCCCAGTGCAATCAGGGTATCTGGGGGAGCAGACTCCACAAAACGGACTCGACGTTCCCCTGCCACGAGGACCCAACCAAACATCAATAATATATCCAAGGCAGCAGGACGCGGAGCGGAGAGGCTCGCATCTACGACAGCGCAGGGGGTAAACCATCGATCTTTGCCGGGACTTAGTGTCCTGCAGGGGTCGGTGAGAGTCCTTGAGCAGAAACAGCCGTCCTGGGTCGAGGAGAGAGAGCAGGTGGAACGCGGCACGACACAGGAAGCTCAGCGCCGCTTCAAGGTATGGAAAATGCCGTTGAGGGGAATGATCTCCACAAAATCTCAATGAACTTGACGGAGAGAGATTGATTGGTGCTCCCGAAGACCCGTGGCTGACGAGGAGTGCGGAGCGGTCAGGGTTATCAAGTGTAAGCTCTGCCCTAAGTCACAATTCAGCAATCGCAAAGAGAAATGTTCTATAGGAGAATAGAAGGAAGTTAGAAGAACAGAGTCGCGAATATGAGAAGAGAGTCGATCTTGAAGTAGAGAAAGATGGGCGGCGCGAGGAAACGACAAGTCGGATGTCCTGACCTCGAGAAGTCGTTGAATCACACAAAGAAAGCGAGCAAAGACAGGAATGGGGGAAATTGACTGATACATTCAGAACGCGGACCTGAGGCCTTTATACACGCAGTCTGTACCTAAGGTCAAACAAGTTAAACAAGTGAAATGGTTCTAAGTCATAAAGTTGTGAGGGAGAAGGTGTAAGATGGGAAAAGTAAACGAAAGGTCGTAGGTGGGATGGGGGTTGATGGGTGAAAATACGAGGCTAACGCGAGGTAAATGACGAGTCGTAGGTGGAAAAGGTGGACAGAAGAACATGACCAAACGACAGCGTCGGAGATATCGACGACGCGCAATACAAGTACAAATGGAGATCAGAAATTAGTAACAAAATTGAAAGAAATCAAAGGCACGCTTGTGCCCGAGACAAAAAGCGCGACACTAAAAACGATCCAACAACAGAACGAGGCTTGAGGGGCGACGACGCGAAGTCGATCAGCCGAGGGTGAAGATACGAACGACGAGATGAAGTCGAGACGAGGAATAAAAGAGTGACTGGTGTTAAAGGCATGGCAGGGTCACGGTTAGGCCGTCAGCATCGCAGTGGAGAGCTTCCAGACGAGGTTATCCCAACACCGGCAAGGTGTGGACAATCAAGAGGCATCCAACGATGGCGGAAGAGACAGGGACACGATGAGGAGGAACGACAAATTCGAGAACAAGATGAGAGAAAGAAAGAAAGAAAGGAGAATGAGGCGAAGCGAACGAAACTGAGGGAGCGAGTTGATGGCGATGTCTGAGACAAGACGTGACGCGTGACGACTCAGCGAGGACTGAAACTGAAAAAAGTGGAAACGGCCAATTTCGCTTGCAATTTCGAGCCCAAGGGCTTGCCTAAGGGCCAGCAACTTGCCCTTACAGCGTGCTGTCTAGGCTGTCTTAAGCCACGGGCAACCTTGGATGGTGTGTTTCCAACGTCGCATACATGCGCATCCGCACCGTAGTCCAGTAATAACCGCACAGCCTCTGTGTATTCTCCAAACCGACCATGTATCGCGTAGTGTAACGGGGTCGATCCTTCGATATCCTCGGCATTGACTTGCGCATTGCGCTCCAGTAGTAATCGAGCAACCTCGAGGTGACCGTCGGCCACTGCCAGATGCAGTGGGGAACTTCCCCTGTTGTTCCAGACGTGCACATCTGCATTGTAGCCTAGCAATAACTGCACAACATCGAGTTGTCCCATCTTCGATGCGCAGAGAAGTGGGGTGAATCCTTCATTATTCTGTGCATTGACCTCCGCGTTCCGCCTGAGTAGTAACCGAGAAACCTCGAGGTGACCGGAGGCCGCTGCCAGATGCAGTGGGGAATCTCCCTCGTTGTTGCGGACCCGCTCATCTGCTTTGTGGCCCAGTAATAATTGCAAAACATCAAGGTCTCCACGCTCTGACGCTCTGAGAAATGGGGTGAATCCGTCTTGGTCTCGAACATTGACCTCTGCATTGCGCTCGAGTAGTAGTCGAATAACCTTGACGTGACCAGTGACTGCTGCATAATGTAGTGGAGTCTTTCCTTTTTTATCACGGACATGCTCATCCGCATTGTGGCCCAGCAATAACCGCAAAGTATCAGGGTTTCCACTCGCCGATGCACAGAAAAATGGGGTACATCCATCATCATCCAGGGAATTGACCTCCGCATTGTGCTCAAGGAGTAACTGAGCAACTTCAAGGTGGCCGTAATAAGCCGCGTAATGGAGTGGAGTCATTCCCTTGTCGACCCGGACATGCCCACCTGCATCCCACCATCCCAATGATAAGGACTCGGGCGGACTACTGGTCAATATGGGTTCATTGCGAGAATCGACTTGGACCTCTGCACGGCGCTCAAGTAGGAAACACTCGAGGAGCCGAGCAGCTTCTAAGTGGCCGTCGCACACCGCGCAACCAAATGACGAGACGTCTTCCTTGTCACGGGCATGCTCATCTGCAGTGTGGTCCAGCAAACACCGTGTGACATCACATTTTAACAATGGATCAAGAAATGTGGTAGTTCCTTCGGTATTCCCGACATTGACCTCCGCATTGCACTTGAGTAGTGCCTGAGAAACTTCGAGATGGCCGTAGATCGCCGCCAAATGCAGTGGAGTATGTCCATAGCTGTCATGAAAACGCGCATCTGCATTGTGGTTCAGCAATAACTGCACAATATCACGATTTCCTGTTGCGGATGTATGGAGAAGTGCGCTACCGAGGTAATTCCGAGAACCAGCCTCTGCATTGTGCGACCCTAGTAGCATCTGAGAAACCTCGAGATGACCTTTGATCGCTGCTGAACGTAGTGGAGTGTTACCGTAGTTGTCACAGATACCAGCATCCGCATTGTGATCAAGCAACAACCGCACAACATCACGGTGTCCACTCTTCGATGCAATGAGAAGTGGGGTGGCTCCGTAGTCATCCTGGGAGTTTATCTTCGCGTTACGCTCGAGTAGTAACCGAGAAACCTCAAGGAAACCATCGGTTGCTGCACAATGCAGTGGAGTCAAGCCATCCTTCCGGGAGTTCACGTCCGCACCAACGTTTATCAGCCACTTCACGAACTCAAGACGTCCCGCACGTGAAGCATCGTGTAATGGAGTCCAATTGTCTCCAGAGCGTGAATTTACGTCGGCGCCATACGCGAACAACAACTGAGCAACCTCGATATGCCCCTCAATCACAGACGCATGCAACGGAGTACCGGATAGACCTCCCAAACGATTTAATCGCTGGTGGTGCTTCATGATCAGGCGTTCTACTAGACCACGGAATCCCTTCCATGCAGCGAAGTATAAGGGAGCTGTTAACGGTGGCACATAATCTCCCAGTGGTCCATCCGAAGAACCCGCCAGATGTCGAAGGTCAAATGGGCCCCGTATTCGGACCCATGCCGAAAAATATGGCTTGTCCATGTCGCAAAAATGATCCATCGCGTCCTTTATCTCTAATTCCACATTTCCGATCGCCGCATGCCCATCCCAATATTCCGCAGCGTATTGAAAAAGAGGAATCTTCTCGGCACTGTCTTCGTCGGCCCGGTCATCTAGACGAAGTAATACGCCGAGACAAGCCTGGGCAAGAATTACGTGGGAAGGTTCGATCGGGATGTAGAACCGGGACACATCTTCCATGCAACTCGCGAGTCGATCCGATATTAGGAATTCTTTTACGGAGAAATGAGAGAACTGAACAACCCGGAAGCCATTGTCGACGATGACCGAAACCAAACTGGAACAGGCCGACAGCACCGCTTCTTCCTGGTCTTCCCACCGCCAATCCGTGATCAACTTTGGGATCCCTCCCGTGCTCAAGTCAAATGCGAGTACTTCCGCAAGTTCCTCTACCCTGAGTGGACGACTGGCCACCGTGAGACATTGTAAAAGTCGATACGCATGCTCCCGGTTCGCATTATTGATCTCCTTCAGGATGCGCTTGTATGTGTCGTCGAGTGATTTGGGTAATTCTTCGAGGATACGACGGAGATTGGTCGGGAAACAGTGCCGCAGAACCTCCAATTGGCAGAAAACCCAACGGAACCTGGTTGAGAACATAAGACAACGGCGTGATCACGACGGACGGAAGATGCACTTACATCCCATCTGCCTTCTCCGTGAGATTCTCAATGACCGCATCCTTATCGTCTTCCCGCCACCCCTTCATCCTTCGATCCGAGTGAACGACAAAAGTAATGTAGTCGTTAATGTCTTTCTTTTGTCCGCCTTCGTCGTGGAGGGATACTTGTTGAGTTGCCAAAAGCTCGAGCGTCGTGCGAATGTCGAATTCCGGACGACTCGTGATACATAGACGTAGACTCGAATGGTGAAGATCGACAAGTTCTTTGACCAGCTTGAGGACCTTCTCACGCGACGACGGGATGCCCGAATCATTGGGAGACTCGTCGAGAGCATCCATGACCAGATAGATCGGCACTTGTTCCGTCATTGTGAGCATATCCTTGAGGCACCGTGCAAGCGAGTCGACAGTCGGCTGTTCCGATCCTTGTTTGTGTGAGGAGTACAAAGAGGCAAGAGCGTCACAGAAGATATCTGATTGATCGGAGAGTTGGACGAGAAGGGACGATAATAAAGCGCGCTCGTCCTGTTTTGTTGTGTCCTTGAAGTCGAAGTAAAAATAGGCCAAGAAAGCTGAGCCGGCATCGGAAATGGATTTTATATCCCGGACGATCGCGGAGCTTGTTGATCATATGGGTTAGAGTAGGACACAACTCGGCGGGGGCTAACGCACCTGAGAATACTCTTCCCGGAGCCAGCTATCGATCCAGGAGTCGTCGTCAGTGGCGATTAAGACTCAGACGGTGACGAGAAATGTACGTTTTCCGTGAATCCATAACAAGGAGCCAGATGCTTTCCAACCTGTGAGGGTGTTCCCATCGGTGCACCACGTTGCGGTACCCTCGTGATGAGCACCGGATGCGGTGTTGTAATTGACAGATGGATCGGGAGGAGCGATCCATTTTCGAAGGTCCTTGCGTAACTCGTTCCCTGTAAGAGAGGTCAAGTTTTGATGACCTTCGGCGATGAGAAGATGACGAACGGTTTGAGTCTGTGACTTTCCTGGCGATTTGTTGAATTGTTACTCCTGTCTCCTTTACGCCTGAGAAATGGCTGAGGACAGATCCAGGGCAGACCAATGGGGTGTGACTGACCTTGAATGACTAAACCAACCTTATCGTCGACGCGCTGTACCATGCCGTCGACAGTCCGAACCTTGTTGTCGATGCCGTCTACTTTGATACCAATAACTCGCACCCTCTCATCGACGGCTTCTACCTTTTCATCGACTTCCTTGACCTTGTCGCCCGCGTCCTTGACCTTGTCGTCGATTCCGCGAGTGATTATAAGGACTTCTGCTGCCGCCATCCGAGCCTCCTCTTGCGTCAACGCGTCAAGCCGCTGAAGCGCGGCCTCCACATCCTTCCTTCCAACCAGCTTCTTCAGATACGCCTCTGCACGACGGTAAGTTTTGAGGGATTTATCAACAAGCAAGGACGTACTAGTTCGTCCCTGCCCGACCTCCTTCGTCACGATCCCGAGGATTGAGAGCACCTCAACCATTATCCTTACGATAATGTCTGTCATAGCTGCCGTCGGTCGGACCTCGATATATTGTTCGAGCCGCTTAAAGAAGTACTCTAAGCGGCCAAAAAGGTCTACGAGTGCATCTTGGCTACTGCGGACATCCTTGACGGCCTAAGGGATAGACGTAGGGTCAGAACCCAAATGTGGGGTCAAGAAAGATGCTCACTTGGAGGAGGACACCAATCCCAGCAAAGATCGCATTCGAAGGCGGGAATATCTGTAGTCACATAAATCAAAGAGTCGATCTTGGACAGTTCAAAGTATCGGAATTACCAGACCAACACCGTTTCCGATGGCGACAGAGAATGCATACAAGACATTCACGGTGGGATCGAGCCACTTTGTCCACCTTTCGTTGGCAGCTTGAGGTTGATCAAATGCCCGGAATTGGGATCGAAGCACGGATAGAACGGCACTGGGAGAGTCGCAGGACTGCAGGCGGGTGACCAGGGGATGAGAGGTAAGGTCACGTTTTGTCTGTTGTTTGTACGATTTTAAAGCAGCTGTAAATATTGTCTCAAAGTTCGTAGAAGAGGTGGCGGTAGGTGGAACTCGGGACATAATGCTAATTAGAGGAGCGCGGGTGCTTAGGAGATAGATAATAAGTCGCAGGGGTACTCGCTCGTAGTATTTGCAGAGGGTGCGCCTCGTGGGCAGATAGCCGCCCTGATATTCCCAGGGTGCCACGATAATAGACGCCCACATACTCAAACTAGGTGTCGACTTTGTCGACGGGGACCTTGCTTGGAGTTCGGTGTTTGGTTTTGTAGAACAGACAAATACGTTTTGTATTTTACGCTAAGACTTCTTACGATGAGTGCCCGAAACTGCGTGAATGACTCTCTTGATTTGCTATCGTACGAATTCGATTTTTTTGCCCACAGCATCATACGCTTCCCTTCTCCGGATGAAAGAGTGAAATGTATGACGTCAAGTAATTTGTTCAAATTCAGGATTGTTTGGAGTTGTTGTCGATCCGGTCAGAATTTCGACCTGCCATGGGACCTTGTCAAGCAAGGCGATTCAGCCCGAGCGCAAGACGCAACAGACTTGGATGTAACTGCTCTAGGACGAGTTCGAGCACGATAATCGAACTGCCTCTACGAGGAACGTATCTTAGCACCAGGTATCATCTCCGCCCTCTCTGATTGTATCGCTTACCCGTTCGTAGAATGACCATAGACCGGTGACCGTTCGCTCTATGAGGTGCCGGCTGCGCTTAGGACGACCCATCATAAAACCTCATTTGAACGGCTGGTTACGAGTCTAGAATGACCATACACCCGGTCTCTTGCCGATGGTGACCCATACTGGGTCGAAAACGCGTTCGGAGAATACAATCAAGCAGCAGGATGCGGTGGTCCATTTTTAACGACGTCCGATCGTCTCACCTGTCATCATGGGGCAATGAGCGTGGGCAAACGGGCGAGGCATGGAGAAGTTGCATCAGGAGCTTGAAGAGCCCGGGTTTCTACTGCCAGTGATTTGTGTTCAGGATGGAAGAAATCACAGTTACCCCACGTGGAGAGAGGCGAGTGCGGACGTCGCGCGTGGGTCGCCGCCCCCAGAAGAGCAGCGCTGCGCATAGCACTGTCGGGTGCGCATTCAGCTTCGTCATGACCGTGAATACGGTGTTACTGCTTCAGCCTGGGGGCGGTGAAGACAACGACGGCGGTCTCGGTGTCTTCTCTCGTCTCCGTCTCTGCCGCGCCGGTTGGGTTTCGGTCTTCTGAGCATTCAGCGTCGGCGAGGGAGTCTGTACCTGCCTTTGATGTGGTCCCTGAGACGAGTCAGCCAGTAAAGGAGATCCACGCACGGCCAAGGTCGTCAGCCAACCCCGTCAGCCGATCGAACTGTGGGCTTCTCGTGTTGAAAGCAGCCCTTCGAGAACCTCCATGTTGTTCGCATAGACGACGGTTGTGAGGGCCCAGTCGCCGACGCGGTGTGCTAGGCGTCATTGTCGCCGTTGCCAATGATCGCCGTCCGCGTGCGTAGTTCGGCTGGGCGGCCCATGAGTGCGGCCGCGCGATGCGCTCCGGGGGTTAGCTCATAATCTGTTCGGAGCCGCCTAAATGCTGGTAAATTTGTCAAACTCAGTCGCAGCGGAAGAACAAGGAAGAAGGACGCACCGTCCTTGATCGTAGGTCTAAGCACGCAGACAGGTCCTTTGTCTGGATTGCGTCCGCCGGGCCTGCGATGCGACTGAACTACGTGCGCAGAAGCCATGTCGGCCCTGGCTCGAAAGATCAGCCGCGTAGCTGGTGGAAGAGTAGCTCGGTATCGGCCCAGTACGAGTGCGCAATCCGCAGGGCATGTAGATCCGATTCACGTGAGTGGCCAAGGAGGATCGTCGAAGCCATTGTCAGCGGTAAGGCACATTCACGCATCTACGCGCTGCAGCCGTAGTTCCAGAAAACTTGGATTGGAGCTAAGTGTCAGAAAATCAGGTCCTTGCAAACTTACCAGCTGAGATGGTCAGAGATCGATCTCGGCAAGTTGATCATGTTTATCCTTGCCCGTGTTAAAAGTCGATAATGATTTGGCGTCTTTCCCCCTATTGTCATGAACTAGGAGGAAAACGTGTTATTTCAGCGAATGGCCCGGAGTGAGAATGCGCACTAATTCACAATCAATCGCATAGACCATATGAGAACCCTCGGAATCGTCGCAACTTAGGGCATCTCTACTATCCCTTCTGGCTTTTGAAAAAGAAAAAAAAAGTCCGCAAGGTACAGTACGATGGAATGGGGCAGTCATCCTCGGCCATTTTCTGAATAGTTAAGAGGAACTGCGCGGGGTCCGCTGCAGTGCAAGTAAACGATCGGAGAGATGAATAAAGCAAAGATACGAACAAGAATTTCCCTCTTACAAGCGTCTCTTATTCTCTTCACCACCTACGGGGCCTGGAAAACTGTGTCGAGCCCGGAGTGCATGCATGTTGCGTCACTGGATGCGCGAGTAGCACACCTTTGGGGAAACGTGCGTGATGTGAACAGAACGCTACCGTGAAGCGCTCCAACTGCTTTCGAGTATGGGCTAACGAAGGAGAGGTCTCGGGGCTTGGGTGAGATAAGCGGTGGTAGGTCTGGTGGAAGTGGTGTGAGTTATGGGTAGATTGGAGTTCTCCATGGCCAAGGTAGGTAGAAGTGGCGGAGAAATGTCAATAGATGTTAAACTCAGGACGCCATAGACGACAGGCTCTGTACACGTTCTGCGAGTCGTCGAATATGAGTGGTACGACCGCGGGTGAATCTGATCCAGCTCAGTGGGGAATCGGGTACGGTATGAAGGAAACGTTGCGGACATGCTAGCTTCCTGAATTAATATGCAGAAAATAGGAAAAGTGGGAGACCTGCTTGAAAATCTCCGAATTCTAGGATAAAACCGCGCCGGTCGATCACCTGTGCGAGACGGGGTTAAACGGCAAAGGCGGCCCGGGACACGTGCCATTCCTCCTGCACCACCCAGCCTAACTTCTCAACCACCCCCACGTCGTAATTACCAAGGGACAGGTAACGAGGCTTCCCTATGTTCAACATTCAGCGCCTAGCCTTTCATCGATTCGCTCCAGATGGTCCTGCCCACTCGGTCGCGATTTCGCCACAGACAGGTGTATTCTCCGAGTCTTCCAATGATCGGGGCGTTCAATTTTGTGTTCACACAATAGCATCAACCTGCCTTCTTGGTGCTATATTACCATGTAATACTGGGTGCGCCGTGCACTAGATCCCTTTTCCCTCTCCATCGCTCTCGTCGACAAATCAAGGTACAACCCGCAAAGAGTCCGAATTGTCGTTGAACCACGACTTTGACGCCATTGCGCAACTTACCGTCCTTCGCTATGGGTGGTGCCAGTGGTGGTGAGCACATAGATCCAGTTCCGTCTGGAAACTCATGTATAATCACGACATTAGTCGATAATGCCCACCGAAAGGCAGGAAAGCCAGAAAGTCCGAGTCTAAAGCTGCCGCTGCCCCTTCAGCCGTAGCCAACTCCTGACCCACGGCCCGACATCCGACCATTCACCTACTCCCGTGCGCTCCGCCTCATCTGCTGGTCGCTGTTTGTGCAGTCGTGGTTCCAAGTTTACGTCGGCCATATCCACCAATACTCGAAATAGCGCACCCAGAACAACGTCCGCATCGGCGTAATGGTAGCTATTTACACCTGGCGATCCTTGAATACTTAACGTCCAAAGTCTTGGATCTAACAGGCGTACTCTTTCTCTTGGACTTACGCCATTCCTAATTAAAAGCAACGCGTCGAAAGGTCTCCGCGTCAACCTTATCCTACTATGGGACCTATAAACTAGCTGGGTAGGAGAAGCCCGACATGCTAGCGTGGGCGACGATCACTGGTGGCACACTGCCGTTCATTCATAACATCAGGGGTTGGTTTTCAATGCGACGTGGACACCTTGACGAAACCATTGTGTCGCTATTTTCATTGTCTCGACCCTGGTCTCTTGTCACACTCACTTTTTTTTTTTTTTTGAATCCATTTACGTGCGCCTCAGAGCCTATTACCCTATGTAGCACGAGTTTAAATTTCTAATACATGATGGTATTTTGAATTCGTGTGATGCTCTATGTATCTTAAGTCCCCCCCACTCCCGGGAGGGAGTCACACTCACATTTCTGCGTAGAATAGAGTTATCAGACACAACGAAGTGCCTAATTCCGGTCATCGGCGGCACTGACGTCCCCTGAAATACAGTGAGCCTCTGAATGTGGGTGAACACTAAGCAAAAACAGTTTCCACGAGCTTTTCGGTGGCATTTTGGACTGACAATAAAACACGAATACTATAGTGTACATAAAATGAAGGCATGGGGAGAGTTACACGCGAGATGACATAACTTCGGACTGCATGTATTTCACACAATTTTACAAGTGATTTCATCACACGAATAATGATGGGCTTCAGAGGTAAATTGCTGAAATAAGGGTCATTGTACAGTAAACGAGGACAATCGTCGCTCACACACGTCGATAAGTCAAACATATTATTCCACGTCTCGTCCGTTCATTCCGCATCGTGCTGGGAGAATAATTGTTTTATTTCCTGTTGTCTTGGACCACAGGCAACTTCGGAAGGAGTCTTGCCGCTGATGTCGCATACATGCGCATCCGCACCGTGGTCCAGCAGTAACCGCACAGCCTCTAGGTATCCTCCCGACCAACCACGTGTCGCGTAGTGTAACGGGGTAGATCCCTCGAAATCCTGGGCATTGACTTCCACATTGCGCTCAAGTATCAACTGAGCAATCTCGACGTAACCGTTTTTGGCTGCGGAATGCAGTGGGGTTACTCCCTTGTTGTTGGAGAAGTGCACGTCTGCATTATGGCCCAGCAATAACTGCACCACTCCATGGTGTCCCATCTTCGATGCGCAGAGAAGTGGGGTGAATCCTTCGTTATTCTGTGCATTGACCTCCGCGTTGCGCCTGAGTAGCAACTGAGCAACCTCGAGGTGACCGTGGGCGGCTGCAAAATGCAGTGGCGAACTTCCCTTGTTGTTGCGGACCCGCTCATCTGCATTGTGTTCCAGCAATAATTGCAAAACACCAAGGTGTCCACAGTATGACGCTCTGAGAAATGGGGTGAATCCGTCATCGTCGCGGGCATTGACCTCTACATTGCGCTCGAGTAGTAATCGAACAACTTCGGGGTCACCGGCGGCTGCTGCGTAATGCAGTGGAGTATTTCCTTTGTTATTGCAAACATGCGCGTCCGCATTGTGGTCTAGCAACAACCGCAAAGCATCAGGGTGTCTACTCGCCGATGCACAGAAAAGTGGGGTACATCCGTCATCATCTCGGGTATTGACCTCCGCATTGTGTTCAAGGAGTAACCGAGCAACTTCGAGATGACCATAATACGCCGCGTAGTACAGCGGTGTCATTCCGTTGTTGACCCGGGCATGTTCGTCTCCATGGCTCCATCCGAGCAATACGGACTTGGACACACTATAGGGGGATAAGGGTTCATTTCGAGAATTGGCCTCTGCACGGCGCTCGAGTAAAAATCGCTCGAGTGACTTAGCGGCTTCAAGGTGGCCGTCACACACCGCGCAAAGATATGGTGCGTCATCTCCCTTGTCCTTGTCGCGGACATGCTCATCTACGGTGTGGTCCAGAAATAACCGCGTAAGGTCACCATTTACAAATGGATCAAGAAATGTAGTAGTTCCTTCGGTATTCCGGACATTGACCTCCGCATTGCACTGGATTAACATCCGAGAAACATCGAGATGGCCATAGATCGCCGCCAAATGCAGTGGGGTGTTTCCGTGGCTATCATGGTAACACGCATTTGCATTGTGGTCCAGTAATAACCGCACAACATCACGATGTCCTGCCGCCGATGTATGGAGAAGTGCGCTACCGAGATCATCCTGGGAATTGGCCTCTGTATTATGCTTGAGTAGGACCCAAGTAACCTCGAGGTGACCTTTGATTGCTGCCGAACGCAGTGGAGTGTTTCCGTAGTAGTCACGGATACGCGCGTCCGCATTGTAGTCCAACAATAACCGCACGACATGGCAGTGTCCATTCCCCGATGCGTCGAGAAGTGGGGTAGTTCCGTGGTTACTCTGGGAGTTAACCCCCGCATTGCGCTCGAGTAGCAACCGGGAGACCTCAAGGCGACCGTTTCTTGCTGCAAGATGCAGTGGAGTCGTGCCGTCCTTTTGAGAGTTCGCGTCTGCACCAACGTTCAGCAACCACTTGCTGATCTCAAGATGTCCCATGTGTGAAGCATAGTGTAGTGGAGTCCAATTGTCTCCAGAGCGTGAATTTATGTCGGCACCATGCGCGAACAGCAACTGAGAAACCTCGAAATGCCCCCCATCCACCGACGCATGCAACGGAGTACCGGATAGACCACCCAAATGATTCACTTGCTCGTGGTGCTTCATAATCAGGCGTTCCACTAGACCACGGAATCCCTTCTGTGCAGCGAAGTATAAGGGAGCTGCCAAAGGTGGCACATCTCTTTGCGGTCCAGACGAAGAAATTGTCAAGAGCTCATATAGGTTTCGTATTTGGACCCATGCTGAAAAATGTGGTCTGTCCGTGTCAAAAAAATGGTCTATCGCGTCCTTTATTTCTAATTCCACATTTCCGATCGCCGCATGCCCATCCCAATAATCCGCAGCATATCGAACAAGAGGAATCTTCTCGGCACTAATTTTGTCGGCGCAATCGTCCAGGCGAAGTAGCACGCCGAGACAAGCCTGGGCAATAATTACGTGGGAGGGTTCGATGGGGATGTAGAACCGGGACACGTCTTCCATGCAACTCGCGAGCCGATCCGATATCAGGAATTCTTTCACGGAGAAATGAGAGAACTGAACAACACGGGATCCATTGTCGACGATGACCGAAACCAAACTGGAACAAGCTGACAGCACCGCTTCTTCTTGGTCTTCCCACCGCCAATCTGCGATCAATTTTGGGATCCCTCCCGTGCTCAAGTCAAATGCGAGTACTTCCGCGAGCTCTTCTACCCTGAGTGGACGACTGGCTACGGCAAGGCATTGCAAGAGTCGATATGCATGCTCCCGGTTCGCATTATTGATCTCCTTCAGGATGCGCTTGTATGTCTCGTCGAGTGATTTGGGTAATTCTTCGAGGATACGCCGAAGATTGGTCGGGAAACAGTGGCGCAGAACCTCCAATTGGCAGAAAACCCAACGGAACCTGGTTGAGAAGATAAGACAACGGCGTGATTACGATGAAAAAAAGATGTACTTACATCCCATCTGCCTTCTCCGTGAGATTTCCAATCACCGCAACCTTATCGTCTTCCCGCCACCTCTTCATCCTTCGGTCCGAGCGAACGACGAAAGTTACGTAGTCGTTAATGTCTTTCTTTTGTCCGCTTTCGTCGTGGAGGGATACTTGTTGTGTCGCCAAAGGCTCAAGCGTGGTGCGAATGTCGTACTCCGGACGACTCGTGATACATAGACGTAAATTTGGATGGTGAAGGTCAACGAGTTCTTTCACCAGATCGAGGACGTTCTCACGCGACGATGGAATGCCCGAATCATTGGGAGACTCGTCGAGAGCGTCCATAATCAGATAGGTAGGCACTTGTTCAATTGTCGTGAGCATATCCTTGAGGCACTGCGCGAGCGAGTCGACAGTTGGCTGTTCCAATCCTCGTTTGTGTGAGGAGTACAAAGAGGAAAGAGCATCACAGAATACATCTGATTGATCGGAAAGTTGGACGAGAAGGGATGATAGCAAAGCGCGCTCGTCCTGTTTTGTTGTGTCCTTGAAATCGAAGTAAAAATAGGCCAAGAAAGCCGAGCCAGCATCGGAAATGGATTTGATATCACGGACGATCACGGAGCTTGTCGATCATATAAATTCGAGTAGGACGCAACTCGGCGGGGGCTAACGCACCTGAGAATACTCTTCCCGGAGCCAGCTATCGATCCAATAGTCGTCGTCAGTGGTAATTAATACTTAGGAAGTGACGAGAGATGTACGTTTTCCATGAATCCATAACAAGGAGCCAGATGTTTTCCAATTTGTGAGGGAGTTCCCTTCGATGCACCACGTTGCGGTACCTTTGTGATGAGCACCGGATGCGGTGTTGTAATTGACAGATGGATCGGGGGGAACGATCCATTTTCGAAGCTTTTCGTGTAACTCGTTCCCTGTAAGAGAGGTGAATTTTCCATGACCGGCGGCGGTGAGATGAGAAGATGACGAACGGTTTAGATCTGTGACTTGATTAATGACTTGTTGAATCGCCACTCCGGTCTCCTTGACACCTAAGCAAGAAACAGGCTAAGGACAGACTCGGGGCCGGCTAACGGAGGTATGACTGACCTTGAATGACCGAACCAACTTTGTGATCGACGCCCTGTACCTTGCTGTCGACGGTCTGGACCTTGTCGTCGATGCCGTCTACTTTGATATCGACAGCCTGCAGCCTCTCATCGACGGCTTCCACCTTTTCATCGACGTCCTTGACCTTGTCGTCGATGTCGTTGACCTTGTCACCCACGTCCTTAACCTTATCGTCCACGTCCTTGACCTTGTCATCAATACCACGAGTGATCACCAGGGCTTCCGCTGCCGCCATCCGAGCCTCCTCTTGCGTCAACGCGTCAAGCCGCTGAAGTGCGTCCTCCACATCCTTCCTTCCAATCAGCTTCTTCAGATACGCCTCTGCATGACGGTAAGTTTTAAGGGATTATCAACAAGAAAGGACATACTAGTTCGTCCCTGCCCGACCTCCTTCGTAACGATCCCGAGGATCGCGAGTACTTCGACCATGATCTTTGCGATAATGTCTGTCATAGCTGCCGTCGGCCGGACTTCGATATATTTTTCGAGCCGCTTAAAGAAGTATTCCAACCGGCCAAACAGATCTACAAGAGCAGCTTGGCTACTGCGGACATCCTTGACGGCCTAAGAGATAGATGTATCATCAGGACAAGCGCCGGTTCAAGAATGATGCTCACTTGGAGGAGGACACCAATCCCAGCGAAGATCGCATTCGATGCTGGGAATATCTATCATCATACAAATTAGATGGTAGATCTGGAGCGGCTCGAGGTCTCGAAATTACCAGTCCAACACTGTTACCTATGGTCACAGAGAATGCGTACAAGACGTTGACAGTGGGATCGAGCCACTTTGACCACCTTTCGTTGGCACTCCGAGATTGATCAGACGTCTGGAATTGGGCCCGAAGCATGGCGACAATCGCATGGGGAGAGTCGCAGGACTGCAGTCGGGTGGCTAAAGGATGGCAGGTAAGATCACGCTTTGTCTGCTGTTTGTACGATTTCAAAGCAGCCGTAAAGATTGTCTCGAAGTTTGTGGAAGAGTTGGAAGTAGACGGTACTTGGGACATAGTGCTAGTTGAGGCAGCCTGGTTGGATGAACGACGCAAGCCTGAGGGCACACTGGTTCACACCGGCATATAATCACGGCGGACGGCGGGAACCTCGTAGACCCGTGCCGGGCCTTTCGATCCGCCCCCGTCCCGACTCCCGTACGTGATAGGACCATCCGGTCCGCCGCGATGATGGTGACTCAAACTACGTATTTGGAGAATGCGGTATATTCGAGCAGTGGACCTTTATGACGAACATCCGGAGTCATCTAAGAGCATAAGGATGAACGTGGTGAACGGACTACGTATAAACCTAAAGGAGGTTGGGTATCGGACGCTTTCCCGGGCGCCCCATTCGAAAACCACGCACTTCAAGACGTACTTCCTGGTATTGGACCAAAGCTACTACAGTAGTGACCGTCCGTCTGGTACATACGTACACACCACAGGTAGGCTCTTCATAAAGAAAAAAAAATCAACAACAGACAAGTACTACATACATTCTCTCAGTTATCCTCCGTGCAACTCTACATGTTGAGAGGCAATGCCTCGATGCTGCGTCTGTCCAGTATGTCGTAGTGTCCGGGTCTACGGGCATTTAAGTGTCCACGTTGAGCGAGGTAGGGGTAGAACGTGGCGCTCACCGGTAGATCAATGTCACAGGGGCTTCACTTGGGTCGATCGCCTTGTTAAACTTGACAAACTCGACGTTTCCGTCCTTGTCGCGCCCGTCGAAGTACGCAATCGCCACGTTAACTTTGAGCGCCTCCGATATTGCGGTCACTTGGACGTGATCTGTGACCCAGCTTCGTTTTAGGTCGTCCGAGATTGACGCGTGCGGGCAAGGAGAGGTCTGCGCTACTCACCCGCTTCTCGACCCAAGACCTCGACGAGGGTCTCGCAAAACTCCTTCACTCCCATCTGCTCGCCGAGTTCCGGATGCGTCAAGAAGGGTTCGTACTCGTCCGGATTGCTCCGGATCTGCGCGCTCGTGAGCATGCGCATGAACATGACCATATAATTGGACCCTGCAGAGATAATAAGCGCGGCGTCAAAGCGGAACGAATTTGCTTTGCTACGCACGGCTGTCATGTTGGAACACCTCGAGTAGCTGCGTAGGGGTCAGCGTCTGCCTGCTGTTCGAGCCAGGGTTCGGCTCGACGATGCCCCGGATCAGGTCCCGCGGGATCTCGTAGCTCTCGTCGATCACCATGTCGTCGAAGCCGACCTCGCGAAGCTTCGGAAGGAACGCCTCGAGCGTCGAGATCGACTTCGTGGCGGCCATTATCTTGTCCTCTGTATTAAAAATGCGTTCTATGTACGCAAATGCGAGGGCTTATGTCTCCCAGTCAGCGGGGATCAAGAGGGAGGACAGACAGAACCGGGAAAGGACACACACATCGATAAAAACAATCGCCATCTCCACGCGAGCGCCGAATTCCCTCGTAGCCTTTGGAGATGAGGAAGTCTATTTGCTTTACGAAGGAATCTGAACTTCCCTCGTACTCTGCACGTAGCACGGTCAGCGGGACAAGCTCTGCCATCAAGGGTATCGTAGATGAGATAGAGCTGTCCAGGAGATTCTGCGGGTTTATTAGTACACACAAGCACGGCGGAACGAATGTACGCACCTGATTCAGCTCGTAGAGCTGTGCCTCGGGAAGTGATTTTATGTCTATCGTAGCACGGGATAAGTGTGTGGCGTGCCAGTAGTCAAAACCAAATTTCGTACCCGTGTCTGCAGTGACTTCGTTTATCCAGTCCGTACGCGGATCCAGAGGATCTGGGAGCTCGTGTGCTCTCGGTCTTGCTTTGGGCAATACCCACGACACGAAGACAATCATAGGGTGCGTGAGCACGAGGTCGTAGATATGATGCTAGCGACGAAGAGCGGAAGTGTCCTCCCGATCACTCACGCGCAGAAGGAAGATCACGGAAGCTAGGATCATCGCGCTCCATGGGGATGTCTGGAGTGTTTCGTGAATATGTACACTGACGGGAGAAGAGAAGGAATGACGAGCATTCGGGCCTATCATAGCAGAGATACAAATAGAGACACGCATCGAGAGCGCTCGCGAATAGTCGGTCACTATATTAGTCACCGCAACTCGAAGAAGCCCAGACAGCACTCGACTGTCAGACAGATTGTTTGCGCTGGGCATATATAAGTACACGCAGATGTAGTAGATTCGGTTCAGATGCTGGAAGCGGTAGTACTATCATATGAGATGATAAAGCTGGTTGTATCGTAAAAAAGCATGGTACATCGATATCTACCCCTACTATTCGGAAGAGAACGACCTAGACTGTCTGTGACCTAACTCTATTCGTAAGTACACGGAGACCGGGCAGTATCCAGGGCTACTAGCTCTGCAAGGTACGTTCTAGGAAACTCCTCCGAAACCCTGATAGAGCCAACCTCCACACTTGTCTCATATACCCTTTCCCAGAGACCATCCGAGTCGCCAACAAGAACGTCCTCGCAAGTGGGTATTTACACGAACCGGTCAACCTATTAGCATTCCTGGACCCTCAATTGACTTGAGACATGACGGTATCATCATCGTCTTGAACAAAGAACTTTTATCTCCAGAATGGGTTGGCTTGCAAACGACAACGCCGATCTACGGATCTACAACCTATTTGGTGTTCAAATTTAAATACCTATCCTCAAAGGCTTCAATCCCAAAGCTCAAATAGGCAACAGGCGTTGCATGAGGATGGTCCTAGTACCTGTACTAGTACTAGTAGATGATAAAATAGAAATAATGATAGGCTATGCACTGGCAGTCAGGCTTCGAGTATCAGATATCTGAAACACCTAGCCCATTCTAGGTATTAGGGTGAGGCGTTGAAGACTTGGACGATCTTCCTCTCGTTCCATGCGCGTCTAACTTCGCCAATAACTCGTTTTGCTCCTCCGGAGTCTTCTTGACGCTGTAATCGGGGAATTAGCATGGGGCGCTGATAAAAGCGGGACAGACGTACAAGCTCTGGGCAAACGTAGGGAGGTCGTCTGAGGACTGAATCATACCTAGCTCTATCAGGGCTACCTGACGCTGGCCAAGTCTACGATCATCCGGAAAAATCAGCATGACACTAAGTATAGTACCCCTCACTTCGGGCCGACGTACTTGGTTCTAGGGCTTGGCGGTCGTTTGTGGTGGCTTCTTTTCGGCGGCCACTGGTAGTCGAACTCGTCTTTAAGGAGTGTGGCCCGTTCTCTGGCCTTCCTTTTCTGTTGGCGCCTTTCCTGTTTCGATCTAATGAGAACCGATCTTGCACGGGTGAACTTTCAAACCACATACCTTACGTGCCTTCTTCATCTGTTGTTCCTCAATTGTGTTAGGGACCAAAATATCATCATTGCGATGGCTGTATTTGATCCCCCGGTGTTCAAGAATCTTCGAAACACTATCTTCATTCACCTCTGGTACACCTAGAACGACATGATCGTTAGTCATCCGTGGCACCAGAGCGCCACATACTGTCATCCAAAAGCAGGGCGCCAAGTCCTCGGAGTTCCGCCTGCGGTCGAAGGTGCATAACGTTTCAGAACGGGACTAGGGCAGGGCGCGTCACTCACATCCTCCACGGTGTCTTTCATCTCAGCGTCGTAGACCCAGTCTTCGGTTGTACCCGACTTCCGCTGCGCCTTCTTAGACCTAACTACGTCCATATGTGCAAGAGCCCAGTCCAGGTTTACGATGTTTGCGTGTTCGATCTGCGGCGATGCCATCAGCAACTAAGAGAAGGGCTATAACCCCGAGGAAATGCCTCACAGCCATTTTCGTTGACGAGGTGTTTTCGTGTAAAGCGAAGATATTCTTCAGCCCAAAAAGTTCTCCCTGCTTGTTCCTGTCCCCAGAAACACCAGCGAAATAGCGGGTTTGCACGCTCGCATTATAGGCTATGGCCATCTGCTGCTGCTTATATACCTGGCGCGCGTAGATGAGTTCCTCGATGGACCCAGCTCCAAGTAGCCTATAGACGAAAACGTCACGTGTCTGCCCAAAGCGGTACGCGCGATCTATTGCCTGTAAATCGTGCGCTGGATCTGTGATGTGAGAGTTTGTCAATGATACTTCTCGCTTGCGTTAAATATTGGCGTACTCCAGTTTGGGTCTGCGTCCACTGATGGGTGAGTATTGAATACCTTAGTCCAGGCGAAATTACAGTACCAAATACTACAACCCTGTTTGCGGCGGTGAGATTGAGGCCAGTCCCTCCTGCTAACGTCGAAATAAGAAAAATAAATATATCCGCCTCGTTCTGAAATCTGTCGATCAAGGGCATGCCTGCGCAGAGAAACGATCAGAGCTTTTCAAGTCCAGTAGGGCGTAATTGCTCACGATCCTCTTGCTTGGTTGATCCATCTAGCTTGACAAAACCATAGTCTGCGCAAATTTAGGACAAGTTACGAAACACGATGCGCGATCAGTACTTACTCTGTCTCTTGAGGTGAAACTCGAGCATATCGAGCAGCTTAACCGACTTGGTGAAGATAAGAACCTTATTGGCAGGATCCCTGCGCCATTCCTGTAGTAAGGTCTCGAGAACCTGGTGTTGAAGAACGACCCGTCAGTGGCCAGCGTGTATTCAAATTCCTAGACTCACTATCCATTTTCCGCAGAACGTAGGTAGCAAGATCGCAGACCCATACTTTGGGGCACTGCTTCCTTGAAAGACCTCCTCTGTGAGCTTGCGATTGCGTGCTGTCTAATAACGGGTATGTGAAAAATCAGATGGTCGCACGAGAGATTATTTACCTGCTCGGGCGTGTCCGTATGCGCTAGAGTTAGGGGGTGAGTAATCCAGGCGCGTTGGACAGCGGCTCAGCGCACCAGGTAGTATGAGTGCCAGATGGTTTGACACCTTAATCAATGCAGACATGTACCTGAAAAGATCTCCCACGGCGAATGGGTGACAGCACTCCTTGCGTCTGCCATGCAAAAGAAGATCAGTACAACAGCCAGAAAGTAATTGAAAATTGTCGTACGTCTTACTTCTTCCACAGTCGCACCGATCGTCTTTCTTTATCATGTTCTGAACTGCCTCCATTCCCAGGATACGCTTGTATACTTCAATCTGCCTTTCCGTCAGGGGGCAGAAAACGACTTCGTCATATTTCTTGGGGAGTTGATCCTTGATGATATCCTTCGTCCTGCAACTAGCTTAGTTCATCCTTATAACGGGGCAACAGCGGCCCCGAACTTGCCTTCGCAAAAAATATAGGGGTAGCAACTTGTCCCTCAAGACTTCCGCAGTGTCATTAGCTTTAAGGCGCTCTGTCTCTTTGCACCCTCTCGCCTGACCTGCCACCAGCGGGTCCGCGACCGTCTTCTTCCACTGTTTTTCCGTCCCGACAGAGCCCGGATTAACCCAGTCGAGGAGAGTCCAGAGCTCCATATACGAGTTCTGTATCGCCGTTCCCGTGAGCGCGATCCGAACGGGACCTGTTTGCAGCGTGGGTATCAGTTCGGCCATGTGGGCTGGATTGGGGCGACCTTCTGGCCAATGGAAAGACGCGAGCACTCGAGTGGTGCTGGCTCTGGGGTTCTTGAGACGGTGTGCTTCATCGACGATGAGGACGGTCCAAGGGAGGTTGTCGAGATGAGATATGGAGCGGCGCGCGGTGTCGAACGAAGTGACAACTGCAACACGAATAAAAATCACATGAAGGGGTTGAGAAGTATGACGCACCGACGTCAAGCCGGCCCAGAGTGAAATCGTTCAAAACACGCTCTCGCTCACTTGGAGTGCCTATGTATGCTCCGACTTCAAAGTAGCCCCACTTTACGATATCGTTAGTATCATGGTCCATCCTTTATTAGATGACGACGATGACCTTATCGAATTCCCTCGTCCATACGTTTACAACAGAGCTAGGTGCAATAATCAGCGCAGTTGGCCACTTGTCATCAGGCGGAGGCAGCTTTCTGTTTTGCCGCCACTCTTGGCTGTCCTGGAGCTGCGAAACGCGGTTCCTTCGTCGATCTTTATCCGATAGCGTGCCGGATTTACGCATAAGGGCAGAGAGGAACGAGATGACCTGTATCGTCTTTCCGAGACCCATATCATCTCCAAGAATAGCACCGCGTCCAAGAATATAACGTTCGAAGAAAAATTTCACACCGTCACGCTGATATGGCCGTAGATGCTTGCTGAGTGAAGGAGGGACGCGGATGTGATGCTTCACGTCAAGGGTAAATGTATCCGCGGGTCTGCTAGTGTAGTCAAGGAGAAAACTCGGGCCAGGATGCAGCTGTAAAAATTGTCGCTGCGTGAGTGTAGCTTCTTAGCTGCACGATAGATACGAACTGATCCACCAAGGAGTTCGTCGTCGGACTCCGATTCCGTGACCGAGTCATCCAAGGGAGAGGACTTGCAGCCCCCTAGGACGAGTCAAGGTGAGCATAGGTCGGCGTGATAAGAGGCTGGGACAGCACCTGTAGCCGGGGTCGAAACGGGTGCGGATGATAAGGTCCTAGATGGAAGAATCACATCTAAATCGCTTTCACTCTCCGTCGTTGAGCCCTCGGCTAGCTCAGTTCTCTTAGTTGGCGGTATTTCAAAGTCCATTTCTGAGGCCTTGCGCTTGCTTTGAGTTTCAAGTAGTTCAATATCACTTTCCGATTCTGGCACAACATTTAGCTTGATAGCAATATGTGTCGTTTTGTCGGTTTACCGGTAGCGCTCTCATCTGCCTTGGATAAATAGGGCCCTTTGGATGGGGTTGGAGTTGCGGGTTTGAAAGTAAACGAAGAACTGGCTTCGTTCTCAGAAGTAGTCGATTCGTCATCATCTGCGGACTCAGTGTTTGGATCTTCGTTGTCAGGATCTTCATCTTCATCGGAGGTGTCAGCCTCCAACCCCAAATTTTCATCTGAGGGCGGAACGGTTTGTGCTCAGAAGGAAAACGATATCCATTCACTGTTATCTTATGCCTACGGAAAAAGCCCAGAAGTGGGTTCTGTGACGCATTTTTACGGCATTTTTCTGCTTCTGAGGCGCGATTGTTAGGTCTGATAAAATGTCTCTTTTCTCAGCTCACTGGGTCGAACACCGTCTAAGACTTCGTTTCTCCTGTTGCGCTTGACGCGTCGAGCAGTGGTAGGATCTATGGCAGACCGACTTTTGCGAGCCTTCTTGGGAGATTTATCAGCGCTAAAGATGGCACCAGACGTGAACTCTGGATCTGAGTCTGGATCTTCGGTCGAGACCCGACCGTAAGAAATTTCTCTGGAAAAGATTATGCTGTATGACTCACCTGGAGGTGACGGTATTGAGAAGAGAGCACCTATTAAATGCATCTAGAGTGATTCTCGCCATGACAAAACGTTCTACGTACGGTTCGAATAGCCCTGTGCCTTCCCCCCTCTAGCTCCTGTCGCCATGGGTAACAGTTAAGACGTTGAGAGCTTGACGCCTGGCCGCAGTGACGCTCAAGATGACGCTGAAGGCCTGAGGGCGCGCTTCATGAAGACCTAGTCACGCGTGTGTCACAGTCACGACTCCTCTCCGTTTGACTCCCACGCCCAACTACACGTCCAATTCAGCCTTTGTTAACAGCGCGCGCGCCAATTAACGCTCGCTTGTCTGCTATTTGACGTGTTTGAACTTTGGCCATCCATCAAAGGAAATCCCAGTCCATCCTACTCCACGAGCCACTTAGCCAGAAAGACAACAAAATGAATCTGCCGGACCAGAAACTCCCAAAGTTCGCGCTCCTTTTTTGTGAAATGATTCTGATACTAACTTGAACGCGTCTGGTTCTGCGCATTCTTCACCGTCTAGAAAGAGAAAACTCAATGACCGCAACCTTCCTGCATCTATCCTATCGGACCCACAACTCTCGGTAGACTCCAAGATGTATCAAGACCTACTAGAAATGGAGAAGAAGTTGGACTGGACGATAATGCGAAAGAAGGCCGAGGTGCAGGATGCGTTGGGAAGGACAGCGTCTGTGCGTGCTACTTTCTTTTTCCTTGACCACGTCAGAGAAGCTGTTTCACGCAGGTAACACGCACACTACGGCTTTTCCTGTCCCATACTGTCTCCGGACAAGCGTGGCAGCCTGGCGAAACGTCAACGCCCGGTACTGCTGACCCACCGAATTTCGAAACTGGCCAAGGCATTCCTGCATGGCAGTTGAAAGTCGAAGGTCGCTTGCTCGAGGTAAACCCGCCAAATGACCCTTGACCTTGGTGCACTCACTTATTCGCATCCACGCAGCTTCCGAATCAGCGAGCCAGAGACAGGACTCCCCCGCGACAGTTCTCCACATTGATCAAGACCATGGTCGTTGAACTTGATCGTGACCCGGCATTGTACTCTGATAGCAATATTGTCGAGGTACGATCATACGTGCTAATCATGCGAGGATGACGATTGCATGATCCCTCCCTCAGTGGCACCAAAATCCTTCACACCCCATCCTCGATGGATTTACGATACGACGAACGGGGGACACACCAACGAAAATGCGGCTTATTCTACACTTACTACAACACCCCGAGCAGTTCCGAGTACTCCCAGAGCTAGGTAGGCGACAGACGGTCATCTGCACCCGTGCCCATCGAAAGTGATCTCTTGTAGGCAACATACTCGGTATCAAAGAAGAAAGTAAAACAGGGGTTATTCAGGCTTTGTGGACGTATATCAAAACGAACAATTTGCAGGATAAGGTCGACCGTAAACGAATACATGCCGATGCCGCGCTGCGACCTGTACGTGTGCAGCAGATTAAAGCAACCCCTATGCGCTTACGAGCATTCCCCCTTAGATATTCGGTGCCGAAGTGATCCCATTCAATTTCTTACCAGAGCTGGTCAACCGCTATCTGGCACCACCAAATCCTGTGGTCATCAACTATACAGTGAATCCATCTATCCCACCCCCAGAACGTCCAACAGCCTGGGATATAGAGCTGAAGTTGGAGGACGTTGCGTTGAAGTCAAAAATGCAGGGCGTGACCCTAAACCCGTCCCGAGATACTTTACGGGAGTTGACGAGGCTAGATGACGAAGTTGGTCTATACGATCTACTTGCCTATTCTTTTTGGACTAACCCTCGTCCATAGATCGCGACGCTAGCCCAGTCTCTTCAATCCTCTGTCCTGAAGAGGCAGTTCCTGCAGTCTTTTGCGGAGGATCCTTCGGGTTTCATCCAGACTTGGCTAGCCTCCCAATCGCGAGACTTGGAATCTATTCTCGGGAGTGGCCCTAGCGAAGGTGCAACAATCCGCAAGGAGGATCTATCTCGCAGCGAGTTCTTCCGGATGCCATGGGTCGAGGAGGCGGTGGCGATTTGGGACGGGATGCGTATCGCGAACAAGGTCACGGGATAGCAACGTATAGCAACCTTTTAACAATTATTTTCTCACGCTTTTGTGTCGTTCGTTCCCACCCTCTACCTACCACGCGCCAAGCAAGGCGGGTACTGTACATAGCCGCGACACACCGCGGGGAAGGTGGAGCGGAGGCAATGGAAGCTGTATTCCTAATCAGATGGCACCTCGGTTGTCCCCTTGAGGACACTCTATCGCCATCCCATGATGTCTCAGAGCGATCCAAAGCTCTAAACTGGTATTTCCAACCGGCGTCGTAGCATCTCCTACCGATGATAATGTTTATACCCCGACATCGCAAAATGCGTGTTTGTGGAGTACTGATTACTTCTGGCAATGTTGACTGACTTTTTTCGCCGCATCCCTCGGACGGAAGCGCCGCTGTCGACCAACTATGGTAAAGCCGTGGAAAGCGCGGGAGTGGACGCTGTGGGTTCCCCTCAAATTTGACTCGCGTACGTGGACAATATAAGCTGATTGGTAGATCTGCCCCCCTTGGTAGAGCATTCGTAATATGTCTCTAAAGTCACGCTCTCACGAGACTGTGCACGAACTGCCCTCACAGTCTACCATCCTAGCAAAGGAAGACCTCCACGATGAAGGATCTGTCGACCCAGTGTATCAAGCAAAGGCTCGCGTACTCAATCAGGCCCTGCAGGAGATTGGTATGGGCAAGTACCAGGTGCGCATCCCCACCGACTTTCGTCCTTACACCGTGGAGACCATATCTCTTTCAATTTAGTGGGGTCTATTCGTTGTTGCGGGTTTTGGATGGTTCACGTGAGTGCTTGATGATGGTATGCCTTGGTAGGGCCACAGCCTGACACACACTCCTACTGACAGGGACAGCGCCTGGCCGGTAAGCCTCACGGGCTCGAATATACGCGGTCTAGTGATACGCGGTCACCTATGCGCAGCTCGTGACTGGGCTAATCCTTTCCCCGACCGTAAACGAGTTCCATTTCAATAAGCCGTTCTTGTCTCTTGCCACAAATATAGGGCTGCTCGTTGGCTCCATTCTCTGGAGTTTTGGGTGCGATATCTGGGGTAGAAGGTTCGTATACCGAGTACCGCTACGTCTTCTGCACACCCTCTGATCTCTCACTTTCATTGTAGATGGTCATTCAACCTTACGTTGTTCATTGGAGGCGTATTTGGGACAGCGATGGGTGGTTCCTTGACGTTTGTAACGCTCGCGTCCCTCGCCGCAGTTTCCAGCGTCGGTGTTGGTGGAAACATCCCCGTGGATTCTGCCGTCTTTCTCGGTCTGTCCATCCTGTGCTACTCGTTTCCCCATTTCTGACGTATAAACACTCGCACAGATTTTATACCCAGTTCCCACCAGTATCTACTCACGTTCATGGCCATTTGGTGGACTTTCGGACAGTTGTTCGGCTCTCTGGTATGTCTTGCATACGAATCGATCCCTTAAATCAGCCTCCCAACTCTTCCTCCTAGGTTGCCTGGCCGCTTATCGCAAACTTCTCGTGTACGCCAACAGGCCCGTGCACGCGCTCAGACAACATGGGTTGGCGTTATTTTGTTTTCACACTCGGGACGGTTATGCTGCTATTCTCTTTCGTGCGCCTATTCGCATTCCCCCTATATGAGTCTCCGCGTTATCTCCTAGGGCGCGGCCGGGACGCAGACGCCGTGGCCGTCGTGCATGAGATCGCGCGATACAATGGAACCGAAACGACCCTTGCGGTCAAAGATCTCGAAGAAGCCGCCCGTGGTGCGGAGGATAAACAAAGTGTGCATAAGTGGCGAGCGCTGAGCGAAGGCTCACCGTGGACGGGAAAACATGTCCGTACACTATTTGCGACGAAGAAAATGGCCTGGTCTACTACCCTCCTGATCTGGATATGGGGTGTGTTCTGGTTTAGAACCCAGGTTTTGGTTCTGATCCAACCTTGGGTGGTCAGGTCTCATTGGGCTCGCGACAACCCTTTACAACAACTTCTTGCCATACCTGTCAGCACGCATATATGTCGAACCTGAGACGTCCACTGATGTTCCTCATCAGTCTAGCAAGCCGCGGAGCGAAATTCGAAGACGCTACATACCATACGACTTACCGCAACGTCAGTGCCAGCACTTGATCCGAAGGCAGTCACTGACAAATGACTTCAGCAAGTTATTCTCGCTGTTGTAGGGATACCTAGCGCAATTATTTCCACATGGACAGTCGAACTACCATATATGGGACGACGCGGGACACTCGCCGTATCGGCAGGCAAGCACGCCTGTCTCTACAATATTGACGTCATTCTACAACCCCCTCCCACATCTAGGGCTCACGGGGGCGTTTCTGTTCGCGAGTACGACAGCCCGTAGTTCCCCTGCATTACTCGGATGGAATTGCGGGTACGCGCTTTTCAGTAACGTCAGTGAACCAAAACATCACCCCCTTCCTGTGACCTGTTGACGGGAAACCCGCAGATCATGTACGGTGTGCTTTATGCTATCTCTCCTGAAATCTTCCCAGCCAACCACCGCGGCACCGGAAATGGACTCACTGGAGCCGCGGCCCGCGTTTTTGGCCTCCTAGTACGTTTTTTCTGGCGCCAACTCCCTCCCGTACGAACTGATCAACGTTCACGTATGTACAGGCACCTATTATCGCGTTATACGCGAACCTTGATACTGCCGTACCTGTATACATTGCTGGCGCTCTTGTCATCGGTTCAGGTGGTCTTGCGCTGTTGCTGCCGTTCGAGCCTCGGGGTAAAGCATCCATCTAAATTTAATTACGACCTCGTGTCATCTTCCTTGGGAGAACAAGGCGAGTAGAAAGGTAACGCGGGCATCTTTCCTTTTCTGTTTTTTTACGAACCTGTACTCGCTGGTGTGGCCCCCAAGGTGCCCCCACATCACTAGACGTGGCAAATCTGTAACATAGCTCGCACTCGCATAGAAATATATGTTCAAGTTCACCCTTATCGAGTAGTTTACGAATCAGACAAAGGTGGTTCGTTGAGCTTTGTCGTCAAGTAATACAATTCAGATTGTTTGTTCTCCACGGTAATACCGAGGCGGTTTTAGAACTCGAAGTAGGATATAAAGGTCCTGCAGGATGTATTACAATACTAATGCCTCGGAGCTGAGGGCCAGCTGATTAATATCATTGCGTAGCGAACATACGATCTTAGAAATTTCCACAGAAGTTCGGACAACTTCGCTAGCTCGTTCTCTTGTTCTGCCCTTGCTTTGGCTGCCTTGGATATGCGGAGCTAGGTCGGAGTCGGCAACCGGGTTGGTGCCTTTTGCGTAACTCAGGTCCCATCCTGGCACGGCGGAGCCACTCGCTCGCCCAAATCGTTACTCCGCCTCGCATCTGCGCATCTGCCTGTTTGTTACCCTCGATACGATGGCTCAATCCCCCAAACTACCAACGAAGATCTTGCAATACTGGCCAGAAGTGAATGCCACGTGAAAACTTAATGACAACCCCCGCTGCTTTTGCGACCAAAGTACTCTGGGACCGTTCGTATACGGTCTTCCCACTGATGCGATCCCGTATCCAGACGGAGAGAGCGTCGTCCCGAATCACGGACACATAGTCGGATGTTTCATGCCGTGACCTTTTGAGGGCCTAAAAAGTGCGCCCAACCCCACAACATGAGGGGTTCCCACATCCAGATTTTCAACCATGCGAGTGACCTTCTTCTGCACCTTTGGGGCGATTTTTTCTTTGGTGGCTCGCGCTGCCTTGTATGACAATCCTGGGTCATTACCAAAAAGACAGTATGACTACATCATCGTTGGAGGTGAGCCAAACCTTTCGCAATCGGCTCACAATATAACTTCGCTGACTTATTTTTATAGCCGGTGCGGCTGGAAGTGTGCTCGCCAATAGACTATCTGCATCACCGCACAATATGGTGCTCGTGATTGAGGCTGGCCCTAGGTAGGGACTTTCACCAACTGGCCAGTGTTTATTGACCAAGCAGCGAATATATGCTAGTGATACTGTTAATCCCACTATCCCGATACCCTTTCTGTGCCCGTTGCTTGCGAATACAGTCGTCGATTGGAACTACACGACCATCCCACAGGCAGGACTCAACAATCGAACCATAGCTTATCCGCGAGGGAAGACCCTTGGTGGCTCAACATCAATCAGTGAGTTTGGACCCCGCGTTTCTGACTACGGCTTCTGAAACTCTGGAGATTACATGGTCTGGAGCCGAGGGCCAAGCGATGACTACGACCGCTGGGCACGTGTGACTGGGGACTCAGGGTGGTCATGGAAATCTATGCAGCCTGTCATCAAATCGGTTCGCTGTCGACAGGGATCTGCATTCGCGTCGTCTAATACGTGTCTAGATTGAAGAGCTCGTTCCTCCTGCAGACGGTCATGACACGACTGGCCAAATCGACCCGCATGTGCATGGCACCTCTGGACCTGTACAGATCAGCGTCCAGGGCTCTCGAGCTGACCTCGACTCGCGGGTGCTCAAAGCCGCCGCTCGGTTGAGTCACGACTTTCCTTTCAACATGGACGTAAATTCGGGCAATCCTCTGGGCATCGGTAGGCTACCTTCGTCATCGCTTTGGCACGAGCGTGATTGTTTTGCCAGGTTGGAACCAATTCTCTATTGGAGAAGGCAGGCGGACGAGTGCTGCGACGGCATACCTGAGACCCGTTTTGTCTAGGTCCAATTTGGACGTCCTCATCAATACCCAGGTAACGAAAGTGCTCCAGACAGGTACAAGGAAAGGCGTCCCGGTTTTCCAAGGTGTCCAATTTGCACAATCGGTCGCTGGTGAGCGTCTCTAATGCGGGTCGTCGTTCTTCCCGTCACTTACCGTCGAATAAGGTCCAGTGTACACCCTCAACGCAGCTAATGAAGTTATCTTGTCAGCTGGCTCTGTGAACACACCGCAGCTGCTTATGCTCTCTGGTATTGGGGACAAAGCCCAACTGAGCAAGTTTCATATTAATACTATTGTAAATTCTCCCATGGTCGGGAAGAATCTGCAGGACCACGTCGTGCTCCCCAACGTTTGGTCTGTGAACGCGACCTTCACCTATGACGACCTTCGGAACGCTTCTATTGTGCAAGCGTATCTCGCTCAGTGGACAGCCAACAAAACTGGGCCGTTCGCAACAGCGCCAAACGAGGAAATCGGCTGGTTTAGATTATCCCCAAATGATACCATATTTCGTACCGTGGTTGATCCATCTTCGGGCCCGCGTTCCCCACACTATGAGTTTATCTTCGCTGTGCGTCACTATAATACCCTCTTGCAAGTGGGCTCAAGTATTTTCTGGCCACTGTAGGAATCTTTTGCTTCTTTCGTTGAGAAGAGCCCGCAGATTGGACGTTACATGATGATAGCCTCGAACCTCATTACTCCCACTTCGCGTGCATTTCCTAAAGTTTTTCCATATGATACAGGTTCTAACACTCGCTCTATCGCAGGTGGCACCGTCACACTTCGCTCGGGAAGCCCCTGGCAGGCGCCGTTGATCGACCCGGCGCTACTCAACACAAAGTTCGACATCGTCGCAATCCGCGAGGCGATCAAAGCCGCCCTGCGCTTCGCCGCCTCACCTGGATGGGATGGCTACGTCATAGGCCCGTTCGATGATCTCGCCACCGCCACGACCGATGCTAAGCTCGAGGCGTATGCGCGGCGGAATGCCGCGACCGTCTTCCACCCCGTGGGGACGGCGGCGATGGGTCCAGGGAATTCTTCAACTAGCGTCGTCGATCCGCACCTCGTGGTCAAGGGAGCCATCGGCTTACGCGTTGTCGATGCGAGCGTATTCGTGCGTATTCCTCCCTGGGATGTATCTTGGTCGCGCATACTAATTGCCATGTTGAATGTTGCGTTAGCCGTTCATTCCTGCATCGCATCCGCAGGCCGCAATCTATGCCTTTGCTGAGCGCGCGGCGTGTCTTATACTCTCGGCAAGCTAGCTGAGCCAGTCTACATGATTTGTCCTCACTAACACAAGGTGGAAACCTCCGTAAGTTGCATTCCAGAAATGCACTGTGAAAACGCCAAGTACTATTATTAGTCTACTGTTGCAACACTTTTATAGATGCACGTCTAGCTCTATATCAACACATTCAATTTTAATGATTATTCTGCCAATGGGGAGCCTATCCTCTCCGCTACAAGATGGTGCCATGGATCATACAAAAATGTGTAAAACCCACTAGAGAGGGAACCTTGCTTGACAAGGTCCCATGGTAGGTCGAAATTCTGACCGGATTGACAACGACTCCAAACAATCCTAATTTGAACAAATTACTGTACTTGACGTCATACATTTTCACGCTTTGAACAAATACATTCTGTTTGCGGTCTTTATCCAGAGAAGGGAAGCATACGATGCTGTGGGCAAAAAAAAATCGAATTCGTACGATAGCAAATCAAGAGTGTCATTCATGCAGTTTCGGGCACTCATCGTAAGAAGTCTTAGCGTAAAATACGAAACGTATTTGTCTGTTTCACAAAACCAAACACCGAACCCCAAGCAAGGTCCCTGTCGACGAAGTCGACACCTAGTAAACATGAGACACTCATTTTGTTGCTCATTTTTGAACACTTTTCGAGCCACAGAGTGAGTACTGAAGGTATAATACACAGATAAAGTACTAAAGTATGTTCTATTGGATACATCAATTCCCGATCTTGACATTTGAGGTGTCAATATTGCGCGTAGTGTTAGATGAGGCCAATCAGTTGGTGTTGCGTCTCTCGGGTTGGTCTTATTTGGCTGTTGCACCAGTGGACTAGCAACAGCAAGGGCCAATGGTAACGTAGAGAGCGCACCCACTCAATGCTTGGATATTTTTTATTCGAATACAAAGTATGACATATTGTGTGGTGCTCTTATTTCTGACACTCAAGAAGATAAATATAAAGGGATATACGACACGGCCAGCGTCATGAGTCGGGATCAAAGGGAGGAATGACGTAAGCATCGAATCTGTTATTATAATTCTCATCTGCGACGCAGGTGTGAACCATCAGGCGATACCATCGATAGTTCGACAACTCGATGGCAATCGAGCGCCAAGGCTCGACATTTCGGTTGACTCAGTTTCTTTCCCGATCGTCGATTTATCGGCGAGGGTGAAATCCCAGTCTTCTGTGCTATCAGTACCAAAGCCACCACTGGCACGGACGCGACTCTGGGGGAGGACAGTGCTGCTGGCCATCGTCGCCCCTCTGCTATGCGTTTTAAACCGCAACTCGCCATGGGTTTCCGGTCCTTGGGAATATTTGTCGCTACGGACAGGGTCAGCGGCGTGATCACTTTAAAAAGGTGACACAGTTCAGATTTCACGTACACCTCCATGTTGTAATTTGCAAGGGACCGGTACATCCGAGTCGCGCAGATTTCCCTGTCGCCGGAAGGTTGGTACATCCACCACACAGATTGCTTTACGTTTTGGGGCAGCACTCACATGGTGAAAACTGATCAAACGGCGATCAATGATCGATCAGCATGTGGCTCCCGAATGCTGGGAACAGACAAAAACTTACGCGCAAGATTTTGGAACATCTGAAAAGGGCGCCGTGAGCGCTCTCTGACGTGATGTATATTCAGTCTACGCACCAAATTCCATGGATCTGAACATACGGGGTTGAACGTCCAGTTACGGCCAAGTTTGCAACCAAATTCTCTCACCATTTAGATTCAGATTGATAAAAATCTGGTCGGGGATAGGTGAGACGAGGGTCTAGCTTCCTGTGAAAAAAGATTTACCGCAGAGGGAAGTTCCCCTATGGTCGCTGCAACAAGCCATATCAAACCCTAGTTCTACGTTTTAACATAGGATAGCAGACAGGACACGCGCTCAACTTACCTGCACGTACAAATGTCTAAACATGCCGTATTTTGTTTGATGGGAGCGCAACAGGCCGGCCAGCATTATGATCAGCTGTACGAAATCAGTCGCCACGGTCACAGTGATGTTGTCTCGGCTTTGAAACGTATTTTCGAGAAGGCATGCACGCGCACTCGGTGACCACGTGGAGCGGACCTTCGTTTAAAAAAATTGGCAAACTTTAGTCACTCGGTAATAAATACTCCATCAGATGCTCACCTTTACGATACCTATTGATTCATCAACCACATCCATGAGAAAGAACGAGTAATTCGGCAACAATCACGGACCGTATAGCAGGAATCCGACATTGGTAAGCCACATCCCAATTGTCAGCGCCATTACCAAGTAGTTGCGTCTCCATATGGCGACCCTGATGACCACTTGCGGTTACTGCAGTCCGGAGGGCGACGGCAAGGTAGAAGAAGCTCACACTCTTAGGGAAATGAGTGCTGATGCACAGGCAAAAGACGTGTAGGCTGTGATCTGAGGATACCCTGAGCTTCCATGAGTGTGAGATGCTCTTGAGAACGTACGAGAGTCCAGAGAATCCATTGCTAGCTTAGATTAGAAGGGATAGTGAACACCGTTCGGGTATGCATCTTACCTGGCAATCTATCTGGTGCGTGACGTTGAAACCTACGATGTTGCCGATTGTAGTACCCAATGCTCCAAGGCGACTGACCGAGTACAGCTAGACAACCGTGGTATTACAGCGACGTCCTAGTGACGCATGGAAGCCTTGGGCGTACCACCAATGTCCATCGAAAATTTCTCTTGCCAGTTATGTATTCCCACTCGAAGTCCATCGTCGTGAAGAAGTCCCAGCTAAACGAATTTCGATTCTCAGCTAGTGAGGGGGGATAACGGTTGTTACGCACAGGAAAATGCCATCCAGGCAATGCATAAAATTCACGAAAACGGCTTTGTTTCCCCCCAAGGATCAGAGAGCACACAACCGCATTTACTAACGAGACTTACCGAAATCGGCTTTGATTACGGCAGGATCATGGAAGTTGACCATGTTGAATCCGAGTACCACCGTCGTGGAAAGACAAGCTATCTGGCAGACGCAAAAGAATTGAGGGAGCGTCTATGCGTTCGGGCATCTATCCACGGCTTTTGAGGTGTTCGGGGAGAGGGAGCAGTTCAAGTATGGCTCGGGAAAAAAAATCCGAAACCACGGAGGAAGTAGCTGACTTAGGCACGAATAGCGACCGTAACTCAAAACCCAAAGCGGGGCTACAGTACCGTTTCATAACACAGATAACGTACGGGCATCACCCGCGCCTTGAGCACATGGGACGATGTTTGCGGAAACATTTATTCGCCAGCCACTTTTGTGTCCATCTATTGACGAATTTTCGGACCAACTTCAATCGGACAAGTAAATTTGGAGTGTGTCCGCGTCCACGAGTCAATTGTAAGTTCTGAGGTTTTGCATACGGCCCCCACCATTTACCAATATAGGTAAGTGCGAACCGCCAAAGTCACTCGTCACCGCGGATTTATTGTCCAATGGGCGATTTTGACGGGCGCAGGTTCACGAGCTGGTGCGACAGCTCTGGAGAGTGACATCGTCAAGGCCAGTTTGTTTTGTCGGCTGTGGAGGTGGAGTGAGTAGGCAGATGATATGTTTCACTAGTTTTTAAATCACTGCCCACCAAAGTCTGATCAACTGTACCAGCAGGAAAAGGCCTCGGGAAAAGCGTCCACCACAGCGGACTTGCAGCGGACTACAATTAATAAAGCGGAGATTAAGAGAGGACGAAGTCCTGATCACCTTCCAGTCATTGGAAGGTTCTGTGGGGGCAACTTCTTTTCTCCTTGGGCTGTGGTACCGTCAGAGGGCCGGCAGTTTACTAAAGGGGATCTCGGCGAAGAGTGGCGTTCCTTGGCGTGCTCGTCGCACACAATTGTACAGTACACTAACGGTGGCGTTGGTCGAACCCACGGACATAAAAAAAAAACGAAGTCGTGGACTATTACGAATAAACGAAGAACGCCGCGAGCCACAGTACCGGGACGGAAGGCCGGAGACCGCTCCAGACTACGCAATCATCTTCAACTCGATCATGGTGCGTTCAATTGCATATCCTTTCAAGTCCCTGACCTGCAATCACCCGCCTTTATCTACACTGCCTCTTGTAATGCCGTCGTGGCCATGATATTCTGTGTTTGTCGTCCTGCCACTGTAAGTACTGGTTCAACGTTCGATGGTGGCCGCCGCGTCTTGGTCATAGTTACTTACAAACGACCTTAAGAACGAGAAGAGTATAGTACGTATTGTATTGCGCTTCGCTTCTCGCCTCGTACCGGATCATGATGTGTCTGGCCCACGGGATTAAAGTCGGTCGTGGTTGTTTTTGCCACCTCACGTCGTCCACTTTTATCGAGAAAATGGGACGTTTGGTTGATGCTTCCAATCCGTCTTCCCCATTGTCTTACACTTCTCGCTCCTAGCATCACCCGGTCACCGGTCACTACATTTATTTTTATACTCTGTTGCTATTGCTCGCTCCCCGATATCGCCGACAAGGGTACCGCGCGTGTGTGCTTTTCAAGACTAACCTCGTTCAATTCTTAGCTTTCTGTTGTCTTCTCCCTCTCCGTGCTATTTCGCCTATGGGTCTAACTCACCTGATCGGAATAACGTCAATGCCCTAGGTATCGTCGTTTCTACAGTATAAGTACTCCATCGGGGTGGTCTCTTTTGCGACCCGTGTTTGTCTGCTTCGAGTGGAGTGGCACTTTATTGTTGTTTCAGGAGGCCAGGAGCTCCATAGGCTGCGCGCGAGAGCTGAGTCATATTGTACGCTTTTCTTCGTTAATGGAAATGCGGTTCCCTTACCTGAAACACCTTAGGTCCGGATATGACGTCGGTTCAGTCAGCGTATCAGTACTGAGCAGTGATACTAATCTCCGGTCCCTTCGCGCAACAACTTCAAAGTTCTGGCTGTCCCGGGGCCTTTTGTTAAAACATGCATCGGGAGGTAGACGCTAGTACCAAAGCCAGGCTGGTCGTAGCCAATGGCTTTGTGTTCAAGTACAGTATCCGGCTTCGAGCCACACCATGAGGTTTTTTTTTTTTTGACATTGCAGATATAATTGAGGTGGCACGGACTAACCAAGCCGTCCCGATGTTGATGGAATGAAGATCTTGGGTAAGAGCTACCTCGCTTACTCGCACGCTTTGCGAATGGCGAAGATCCTTGATTAGTTGTGCTGTAGCTGAGGCATCATGTCCGGCAATTCACAATTGGCGACACTGTAGATTGCTGTCGGCTAGGACGTGCTCTAGACTTGTTGCCAGTTGTTCTAACGAGGAGGAGGGGTCACAGACGACTAGAGGGTCCTCTATTCTCCGAGGGTCATAGACCAGCACCGGTCTAGACACTTTCGCGGGAGGACGGGAGGAAGGCGAAGGTCTAAGCCTCTGTTTTTTTGTTTTTTGATTCCAGCTTTGTGCAATCTTGGGGCTCAACCCAATGTAAGTCATTTCTCCTTTCCAGAACTAGGTGTTACTACGCGTATTTCCCTTCGCACTTATGTGCTATCCCGAATATTTGGGGTGTGTTGTCTCCCAACACGATTGGAGACAGGCAGCGCGATCACCGCGCAGCGGTCAGGGTCGGTTTTCGTGTCACCGCGGGCCATGGACATCGTCTCCTTGCTTATTACACTTCGTCTCTTCATGCGCTCGTTGCGCAGCCCGGTTGGTCGTGGGGAAGTGCCAGCGCGCTTGTCTTGGACCCGGATACTTGGAGGCGCGCGCTTGTCACTTTCCATGGGCGTTCTTCGTTGCTTGTTCGTTCAGGGATCTCGACATTGCTGATATTCTGTCCCTCTTCTTTTCCACGCTCATGAAATGTGAGTGGACTTAGCGATTTGTCTAATGTCGAGGAGTTTCTGGGGCGCTGCAGGGTACATCCCAGGGGACCCTGAGAGGCGTGCAGATCGGCACGCCTGATGCATCATGCTTCATGACGTTCTTATGGCGTCCGAGGCTCACGTCGTGCGGTTGCGGCCGATCTCGTGGCTGTCTAGTACCGTGACGTAGCCTGGGTGTCCTTTCATGAGTGCGAAACCCAGCAAGCATTTACTACTACCCTGGTCTATTGCCCCAAGTCTTCACTCCACGGCGATCAACCCCGCAACGAATTAGAGAGGACAAGGTCCTCGAAGCGAGCGGTAGTTAATCCAACTCAGATCCCGTCCTCATTATCGTTGACATCCCTCACAGAATATAACACAGCGGAATGCGGAGAAAGACGAGGACCCAAAGTTAATTCTCACTAGGCAGGGGAGCGGGGAAACAAGGCACGAACGTCGCAACACGGGTGCACTTGGGTTCACGTCGTACCTATGTATACCAGGCCCTGGCATGGTGGTCCCTCGACTGTCGTTCCTTGTGCGAACAAAATTGCGTGCGTGCGAATTCCGTACCACTGGTGGACCCTGGTGTAATCTCATCGGCTCCGACCTTGTCTCTTACCCCTGATTTAACATACTCTCATCGATGCAGGTCTTGGCGTTGTGTCGTCAAAGTCAATGGCTCGAAGGGGGTGTTACTTCGGACGATGGCAAATTCGCGTCGCGCTGCTCCTTGGTGCAGAGGATTCAATCCAACCTGGTGTTCTAACGTGGGCTCCCATACGCGCAGTCACAGTCTACGGGGATATTACAATACTTCTCGTCTCTGTCGGTCATACGGTAAGTTAGAAATAAAACAGCGCCCAGGCTCTCCGGTTATGCTCCGTGGCTACGCCCACACTTTTCCAGATGAAGGGGGCTAACGTCCGGTGACCGCGTAAACGGCTCCCCTACGTTAAAGGTAAAAATGGCTGTTGGGGCTAGTGAGGTGTCTCCATCAGGAAGTCCGGTTTTGGGTGGTCTCCCATGCGACCATGTGCACCGATCCACGTGTGCGCGACTTTGTGCGGCTTCTGATAATGCACGCTTCGCACGTCGCCCACAACGCCGGTGAAAAAGGATATCGGCGGCCCATGTAGCAATCGTAAAAATCCATGATCCTGTTCGTTCTATACAACGTGATTTCGTAAAAGTGGGGAATATAATGAGTGTGTGCAAGGATCTAAATCTGAAGGTCGAGTCTTGGTGGTGGGAAGTCGTCGCGGGGCGCTTGAAGTGCGTGAGAACCTGGATGCGAATAAATCGATGCCGATGGGCACTGCCGGAATCGATGTGATGATTCGGCCGCCGCCGCCATCTCCTCAGCACCGCGGTACGGGCACCGGGCGGAAGCTGAACGCACACTCACGGGTATATCACGTATCGAGGCGCACGCCAAGGTCACTCGCGGCTCGTGACAAAGGAACCTCTGCTTCAGTCTCGTTTACCGAGGGAGTGGATGAGAAAGTAGGGGTTTCGGGGAGTGAAATGGGTAGGTGAATCGATTGTGGAGATTGTGGGGGGAGGACGATGGGTTCTGTGGGGGGAAGGTGAGCAACATCTGAAAGTAGCGGTTGACCATCCTCTACAAATCTCGGAGGGGGTATCCGTCGTATCGTCTGACGCATGGCATTGACAAGGACTGGCGGTTCCGGCGACGATACTGCGACAGAGAATGGTGGTGGTATGTCTAAGGGTTCTGTATCGCGAGCAGCATCAAGTGCTGCTGCTGGGGGCGCGCTGTGGAGATGATAAGACGACGACGTGGAGCCATCCATACTAGCGGGTTCAATATATGGTGGCGGAGCAAGTGGGACAGTCCCTGGGAAGTACCGCGGGGTGAATGGCGCTGGGCCTTGCATTGACGGCGGGTCATCGGACGCGTCAGTATGGAAGGACTGCGCGTCAGACTGCTGCTCTCTGTCTCGCAGATACTGGCGCGTGGAGCGACGACGACGACGACAGATGCTGATAGCAACACAGGCAGAAATAACTGCAAGCACTCCGACGGAGCCCCCCACCGCACCAGCGAAGGTTTGAACCTCATGTTTTTTGTTGGAGCTAGTGAGAAACAACGATGTGAGCCAAGGTAGCAGTAGGAGGTAAGGATCGAGGTCTTTGGAAATGATCGGGGAAGAAATCAGGAAACGACGCACATTGCGGTGGATTCGGATATGATTCCTGTAGCGGGAGTAGAAGGTGAGCCGCTGTTTGATCCATCCGATTGAGTGAATATGTAGTAATCCAACAAAAAAACTGAGTTGGGTCCGAGGTTGACTAAAAGATTGTGGGCAGAATCCGACAGGTTCCGTTGCGATAAAACTGGAACATCTGATTGGAAGCCCCCAGTACCTGCGGAACCATTATGGAAAAAGGAGCCTGCGGGCTCGCCATCCAGGGTGAAAGTAAGATTCATGAGAGTCGGCGTGCTGTTAGTATTGGGTGGTACTCCCAAAGGAAGAACGCAAAATAGGTAGATGGCCGAACCTATAAAACCGGTGAGGGAGGGCCGTCGTTTGGGAAAACGAGACTCACCAGTGAAATTAAACTGGACCGATACGGGAAAGTCGACTGAAGGTGGGGTCGTCGCCGTCGAGCTTATCCGTCACAAACGGAGAAGTCGTTGCGCCGTTGGTTGGATCGTAGGCACTGTTATCGCTGTTGCGTCTTCCGATTACTGGATCTCCTTCGCCCCTGCGCAGTCTCATCGCGGGTGCGTCATGGTCTACACCAAGATCATCATCCGCATCCCGAGTCGGAATCACGTGAAGTCCATGATGCCAGGTACTATTGTGGGCAATCGTTGGGGAAGGTGGTGTCAGGCAGAAAGTGCAATGGGACAAGTTCCCGTTGAAAAACCATGCAGTATCCGGCTGATAGACGATCGACGCGTCAGTGTCGTCGACGGTAGTGTTCACTTTCCCCGCCTGTACAAATGTAAGGCAACCGAGGAAGGACGAGCGAAAGAGGAAGGAAGAGCGCATATATCGCAAGTCTACTGACTCGGGCAGTGTTAGGGAAGGGGACTGGTGCCTAGAAACACTTCTACTCACCACATCTTTGGAAGCGGTGGGTTATCACAAGGAAGGTGGTGCAACTAAGAGTCGGATCTGCTCGTGGCGCAGTCGTATCACAGAAGGGGGGAGGGGAAGGAGAGCTGCGCCGAGGACACGTCAGGAGATACTTAAAGCACGCCACTTCACCTGATGCTGTGAAGGAGAGAATAACCACGGCATCTACGAAAATAGAACCGGTTAAGATGTACTTGCGTAGAAGCCTTGGTGGGAGTCGCTGTCAGCGATACCGGCAGGTCACAAGGGACTCACTGTCGTTCTCACCACCTCAATACCCCAGCGCGGTTCCTAGGCTCGGATACTAGCATTTCCATAAGGGTGCCCAGAAATCCAGCTCCGCCGATGTTGCAAGGATGTGGGAATGACTACCGAGGGTGAGGATTGAAGGCAGTTCCAGGCCATTGTACGTGAGAAGATTACTATAATCATTCCATGCTGCGGTTTGCTGCGGTTATTCAGAACTCGAGGGCCCTCATAGCCTGCAATTTTGATTAGGGAATTCGCTGCATGAGACTCGTCCAGATAGTTTGAAGTGCTGTAGACCGGTGGCTAGGATCGCGGAAGAGTCCAAGGAAGGTTCCCACCGGTCTCCGGCCTCTCAAGTCGCCGCCACGGGTTCTCATCTACAAGCGCCATTCACCAAAAGCGCCTTATCTATCATAGGTCTCCTGCTCAGTATCCTCTGAGCTTGTCAATGACTTTGCAGAAATACACAAGATCCGTTGACGGTACTATCCCCGTCGTAGCTTTGCTCTATAACGACGAAGAAAGCTACGCTAGTCAAGACGCCGTTGGTATATACGATGGGTACGTTACCTTTCTCTTCCTATGCCCACTATCGAGCATGTACTTGTTTCTCGAGCCAAGGACACTTCTTACCTTATTTGTGTCCGCACGATTGTCCATACCTCTCCCGTTGTCCCAAAGACGGCCAGTCGGTCATAATCGTTCCTTTCCTTTGTTTCAGCTTGACGGAGAGGAGGGGGATCTTTAGTTGGACTGTTAGTGCCTGCCGGCCTGCCGTCACATGGGCGTGTGCTCTCACGTTTTGCTCTCATTATTCTCATCCCCTCCCACATCCTGACTGATGTCCTAGTTTACAGAAGGCTATCGATCACCAGAATGGCACGATTTACGTGACAAGCCACCGGCTGTTCTACATCGATGTTCCCAAGCCCCACTCACGTTCCTTCGTCTTGGACCTTTCAACAATTGTCAGGACACAATACTACGCAGGGCTCTTCACGTCATCACCGAAGGTCACGATTTACCTGACATCCGAAACACCTGCCGCAGCAGGCGGAGAGGAAGCCGTGGAGAGCTGGCAATGTGAAGTGTGCGACTTTCGTAACCCGCCAGGTTCAAGTCCAACTGGTGCCAAATGTGCACTATGTGGTGTCCCACGCTCCAAGGTGCTATCTGCCGCGCCAACGCCCCCTCGCGCGGTATCGGCGCCGCCTCCCTCAGCGCATCTACTCTCCTCCTCGCCCCCTGTGGCCTCTGGCAGCCGACCAAAGGAGATCGCGTGTCCTGCCTGTACCTTCCTGAACCACCCGGCACTAACGGAGTGCGAGATCTGCGGCACAGGCACTCCCCCGCTTCAACACCCCCAGTAAAATCAGCGCCTCCGTCCCCCCCTGGGAGCCCGACGTCCGAAGGAGCGGGTGGCGAGGCGATGCTACGGTTGAGTTTCCGCAAAGGCGGCGACAAGGCACTAGTATGCCGTTCTTAAGCGTAGTCTTCTGGGGAAAGCTTGGCAGGTGCGTGCAAGCACCTTTTTATTTTTAAAAAAACCCATTTTATCCCGGGGCGCACGCGCTTGGAGACGTAACATACTGACTTTTGCGCGGCCCAGACGAAATCAATTGGCGAACGGACTGCGTCATCGAGCGCGGAACGCATCGGTATTGGTGCGCACTGATGATCATGATCCTCGTGTGGAGCTAAAAGAGCATGCGTGCCTAGATGGTCTCGTGCGTGGAGTAGAAACTTCTACGCGAACGGCGCAGCTCGATATGAACGATGCGCTGAAGGATCTCGACGCTCTTATGGTCAAAGCGCGCGAGATGGTACGCCTCGCGGGGGACCTGAACGAGCGGCTGACGGCAGTGACCAAATCCGATGCTACGTCTGGAAAGCGCGGAGCCGGACACCGCGACGTTCATTCGATCGTCGTTGGCGCAGCTCGGGCTGCAGATGACGGACGTGCCTGTCACTCTCGACATGGCGCGTGACGAGAAGCGATGGTACGAGCAACTTGCGCGCGAGCTCGCCGGCGTGCTGCAAGGTACGGGTGGGAAGAACGGAGTCGGGATGATGGCGACGACTCGCGGAATCATCTCTCTGGACGAAGTCTGGGGCGGCTGGAATAGGGCGAGAGGAGTCGGTAAAAATAAAACTCCACTTCTATCTCCGTCCTGATGTGCTCAAAATGACGTGCTTGCAGCTCTCCTCACCCCCTCGCAATTTTTGCAGGTATTACCACATTTGCCTGCATATACGGACCCAGTGATCACGGAACGTACATTCCGTGCAAGTGGTCTGCGCGTGCTACATACCCCAACATACACACCGGCTGCCTTCGCCGCGCGTCTGCACGGAATGCTGCTCATCTCCGGCGCTCGCACTACATTGGACATCGCGCAAGAGGAGGCTGTGCCTACGGGCCTCGCCGCAGAGATGATCGAAGAGGCGGAAGCCCAGGGCGTCATATGTCGGGACGAAGCGGAACGCGGTGAGGTGCGTTGGTGGTTAAACGTCTTTCAGGGATACGTATGGGATGGCCAGGACACATGATTGTATTGTAGTAAAGTCCGTATTAACATATCCAATATTATTTTTCTACGTAGAAAGTGCAGAAAGAAGACAGAGAAATCTGTTCTGTGGGCCTGGTTCAGCTGGTCGGCCATCGGTGTGGGTGACAAAAAAAATGAAAAACACATGGCGGCCGGAATTTAGAACTTTGCGATTGAAGAAGCAACATGACATCTCCTCCCGCTCAGCTCGGCTACTAAAATATTTCGTGAGCGCGATAGGTGGAGCACGTTCCTGTGCGCGCCGTTGATCTCCAGCTCCGGGTTATTGCTGATGGGCCGTCGGGTCAGTAATCGAAGATCCGAAGGAGGGAGTCACTCGTATCGTCGGGGCCGTGGTCTGTGCACCAAGTGGCAAAAAAGCGCTGCGGCGCGGGCGCAATAAAAAAAACCAATCTAATCCACAGAGAGACTAGACGGTGATGATGATACGTTCGGAAATCCCGGTGGGCTGGACGACGTCGAGTGGTAACCGGTGCCGCGGTAACAGTAAAGTTGGCGTGCGGCGCGCGGTATGGTGTCCGATGTCAGATGCATGAGACACACCCTCTCGCAAAATAGATCTCGCGCGATGATGACGACGATGATGACTATACTGTAGAGATGGTATCATTCGCGAGCGCTGCAGTGATGCTTTTGACCATGTGGACCACAAGTCCCAAGGGATTCCGGCCAAGAAGATGCGGCGAGGGGAGGATGGCGGGTCAAAGATTTACCCGCCCGGTCAGCCCGACACATATTGCGTGCTCGCCCACGTTGCAGAACTATAACGGCCGTGGTGGCACGGCATAACCCATGATCTTCCGTGGGCTGACTGACCCCTCTCCATCAGATGGTGGTGCTGTGGCATAGATGCGCCGAGATTGGGGACCCGAGAAATCTGAACGGTTTGTCTGTCCCATAAATGAACGTTGCCATCGTTTGGGGGGGAAGGGGAGCGGTTCCGTTTCGCCTGTCAGAAGACTCAGTGACGGTTTGTCGGTGGCGTAGTGTAAGCCAGTGTTGGACGATGAGCGCCGTGTTTTGTGTGCCAAGTGTCATCAATACCGCCAAGAATCAGCCTCCCCCCAAGGAGGGAAACATTTGGAAAGAGTCTGATAAGGAGAGGCGATGAAGGCGGGAGAAGAAGGTTTGCTTGAGAAAGCATCAATGGAAGTGACGTACGCCGCCGTGGTGATCTCGTGGAATCAGCAGCGATCAACAGGGCGCACAGATTGTTGCCAAATAATTATCGTCTCTTCATTAGACCAGTGGGGATGATTCGTATGTTCGAGGGCCAGACGACTGCGGAAGCAATAAAAACAATCCGACAGGAGCCACATAATATTACACGCCAAAGAGATTCATTGGTTCGCTAGCACAGGTTGATTCCATAAGCTCTAGACAGTGATGATCAGTCTGATCCAGCGATGGTGCGACTTTTACGCTAGACGAGGCCACACGAACGGAAGAATAGAACACACCGCTCTGCGCTGAGGTAAGCACCCACACATCGATAGAGAATGAGAATGTATTTAGGAATTAAAACAGGCAGAATTATGAGGTACATCATCAAGGAGTAATACACGTGGGGGGCGAGGCGTGCGAGGCTGCATGCGGCAGGTTGCGTATAAAGACAGTGGTGTGCAAACGATAGGAAAGCAATAGCGAGCGAGAGAACGAAAAAAGTATTAGTGAGTGGTCGGTAGGAAGCAGTACAGAAGTAGGCGACGCCTCGCGTGATCGTGGAATGAGGGAAACAGAGGAAATTGCTACGGTGCGTATTATGTACGGATGGTGCGACAGAACATAGAGAACACGGCAATCCAAGGGTGCGACCGAGCGCAGGGAGAAAACGAATAGATAGCTACCGCTAGGACAGAAGCCTTGAGACATTAAATGGCGTTATAATAACCACAGTATTTGGTGTTGATGATACGGCATTATCGACAGTTGAAGTTGGGGACCACGGATGGAGAGATTGAAGCAATTAGGGAATAATATATGATAGAAAGATTGATTAGGCGTGGTCCCAGAACATAGTGTACTCTTCATCGCGATGATTGGTTTTCAAGTTCACATGACAATTTGCTGAGGCTCGCTGTGACTGGCGGCGAAGTAACCAGATGCTACATGAGCTTGAAAAAACGGCTCGGCCTGAGGATAAGATGCTGATGGATGGGCAGATGAGGACTCCGCCAAGTACATGCCATCATAGGAATTCGTCCCGCTCGTATTCGAGAGGCCAAAACCCATCGAAGAGGTGTTAAGCGAGGCAAAGTCCACTGGCTCTTGCGCAGGTTCATTCGCCGCACGCGGGATCTGCGACTGATGCAACGGAGTGGGCTCTAATGGGATGTGATAGCCGGCAGGACTTGAGCGAGTCGAGCTGATGGGGGCATGTCCAGAAGTCAGAGCATTCGCATACGGATGGAATCCCCTGGGGGCAGGACTGCCTGAGCCATAATCCGACATCGACGCGGCAGGTCATTGGTCTTCTGATGAGCTCCCCGTTCTGGGCGACTGATGGAGTGACACTGCGATGGCGCCGAATGGGACCAGAACCCGACGGTTGAGAATGTTCCAAGCTCTGAGAAAACACATTTGACTGATCAAATACGGACTTGTGTGCGGGGGCGGAGACGGGAGCGAACGAGCCTCCGGAATATGGATGATATTGTGCTGACGAACCGCTGATTTGTTGCGCCATGTGCGCGGGTGATGCCTCTGGACTACGGAATCCTGGGCTTGGCAGAGGCGTGGCCCGCATACTCCATGGTGATGATGTGCCGACGGCGTGGTAACCACCTTGCTCTCGCGTGCTCGACTGCGCAAACTGGACATTGGGCATCGTAGATGTGAAGAACTCCTGTGGGGAAGCGTGAACACCCGCCGCTGCGGAGGGAAGAAGGCCTTCTTCGGGAAGTTCGCCCTGAACTTCGACCTCGACCAGCCGGGTGGAAGCGTAGGCAGCAAAATCACTGTCGTCACCATCCAGGTGGTCTAGGCCCTCATTGTCAGCATCCGCACCCTCGTCTCCGAACATCCCCTGGCCAAAAGTAGAAGCACCGGAATCACTAGAGCGTGTATGAATGCGTGCATGCTGGGTTAGGTTGTCAGAGCGAGAGAAGCGCTTCCAGCACACATTACACTGGAATGGGCGCTCCATTGTGTGTGTGCGTAGATGCCGCTTAAGATGTTCGAGACGCTTGAACAGGCGACCACATGAAAACAGAGGGCACGAGAACGCCTTGACCTTTTGCGACGGAGGGAGGCTGGAAGATGAGTGAGAAGCTGATCCCCCGGAAAGCACGTAGGGTGAGGATCTCGATGCGGGAACAGCTTGTGGCTGGGATCCGTGGCTAAGGTTTGCCCTGTGCGGTTCATACAAGGGATAAGTGTTCTGCCTTGGAGGACGCGATATCCCATCGATCTCCGAAGGATGACCAAAAACGTTGGGGGAAGGGTTCGAGGCACCCATGACGAGCGCATTTTCTGGAAAGCTTGATGACTCCGAACGATGACTTGCGTGTCCGATCGAACTCGAAATTCCGAGTCGGCGGGCGTTGGCCTGGGCAAGGAAGGCATCGGAAGCATTCTTCGACAGGCCCAATCTATGCCCGATACTTGGCGCAACCTGATTCTCGTCCACAGTGTGTCGGACGCTACCAACGCTAGAGCCATTATCGGAGATTTCTTCGGAGGACTTGCGGGTCATCTTGGGCTGCCGCCGGCGTCTGCGTTTGTAAGAGGGGGAGCCTTCGAATAAAGAGAACATCGACAAGAATGCCGCACTGGGGCATGGACGGGGGCGAGCGTCTTCTCCAGAGCGCTCATCAGATGACGAAGAGCCGTCTTCGCGGGAGCGGCCCACGATAGAATCCGCCGGATTAATCATCTTGTTGACTGCGCTGGTGTCGGCACTGTCGGAGCCTGGTGCCTCTTCTTCATCTGCCTCGACCTTCTGAGCCCTGCTGAACTGATCGTACAGGGAGCGCTTGGGGTCGTATGTGAAAGACATGGCCGGCTCGCCAGTGACAACAGTAGTCGGCTCAAGACCCATCTTCTCTCGTTTGAGATCACGCTCCAGAGCATCGAGGAACAATCTATCATGAGGGACGGAGAACCTGCAAGAGGAAATTAATAAGCGGAGAAGAAAAAAATAAAACGGTCTCACCAATAAAAGACCTTCTGCTTCTTCTGTGTACGTATACATTGATACTTGAACAAAAGGTCAAGGAATGGCGACTAGATAACGAAAGAATGAGGTGTGGTATTCAGCGGAAAGCACAGTTTGAGCGGACCTTTGGTTCTTCCAGCGATGCATCAACGCCAGGTTTGAGATTCCTAAGGTCGCTGAAGACGCCCTCTTCGAACTTTTTCATGTTCTTGACGGGGCGACCAAAAGCCTCGAACCTGAATACGAGGGCACGTACGATGTCCGTACCCGTGATATGATAGAGGCCGTTCCACAGGACACATGTGACGTATTCCTGATTAGGAAGTAGGAAGCGATTGAGCGCGGGATGTGCGGCGCCAGGGTGTGTAGGGTGCTCGGAATTCATATCCGGAATTGTTGAGCCGGACCAGGCTGAAGGTGCGGTGGCGAGGAAGAATTTAAGTCGGTCGAGATTGGCTAATCGCTCCTGCTCCTGGAGGGTCAAGGGCCGTGACAGTCCGGCACCATCCTGATTGTTCTGGAAGCTCTGGATAGAAGACGAAGTGAGGTCCGAGATATTTGATAAGAGAACTAGATCTTGGTCCTCGTCATCGAGTGGTCCTATCATCGACATGTCGGACGATTGGATGGACTCTGCCGGTAGAGAATGGGGTCGGTAGTGCGAACTGTTGTCGAAAGTGTCGGGAGTGAAGAGGGCGGATGATGTGATGTCAGATGGTGGATGAGAGTAGTGAGGATATGTGGGTTGAGAGTGATATTGAAGTTGGGAGGACGAAGATGTCGAGGGTACGTCCATGATTAAGGAATGAGTAGGGGACGAGGGTGAAGCGATATTAATTCCCGGGAAGGGTGTGTGGTGCGTGGAGGGTAAGATAGCTTGGACTATATGCTAGGCGAGAGGGAAGGATCAGATTGACGAGATGCACACAGCCAGGAGGCAAGTACTTGCCAGGCCTCGATATGGTGAATAAGGATCCGACACCGCCTGTCGAGATGGATGAGCGGTTGAGGCGGTTGTGGTGGGCAACGGGGAATGAATAGGTAAGGCTGTACAAGAGATGACGGGGAAGTCGGAGTGTAGAAGAGGGGAAAGAGAGATGGAAAGAGAAATGAAAAAGAGGAAGGGAAGAGGGAGGGGGGGAATTAAGAGCGACGAGGGGGGGATGATGAGTCGCTGGAGAGGACTAGATATAAGGAGTACACGGCGTTTAGAAAAGGGAGGGGAAAGTGGAATGGGGGCGAAATGCAAAGCAGAGCACAAGCGAACCAACACCAACCCGCATAGCATATAATCCTATTTATTTTACTTATCCTTTTCTTATATATTATATTATTTAATTATCTCATTGCCCCCGCCGATAACCGCCGCCGAACCTCCTTATGCTTCCCCTTGCCCTTACTTTCCGTTTTTTTTTTTTTGATTTGATGGTCTATCCGCCCTCACCGGCCACTGGCTTGGCCTCGCCCCCCAACTTGCCTACTCATCCCAATACCATCGTGACCCGCCACTACTGTGTGCAGACAGAACACTAGATCATCAAGGTGCCCGGTTCGGCTTGTAAGGTTTGCTCTAGTTCCACATTGACATCACCTTCTCTATTGCCCCCCTCTTCTTCCTTGTCTCTCTTCTCTCAAGTCGCCATACTTCTTCCCTCGTGACCCCCATCCGTGTGTTGCTCCGCCCCCAACTCCCGTTCCTTCATCAATGGAGGAACCAGATGGGCCCTTGATCCCACATCGCTCCTCATCATCTCCCGATTGGCGCCGGCACCACTGCCTCGGGAACGCGGTGCGCCAGTATGCCCGACGTACTTGCCCGGATAAGTTCCCATACCTACCCTTCCACGCACTCCACCTAATTTATACCCTCACCTCCCAACTTTCTCGACTGCGGTTGAACCTACCCTTTATTGTACACTTTACTTACACTCAACGCCACCCAGCTTAGAATGTGTAAGCAAGTACGACTTGTCCCTTCCTTGGTGGAGACCCATGCGTCGAAACGTCGGGGACCTCTGCTCTGATCATTGTGCTGTATTGCAAATCTTGGATGGTCGCTTATCCACCTTATTCCTGCCTTTTTAGGGCCACTCTACTCATTGGAATCTATCTCCAGTTCGATTACGGCTGGATTCATATGTTTGGTGTTCGTCCCTAATTAAACTGATTCATTTTTTATCTTCTACCGTGGATCAGAGGTAATACCGACACCACATCTACGCGGTCAGCCTCATTGTGAGCCAGAATGTTTGTGTGTGCTTACACCCCGAGCCGAGAGATCCGTGCATAACCCACTCAATCTGCTGCCGTCACCATAAATGCCATATATTACAACGAACGATGGTTAACGGAAAAGTATCCGGGCGACAATTCCGACTAGACCCGTCCATGCATTACCTCTGCGGCTAACACAAATTTTCCGAGACTGTTTTCTTGCGCCCTGTCATATTTCTCTCTTGAAAGAGGCATTACCCAATATATATTATGGGTTGTAGCGCCTATTGTTGCCCCAAGTTCAAGAGACAAATGCATTCGTATAACTGGCACAGATTTAGAGACTTACAGTGCCCTTCAGATCTCCCTTCTCCCCCTGACTGGGAATTCCAAATGATCGATGCTGGTCTCATTTAGTCAACTATTCGACATTGGATTTGTCCCTCCTATGGAAGGCGCCTAAACAAGTACCCAACGTCTCCTTGTTGCCCGCAAGGGGCCACGGAGCATCCGTGACACTTCATAAATTTTGTCCGAAAGGTCGCACTTACTGTGTATACTAGCAGGTCTTTCTCAGCAGCCGTTAAAGGCGCGCTTGTTTTTCGGAGAAGGTCCCGCGGATGCGCACATTATTTTAGAGAAACAAAACGCACAGTAGTATTACAAAATGTCCGCGCAATGGCCCGGATCCGAGCTAGTTGTTGTTCACTGAGCCGCAGGTGAGCCTCGTGCCCATGCCTTTCCTGACCTAGCCTCCCCCATATCAGCCTCCCGTACTCAATTTCCAATGCAGACAGACCCCGCGCCACGCCGCTACCTTCACTCTGTGCCCTAATCGGGACGGATGCCGAAACCGAAGATGCCTAATTTGCGCTCTCCGCACCAACGGGGACCTAAATTTCTCCACCACTCCACCACTGCGGGTCACGTCGGTAGGTCCCGGCTTGGATGCACAGAGATGGTGGCGGGCAAGACCTTGAGGCTGTGTCACGCGTTACCCCGAAACTCTCGGACTTGGGGGGGATGGTTCGCAGCTCATTCAACTCCCGACCAACATCGAATAGGCAACTCAACGATCTCAGTCCTACATAGCTAACTTAGTTCATCAGTCCATGACATCCGACGGCTTTGCCCAGGACATATGCGGCACCACCTGCCACGTGCCTAAGGCGCCAAACTCTACCTTGACAATCAAAAGGACGAATTTGCCTACATGCCAGTCAGCCAGCACACTTTGATCCGGGCAGCACTCGAAGGCTCATGCGTTGCTGACAACAGGATAACGCGATGGGCGGTCCGCAGGTGCAAACCCCCGGGGTTGGCAGTGTGAGTTGTGTGTGCTTTGCCACGTAACTCCTTAATCTCCAGTCCAGAATTTGACCACACCACCCTAGCAACTGTATATGAGGAATCGCGACCGTGATGCAGGGCTCTGCGATAGCAACAGTCTATTTTTGCTTACGGTGCATGTTCCGGCACAAAAACATTCGCTGCTGTGCCTCAGCACACCAAGAATCCTTGAGTCGCCTACCCCATTCGCTCTCTTGCTTATCGACTCAGATAGCGCAACCAATACACGGGCAATCACACAAGCCTACAGTACTGATGTTCATGACATTAGCGGCACCTCAAGGTCACGCGTCTGCCTCGCTCTCTGTATTCCGAGCTGCTCGGCTTTGTATTTCGTAAAATTAACGGCACTATATAGCCGGCGTGCAGCGAGGATCAAACACAGGATTTACATCAAATACCGTATCAACAATGTCCTTGATGTCTTTAAGCTGTACGCTACCTCCCACTCTGTCCTAGAACACGCAGAGTGGACACATCTGTCAGGCGAATTCCCCAAGCAGGCCAGCAAGCGCACGCATGCGCCAGCTCCGCGGCTCTATGGAGAGGCGCTGGTGGATCGCCGTGTGGCGTGATTGCGCAGATGATGGGGTGGGCATCGTAGCCCTACCGATGGGCCGCGCAATCGCAACGACCACAACAGTAACTCAATGCCTCATGATTCAGTCGGCTCGAAATGACATCGAAGCATTGTTGACGAAATCATTCCAGCTTATCATTTCGAAGGACCATCCTTCAGACCTTGTATGACGTGACTCCGGGGATAATTGACGGTAACGGTATCAACGGTGGCACATCCTGTATGCTATATAGGTTCATGAATGCTATGCATATACAGTGGCTTCTTACCTTGGTTAGGTCCGTGCTGTGAGGGAGAAAAGAAAGAAAAACGACTAACTCGAAATCACTTGGATCATTGATCTAGGATCGAAGACGTGCCCAGTGCTACGCGAAGCACCCGCCACAGATACCAATTCCAGCGTACGTACGCACTTCTTGGTCCTGTCCTGAGGTGCATCGAAGACGCGGAGCCGCGGAGGGCGGGCTGCATACGCCGCTTTCGCGATGGCCGTGAGGGGTGCGCACCCTCGAAGCGACGAAGAAGAGAAACACGTGGCTGGATCCGAGGGAAGACCACGTTGTCCGAAGATGATGTTTGTGCTTATTTTTGCAGATTTGTCTCGGGGCGGGGTTGATTGGACTGATTGGGATCCAGAACCGGAACCGCTCGGAATGGAGCTGGCTGTCTTCTTGTATAGCGCAATACAGTCCAATAATAAAGTACTCTTTTGATTTTTGATTTTTTACCCTCGAAACAGTCTTTTCGCCACCTGTCGTCGTCGTCCACTGTCCATTTCATTCGTCATGATCCACACCATGCCCGCCCGCGCTGATTGGCTGTACTACGTTGCTTGCGTCCTCCATCGACTTTGTAATCGCTCTGTCTTTGAATGCAGATTCAGCAGGTCCGAGATGACGTACGGTTTTCACACTGCATTCAGCGAGCCCGATCAAAAGGTCGCTATGACTCGAAGCCGCAAATAGCGCACGCTATGCCAATACTGCCAAACCCTAAAACTCTCCAACCGACGAATGCGGTATCTCTCTCCGGGTGTGCCCAGCATCGGGGCGTTCGGGTCCCGACTAAATAGCCTTTATTTATTATTTATTTCGGTCGAGCGCAGACTCGGAAATACAAGTGCCGGAAAGATATAGATCCATCCGAATTTCCGACAATTGTCTGACATGTGTACTCTGCGCATTTTTTGCCAATCAGTCAGCGTGGCCACAACGCCCATAGCACGCACGTCGGCGATGCGATAACCACTTTTGGACGAGGGCGAGGCGCTATGCTGGCGGTGCGAGGTGCCAGAATCCTTTTCTAGAGAATTAACAAGTTTTCCAAGCGCGGAGTTGTGGAAAGTTGGTACGTTACTGTAAAATAACGCACACCACGTACAAGTCCAGGTTGGTGCGGACTTTGACGGCCTAGGAATTTTCTTCTAGGATTTTTTTGGGCCACGCATCACATGGCTTGGCGCCTGGTCAGCTGGTCTAGATTGGTTTCTCGGGCGGCGAAAAGCCTCCGAGTCCGCCCTTCCGAGTCCTTCAGCGTCAATGAATGAATGATCGCAGCCTCATAGTTACGGATGCGCGATAGTCGAACACAGGTGGATCTTGAACGGATCTGTCCATTCGTTCTCTGGCAACTTAAAGATAGGTGCTTAAAAGTCAGTTCGAAATGCCCTTCGCGGGGTGCTGGCGCCAAGACTGGCACAATCGGAGTGTCCTCCACACGACATTTCCCGGTCGCTGACGCTGTATGCACCCGCTCAGTCCACTAGTGGGGTCAATATCAGATAATCGCTCATACCTTTTCTGCGAGCGTTGCGGAGATTGACACTGGATCACCGCCCTTGTCGAGGAGCCCCGCGTGTGGGCACATGAGGCCTGAGGACAGACAACCCTTGAAAGAGTCCGCAGGTGACTATCAATCCAAGATAGGCAAAAATAATCAAAATAATTAAATAAATAATGAAAACATACCTTCCTCTTCAGGGTTCGAGGGAGCTGAAAGAAGCTCAATAATTGTGATCGATACTGTATACAGTGCTGGACGCTGGACGAATCTAATTGAGATCGCTTAGTGGCGAAAGCTAGTTTTGGTGAGAAAATTTTGCGCCCCGCTACTGGCACTTCTCCAGTTTACACCACCTGGATACTCGGCTGTCCCTCCAAATCCGCATGTCCCGCACTACACCCGAAGAGGAGTATAAAAAACGTCAAGAGAGCCATGGCGGTCAGGAAAGTCCGTACGCCGCAGTTTGCAGGGGTTGTGTGGTCCAGAAAAAAAAAAAAAAGAAAAGAAAAAAAGAGCGAAACCTTCGGACGACTTTGAAATACGATGTGCGAGACTCGGGCACTTTTACAGTAAGGTCCCACAGTGGTGCGTATTCGGAGGATGAGAGGGGTATGTATACACTCATTTCCATGTCTAGGTAGGACTTGACATGTCCACGTGTACCACTACTGTAGTTTCTTACAGGCACACGGAGTTTCCCTCGACCCAGAGTGTGGCGCACACATTTGACGCACACACAATGGGCGAGGTGCGTGCGTGTTGTTATCGCCATCACCAGGCAAGGAACCTCCAAAAGGTACCGTACGAGGTGAGAAAGAAAAAAAGAACGAAGTGGCCCAACTGAAATAATACGGCCTGGGAGGCTGGGTTCTCAAAACTTATTCAATCCTGAGCGACTCAGAAGCACGAGAACATTCCTCTTGACAGCGAATACTTACGAGAGCCGACCTGTTCTCTAGATCTGAACACTGCATCGCGTAGTAGCTGACGTAGTGGCTGAAAGTAAGGGCATGTCAATGCCCCAAGTTCTCAGGCCCTAAGCCACTACCCTGCGTGCCCATCCGACGTCGGCCATGATTGCTCCTTTCGATATATTTCTACTCTCGTTACTTGTGATATGAAGCGCTAGCCGGTGTCAAACGATTGAAAACCTTCGGGCGGAAAGGGCCAGGAAGCAGGGGCCAGGAGTTATCCGAAGCTTCCCTGTGATGCGAGGAGCGAACGTCGGAGGGTCCTGGTGGGTACTATACGTCCTTTGATGCACTTATCTTGCTTGTACGCAACTTCAGCCCACGAATCTATCGTGATGGTGGCGCTCAAATGTCCATGCCGATTACGGTGAGGCGTGGCCGAAACAGCAAAACTGGGATGACGAACCACTGATCTCGCAGAAGCCGCGACGTCGCGGTGCGAAGCATCGCTCCCACTTCGCCATTCTCGGAACCAAAGGACCAAGAACCCAACGATTCGCATGATTAGCATATCACGCGCAGGCGTAAAAATGCATGGATGGTAACATGTTGTCTCTACGAAAATGCCCTTTAGTCCTATCATAGTACGTACAATCCAGGATATCACCTGTTCACGGACCTTGTCCATCCATCAACGTCGGGCATAGGCAGCGAAGCCTACCATATTCGTCGCTCATTGTAACCGAGGTGTGTCCCTCCGCTCGCTTCTTTATTGGTGTGATTTGGCTCGTTCGAGGCTCCAAGAAGCCCAAGATTACGAATTTACAGTCGAGTTACCTCCCGAGAATACTGGTATGCATATTGTTCCCAGTGTTGAGGCTTGCAGAGGCGGCAGCGTGCGCCCACCATTTGATGACGCGAAGACGGACCAGGATGCGGGCAGGAACCATACGTGATCACTTTACCCATTTCGAGACAGATATTCTGGGGCCATCCAATGACTGAATAGCGTCGGACCACAAATCGACTGCACCATTTGCTATAGGCCATGTGGGGGGGAGATGCCAAGCGAAGGTTAGCCCGGAATGCTGCAACGGCACGGTCACCTCGTTGCATCACTGCATATTAGTACCCTTCGCCCCTCCTTCAAACCCCGATTTCCTTGTCAGCAATGCTACAATTCTTCCGTCAAGACTGGACTGACTGTCTTCTGGCGCGGTTATGATAGCGTGGCTTCCGGCTCGCCACGTCATCTCATAATGCTCAACCATCCATGCGAGTTCTCCCTGATTACTGTCTCGCTGGCAACGAGAGCTTCTCGTGCGGCAATAACTACAGAATCACTTCGACTTGGAACCAGCAAGATGACCATTCTTTGCCGCTACGAGCTTAATCGGACCTCTCAATCCATTTTTCCTGTTCTTTCTTTATTTCTTTGGTCTACTCGGGTGTACTTAGGAAGACACCCTTTGCGTGTACTAACCCCCCTGTGCCTCAGTTCATCACGGTCATACCCACAAGGTCCAAGGTCATCAAAGTTCACTTCATTCGTTGGCTTTTGACTTATTGGCGCTTTGGCTGTATTCGTTCCCCATGCTAATCAATGTTGCGTTTAGTTTTGGCCGACGCCTTCCTTCAGCCGATTTTCCACGGAGCGTCAATTTTTGGTGAGTCCATACACTCGCATAAAACTGCGTCATCAGGGAACGCCCATCTTCTCGAGGTCATGGAAACGCCTGTCCGAGGGGCGACTTGCGATCTTCTATCATACCTCGGAGCCATCCTTCGAAAGCTGTTGGCGCGCCCCAAAGCGATGCGACCGTCTCCATGGGCCGATAGTGCTGTTCTTAGTCAGAAGCGCGGCTGGTATTGTGGCCGCGGCTCCCTCACGAGCGTCGCTCCACTCCATCCATTGCCATCAAACGCTCGAATAATCACAGAACTGATGAAGTACTAAATTGGCACCAGCGGCATCCTGCTGTACTCAATCACCGAACACAGCCAGCCTCCAAATTTATCGACTTGTCACGAGCCGGAATCCGTGCGAAAAGGTTTCGAGCGGTGACGGTAAATCGAGAAGGAAAGTAAAGTGGGAGAGGAATACAGCTTTGTCCCAACAGCGCAAGGTGCGCGCTCACAGAGGCAGTGATGCCGTGCTTAGAGAGCAAGCTTGAAGCTTGAATATTTATTATGAGGGTCGGACGTTGATGTGCGTTGGCTCAATCGGGACTAACCAACGACGGGCGTGCGGATAATTCCGTTCAAGGCACGCGTTAGACATAAGGGGTACCGTTGCTGCCGTGGGCCGTATGATTAGCTCCCGTGGCTGCACGTAGTCCAGAGCAAAGGGGTCTTCAATCGTCGTATCCCAGTAGACACTGGGGTCTGTTGTCGGTACAGCGTGAGCACGATGCCAAGTGGACTCTCAATAGCGGTGCTTATCCGGGTGATCGTCCACAAGTTAGCGGCGCCGCTGCGGCAGGGCGCTTGTTCCTAGTGCCGACGGGTCAAGCCTGAGGCTGTCCATCAAAGCACATCATCACCGTGTACGACTACGGCGACCACCATCCAAATTTGCTCCCTCCCACAACATCACCCTTCTCAATCTTTCTAACGATCGAGGGGACCCACTTTTTACCGCCATGTCCTATCGCAAAGACAGCCTTGGGGGTTATGACCACTCTCTCTTATCGTCTGTGCCTGGCCCAACAAGAGCAGAGAAACAGGTACGTGGAGCTCCCACCCTTATGTTTGTTTTTTTCTCCCTTCCTTGGAACGGCAAATCTGAGTGGCCTTTTCCCCTTGCGTGTTGTTAGGAAGGATACAATGTCGACCTGCTCGAGGAAAGCCGCGATCACCGCGCACCTTCCCCCCCCACTAACGGCGCAACGTCGGACCATAATGGTACCTTACTTGACTACAGCCCTGGAGCCGTGAGCTTTGCTCGCAAAGAAGACCCGAAGACGGCGACGATGAATGATTATGAGCCCGTCGAGAGACGGGTACCGTGGTATCGGACGAGGAAAGGGATCATTGGGATCGTCGTGGTCGCCATTGTTATCATTGCCGCCGCTGTGGGAGGAGGAGTGGGTGGCACACAACATCACTCCAACAATGCTACCAAAAGCAACGCCACAAATGGAGTGGGACAGTCAGCGAACAATTCTTCCCAGAGTGTCGACCAGAGCAACTCCACGTCCAGTTCTTCTTCATTGCACTCTATCAACACCGAGTCCACAGTGCAGGGCCCAAGTTCAAGTCCTCCACAACCTAGTGGTAGTCAGGGTGGTCTCTGAGGTTCGTTTCTCTGGGCATAATGTTCGGTGTTCCTTTTGGTTAGCCCTCAGACGCGCAGCAGCGTTACAAAGTCGGGTTTGGGTCCGTATTCTCCGGCCAATTTCGTGCCATATGTATAAATACGCTTACTTACACTATGGCGGACCATGTCTCTTATTACGTGGATTTTTTTATTCTTCTACTGCATGTGGGTGTGAACTATACAAGCTGAGCAATATCATGCGACGTATGGGGTTCTAACAGGAACAGCAAGAGGAGTTCTTATTACGCTCGAACGTCACAGCGGGAATATCTAGTAGCACAATCAATGGTGAAGACGAAAAAGACTGCTCTACGGAGCTGCGTCGATTTTTATCAAAGGTAGACCAAGACTGGTAGTGTCCCTTTCGGCGAGCCCTCTGACTTTCCTCATGACATCCTCTAGCAATCGAAGAAGTCTCTCAATCTCCTCTTCATCGCGCTCCCTTGCATCGACGACCATCTGGCGGTCATGGTCCAAGAGAGAGGCCCTCATTTCGACTACTAACGAGCGGAAGTCTTGCAGTCGCGTGGCTGCATCGAGTATGGATCCCGAGGCACCTATCACGGGTGACGTCGAGGCCATGCAGGATAGCCCGGAATTCTCGGAAAGAGAGACATGCCTTCTGCAGGATTCTGGGAAGGGCTTGGTGCTTGCACGAGATAGATCAGGGTACAGGCTCTGTACGGGGCGGACGGACACGTCCCCCGCCTCAGTGCCTGAAACTGTGATCCAGGGCCAACTGGCGTCTGCGTCCTCGCAAGGTGAAGAAACCGGTGTTTGGAGTGCAGGAGATGGAGGGGAGAATGCAAGATGGGGCGGGGCTGACGTGCGCTCCGATACGGAAAGTCGGTCCCGGGGACGAAACTTGGGGGAGCACGCGATCATTTGTTAGCTGCTTCTTTGAGCGAGGTACAAAGCCTTTGGCTTGACGATAAGTCACACCCAGCTGCGGTGAAATATGTCGTACCCTTCCATAACCCATTCACGTGCCTAAGAAAAGAGTGACGGTGTGAGAGGGACGTCTCCCGCAAACGTGCTTCATGCGGGGAGGAAGGAATATGAGTGCCCAAGTGTATCGAGACGGCTGTCTGAGACGGTATCAAGGACCTCGAAGGCATTATGGTGGGTTACTACCCCTTCGACGAGCTCGCATGCTGCGGTTTAAAGTAGCTAAATTTGAAGCCGGCTGGTTTTCTTTAGAATGAGGCAGTGGGTAAGCCGGACCTGTTCCATTCCAGAAAGGAAGAAGAGTAACGTTGCCCAGTATAGCCGATGCACTTTCGTGGTGAGTATTCCATTGGCCGCAGTAGGCTGTTCGGTCAGGGCTAACGACCACAGGCTCGAGCTGAAGACAAAGCCGAGGGCGTATGCTCCATGCATCCGCCGTTCGTTGATTTCGCGATTGGAACTTGAAGGTGGCGTGCGAAATCCGCGATCTCCACTCGACATTCTCAGACTCGGAAAGGGGCAATCATCGACCTACCGCACCAGCTTGCACCAGAGGCACGATTCAGTTATTGCAAATTATGGCTGTATATTGGCTTCTTATTTTCTGAATCTTCGCGCAGTGCTGTCTTCCTCTGAAGGACGGATCGTGTCCTCCAATCGACCATTTTCTCGTCCGATTGGAAGGTTCCTCAGGTACCTGTATTTATACTGGGGCTCTTTAGCCCCTGAAGAATCTAACGAGTTGAGTTGGCCTTTTGTTGACACCCTCTCCTACTGCCAGCGCGCCCCAAAAACCTCACAATCTCATCTTACCGATAGTGTATACCAATCCTGTGAAGCCTCGTTTCGAAAACTCAGAGTAGAACTGAAACTTTCCGTACTGATTATCACCTCCCGCATGCGTGTCATCCAACTGTGCGGTACCCTGAGAATCATCTAGCCCAGGGTCTGACTTTTCTCTAACTACTACCCAGCGTAAATGGAGACGAATTTATGGCACACTTGGTACAAGCTGCTTTCTAAATTCGGCATTAGCACACCCCTTATCGCCCTGTTTCGAGCGGTCGTCTATACAAGTTTAGGCGACGTACCAGGTGGTAGGCTGAATGACTGCTCCACCACACAAGCGTAAAACAGATGGGATGAGTACCCCTGCGGGCAACCCGTTTGCTGTAGGACGGCCACGATACAGATGCTGGACGTGTCTGTTCCGGTCACAAAAGATACGGTGACGTGGGGTGGGTCTCATAGTATTCAAAAAACGCACCTCCAAAATCGTCAAGTGGAACTTGCAACCTTTTCAGATTTGGTGACGTGACCAAGTATAGAATCAACGACCGTCCCCATTCACATTTTCCTTCGTTGGGCCATCTTTTTGTGATTTGCGCACTCTCGCAAGCAGATTTTCGATATCCCCCCCCTTCAGTCTTGGAAAATATGACGATATCATCGAGGTATACTATTGCGCATTGTCAATGTAGTCGCGAAGGGTGTCATTCATCATTTTTTGGGAGGTAGTCGGTACGTTTGTCAATCCGAACGGCATTATACTGAACTGATAGTGTCCGTACCAGCATCATGTGAACACAGTTTTCTTTTTCGCTTCTTCAGTCAGACAAACTCGCTAGTATCCACCGTGCAAGTCAATGCAGGTAAAGAACTTCGCGCCGGAAAAGTTCTGATAGCATTTGTCTATGCACGGTAACGGGTAAGTATTCGGTTTGGTTAGTTTACTGGCTCTAAAGTCCACGCAGATACAGGTTGTACCGTCCTTCGTAGTTCCTCGACTCGTGCTACTCTCTGTATCGGAGACACGGAGACGTTACCACCGTTTGACTGTGTTGATTCACCCTCTCGAACTCCTTGCTCCTCTACGCAGTACAGCAACTCAATCTGGAGAGTTGCGCGAGCCAAGGATCTACAGAAGAGGTATTCAGTGAGCATGCGAAGAGGGGACGCTAGTAATCTCGTCAAGAGATCTGGTCGTCCACTCACTACTCCAGGGACGCGAAGTGACGAAGGCATAAATGTCATCAAAACTTGGTCGGCGCAAAGTTCTTTACTTGCCTCGACTTTGCGCCAAGTTCATCTGGTCAAAGAAGCGAAAAGGAAAACTGCTCTCACATACTGGTACGAACACTCAGTTCCGCGTAATACTATTTGGATTAACAAACGCACTGCTACCCTCAAAGAATGAATGAACGACATCCTTCATGACTACATTCAAGCACGCGCAATGTGCATCTTAGCGACATCACCATTTTCTCCAAGACCAAAGGGAAGCATACTGCAAATGTATTCACGATTATGCGCAAGCCACAAGAAGAGTACCTAGCCCTAAACAAGGTAATGTGAGTGAGGACGCTCATCAATTCTATTTTTGGTCACATCCTGAAAAGGTTGCTGCAAAACTGGAGTGGCCATCTTTCCAGTCCTCGACGATTCGGAGGTGTGTGGTTTCCTGAATATCACGGGATAGACACATTATCTACGGGTTTGAAAAGGAGGCGAGCCCCTTGTACAAATTGCTCGAAGGCAGCCCTCGCAAAGGTCCCCTAGTATCCCCTGGACAAGAGAATGTGACTCGGCGACGATGCGAAGACTCAGGATAGCACTCACCTCTGCTGACCTTCTGGTCCACCCCACTCCATCGCATCTCTTGTGGTTGATATAGGTGCTTCTGGGAACTGCATCGAGATTCGCGCCAACATCTGGGAAAGTCGTTAAACTTTTCGAGACGGCCGCTCGCCTGAGTGTGTTAATGAACGTCGTACGACATTTTGTACAGCACCACTATGCTCCTCATATGCGTCATGCATCGTCAGTCTGGCGTATGACGTCATTACCATGGCTCAGGCTCCGCCTCTAGTTTAAAACACCCGTCGGTTGCTTTCATGCTCGATCACAACTTTCTTTCAATACTCAAGTAAATCATACAACGCGACATGTCTGACTTCAGTTCTTTCGCTAAAACCGTCACCCCAAGTAACCCGCCTCGGTCTCCAGGCGGTCGTACGGGGCAGGAGCTGTCTGAGTCCCAGCATTTGGACCGGAGCCAATACGTCGAAGAGGTCGATACTGGTGCGCAGGGCCAGAACGCGTTCAATTCCGAGCGGCCGTTGAATGTCCAGCCTGTTCAAAGTGGTAGGTGCCGGTGTAGGGCTCCGTTGGAGATCATATAGCTGAAGTGCGCGGACTTCTGTATTATTCTAGGTGGCGTTGCTCGTGACGGAAAAGACAGTCTACCCATGGGAAAGGCGGGGTTGGTAGATAAAGCTATTGGAAAAGTAGAAAAGGTCGGGTCTCTCTTGGCTTTGCCTTTCTCGTCGTCTAACATGTAGGGCCTCGTGATCGTGACAGGTAATCGGTAAAGCCACCCGCAATGATGATATGCACGAAGCTGGCGAGCTTCGCGAGTCTGGGGGGAAGGAAGCCGCTACTGGACAGGCTCGCGCGCCGCATGACTAGTTTGTTAGTTGAATCGAGGTGTACAATTGCACGGGTTACGTAATACGATATGGATTTGGGCGGCTCTGCCAGCTGAGATGCCTGAACGCAACCGCGTTATTCTTCCTTTGTTGCCATGAATGTATTCTCCAGAGCGGCCCCAAAGAAAGGTTCGCGCAGATTGTGCAATCCACGTCTATGCTATTAATCACTGGCCAGGCGAGAATTTTGAGCTTCGGGCAGATTTGAACAGCGAGTATCGCGACAAACGGAAGGATGCTATAAAGAAGGTCATCGCTAATATGACGGTTGGGAAGGGTGCGTACGAAGATCTTACTTTTATTGACTGTTCTGCTGGAGCCTCTCTCGAAAGATGTCAGTGGTCTTTTTCCCGATGTACTCAAGAACATGCAAACCGAGGATATCGAGCAAAAGAAACTCGTCTATCTCTACCTCATTAATTACGCAAAAACACAGCCGGATCTAGTCATCCTTGCCGTGAACACATTCGTCAAAGACTCAGACGACCACAATCCGCTCATCCGCGCACTGGCCATCCGTACGATGGGCTGCATCCGCGTCGAGAAGATCATCGACTACATCGCAGGTCCTTTACAAAAGTCCTTGCATGACGAAAATCCATATGTACGAAAAACGGCCGCCCTATGTGTTGCCAAATTATACGACCTCAAGCCTGAGTTAGTTCTGGAGAATGGCTTTCTAGAACAACTTCACGAGATGATTTCGGACAGCAACCCGATGGTGCGTGCATTAATTTCCACTCTTCCATCGCCTAATGCTCCCCAAAGGTTGTCGCAAATACCATCACCGCATTAGCGGATATCCACACATCAGCAACTTCCCAGCCGTCCACCTCTTCCTCTGATCCAGCCGTATTCACCGTTACGCCTACGATCTTAAATAAGCTCCTCATCGCGCTCAACGAATGTTCCGAGTGGGGCCGTGTCGCTATTCTGTCTGCATTGGCAAGGTACGAAGCTCAGGATGAGAAAGAAAGCGAACATATATGCGAGCGCGTGGTACCTCAGTTCCAGCATGTGAACGGAAGCGTCGTTCTCGGCGCTGTCAGGGTGGGTCCATTTACTCTACTTCTCGAGAGAACATCTGCGTGACGTCTTAGTAGGTAATTATGATCCACATGCGCAAAGTGAAGCGTGAGGACTTCAACAAGCAACTCATACGCAAGATGGCTCCACCCCTTGTCACCCTTCTGTCTTCTCCACCGGAAGTGCAGTGGATCGCGCTGAGAAACATCAATCTTCTACTTCAAAAGCGCAGCGATATCCTGTCCAACGAGATGCGTGTATTTTTCTGCAAGTATAACGACCCTCTGTATGTCAAAGTGGAAAAGTTGGACATCATGGTTCGCTTGGCGAACGAAAACAACGTAGACGCGTTGTTGAGCGAGCTGAAGGAGTACGTTGGCCCGCTCCTTCGGGGTATATTCTGCTCTGACGGACTCATGATAGATATGCCTCTGAGGTTGATGTCGATTTCGTGAGACGTAGTATCAAGGCTATAGGTCAAGCAGCAGTCAAGATCGAGGCTGGCGCTGAGCGGTGTGTCAATGTATTGTTGGACCTTATCGCGACTCGAGTCAGCTATGTCGTGCAAGAAGCCGTCGTAGTAATGAAGGTCCTTCCTTCTATTAATATTTCCCAGCAATCTCTGATCTTGGGTGTTCAGGACATTTTCCGAAGATACCCCATGACATACGAAGGCGTCATCCCGACCTTATGCGCAAATCTAGAAGAATTAGACGAGCCAGAAGCGAAGGCGTCTCTTATTTGGATTATCGGAGAATACGCTAATAAGATCGACAATGCCGACGAACTATTAAACATCTTCGTGGAGACTTTCACCGAGGAGTCCTATTCTGTGCGATTTCCTTTCGTCTCGATACATGCACCGCCGTTGACCTGCGCACGCGGGTTGTAGGTACAATTGCAGACGCTCACCGCAGTTGTGAAGCTTTTCCTTTTCAAGCCCGACACATCACAGGGTTTGGTCCAACGTATCCTCAATACGGCGACAAAGGACTGCGATTCGCCCGATGTAAGGGATCGGGCGTATATCTACTGGCGTCTTCTGTCAACAGACCCCGGAGCAGCAAAGGTAGCTAGGTTTTGCGTCAGTTTCTGTCGTCGCTCCCGCTCATACTCGGTAGTCTGTCGTTCTCGCACACCGACCGCCGATCTCGTTGCCTCGCACTACCGTTGCTCCTGCACTACTCAACGAGCTAATCGGCGAAGTGTCCAGTCTGGCAAGCGTCTATCAAAAGCCAGCCGCGACTTTCATCGGCCAGGGGCGAGTCGGCGCTGAAGCAATGCAGCGCAGAGGAGCTGAGTGGGTTATCATTTCTCCTTACCTCCCACAAGGAACTGAGCTTTCGTGTCCGTTAGTCTTGCCGATTCGGCCAAGGCCGCACTTCAAACAGTTGCCGCTGGACAGGTATCAGAAAATCTACTCGACTTCGACGACGAGCCCGCGGCGGAGCAACCGACAGGCCTCGCTGCTACCCAAGTGCTGCAACAACCCGCGGCAAAGAACATCATGTCCGGTACATCGACCAACCCTCTGGACGATCTCGTTTCGATCTTTGGAAGTTCGTCCTTATCATCCAGCGTGCCGCAGGCCGCACCTGCAGGGGGGGCGCCAGCTCTAGACCCATTCCTCGGGTTCGGCGAGGTCGTTTCTCCAATTGCACCGGCGGCAGCAACACAGCCGACGACAGCGTCAAACCAGCAGGAAGATCTCCTAGGGCTATTCTAGACCGAGTAATGGTTTAAGTAGATATTGCAAAATCGAATTTGGCTACCTACCCCGGTCCGTCCCCTTTGTGAGCTCAGCAGGCAAAGTTAGGAGAGGGCCTCTCTGTCCAAGGTAATGTCTCAGAGGAACCCTCGGAGGGACCCAATTCTCGTTATCACTCGGCGATGGACACCCAAGATTGCAGCAATCGCCTCTCCATCGAGACGATGCTGTGAGCTTGATGACTCAATACCTCTCGCTGCTCTGTTCGCGACTTCTCTTTAACAAAGCTTCCCGTTAGCAAATAATGCGGAATATGCTTGAACTCCGTCAATCACCTACCCTCACGGACATTCAACCATCCGGCGCGCGATGTCCCCACGACAAAAACATCTCAATTCAAACTGTTTTATGCAGGTTCTATATAGCTGGACTTCGGCGAAGCTCCAGCACAAAAGGACGCGCGCTCTCATCGCGTCCCTCATTCGTCTTCATCGGTCCAAGTCAACACTATACTCCCCGCTTGTTTGTGATCTTATCGCAGCGCGCATGAGGATCTGTTTAAGTTGCTGTCCCAGGCGACTGGGCTTCATGCCGCGAACGCACGCTCCACTGTACAACTCGTTCGCTATCCCACACATGGTTTTATTCAAAAGGAGCTGAAATAGTGAGTGCCGTTATACTAGTAATGAGCGTGAAAGATTGTGTGCACGTGTGGATGACTGAATTAACTCGTTGATATGATTGGTACGTTCGGTCATTTCAGGAACCTAACTGAGACCATTATCGATTTTTTTACCACATGTCGAGCGCATGGACATCGAGGTGATCGATTCGCCCGTATGTGGGTTTCCGCAAGATTTCCGAGTCTGTTAGGGTTCGCTGTCACAATACCTATCGTATTTCACAAATGCTCTCCACATGTTTTAACGTGGTCAGGACCGAGGCTAGAATGGGTGCAATCAAGGGCGCATTTGTCGATAACGATATAGGAACTTCGATCATACCGGGTATGTCGGGCCGGCGGGTAGCTTCGGCTCGGGCCCAGCGCCCCGTCTAACACCGCCACTGTGACCATACAGTACCAGGTAGCTTCTCTAGCATGCTGCAGCTTACGGATCAGGCAGTATGTCACCTTTATCAGTTTTTCTGATGCGGCGCTCGGTCGTGTCGGTGTTTCAAGAAATAGTCGAACACCGTGCAGTGTTGGTCCCCCTGCAATTTTCTCGAAACACAGTTTCCACAGCTATGAAAACGTGGCGTTCTCTTTGGTTACAGTACGTATTCCTAGAAACCTGATTTGGTCTCTTTGATCCAGTCTTAGTCGAAGTTACTGCGATATACTTTCTTATCTTGGTAATCCAAGAACCCTCGTCTCCCCGAGTTTACCGAACTGCCTGACCCTCGAGTTTCTCTAGTCTACTGTATGACTATGGCTTCCATACTTCGTGGCATTGTATGGCCGCACTTCGTGGTGCCATTAAACCCATTTCAGAATATCCTAGTTCAAGTCCCCGTCGCGTTTCCAGAATGGAAGGAACGAAGACTTGCTATGACACTGATTCGCCGCAGTTGAATGATAATAATGTATGGCACACAATATCAGACTAACGGATCTCTTCTGTACCACGGTCGAGTCGCCGGAGGTGCTTACACCTGCTCTGCATCAGACAAATTGGTGATGTCGCTTCCAGAGAGGGCATATTTACCTCGGGCTAGTCGTTGTCATTTCCCACAAACCAGAGTTACCGGAACGGCGTGGCACTCTTGAAACGGCAACCCTAGTGATTTATCTGAGGGGCTGTGTGCCGCATTGTGTACGTCACACAGTATCGTGCGCACGTGGCCTCTGGGTTCCGGGAACCTCTATCTACGCTATCTAGATGTCTCTCAAGTTTGAGCTGTTATCGTCCATGTGGGATATTCCGTGCTGCTCTGCTTGCCTAGATTTTCTAATACTCTCTCCGAGTCAGGGGATCTTGTAGTCGGCCTTAAAGACTCAGCGGGTCACTAGCTACCTGTCTCACTCTTCGTCGGCTACCCTTCCCACATTGATTCGCTGAACAGTTTCCTCTGAGACTTGCTTAATATGCGTGCCCCGAATAGCTTCTGCTGGAGTACAACCCCCTGGGAATGCGGCCTTGCGACAAGCGAGGTGGAACTTGTTATCTGGACTTCTACATGGCAGGCGGGGTTCAGCTACTATTCCCGCGTAAGAAAGAGACCACTGTCAATTCACCACGAAAGTCGCTCTCGGGCGCAGAATTTCGAACTTGCAAGGCTTATCTCCTGTTATTTCCCAAGCGAGGTCTTGACGCATAGACAAAATACCTTCGCTCTATTCGGCTGGTATTTTTCCTGACGACTTTTGCTTTGCTCGGACAGCCAGCTTCTGGCCAGTATCAAATATGGGACTTCACTTGTCTCTTCAACGGCTCCCCTTTTCAATATTTATTGACATCTAGGCACTACACATGGGATTGTGGCCCCCCACTCCCATAAGTTCCGGTCCACCAGGAACCACGGCTACCGCCGACACCGTCTACCAGACAGCCCTCGGTATTGGCGGGGGGGTTAGTGAGTCCGAGAAGGATGGATAATCACCGATCAACGAGTTCTGATCCGTTACAGAAACCAACTTATCTGCCTTAATGCTTAACAACCTAAAGGTCGCTTCCTCTATGATATCAAGTGGCAGAGGGCTGACGAAAACACAGAGCCCAGAATTATGCTAACTACAATGCGCCACTCCATATCGCATTAGGAACTCTTTGTTTGCGCTTGTAATCCGGATAGTACTGAGCGCATCCTAGTGACGAATGACACGCAAGCTGCTGGCTTGGCATTCGTCGGGGATCTAATCGGGGCATTGGACTTCTCCGAGAAAGGTTTGCATCCTGTCCCCTCTTGTTGCCCTCCTCATGAACGACGAACGCCGAATGGGAGCAGACTCAGGCTATATGCTAGTCTCTATGACACCAGCGGTAACACAAGCCTTGGTTGATTCGGCGTCACCAACATGCCCTCCTACGTGTTTTCTGTATTGGGGGGCATACGAACCATTAGTCTTCATCGCATCATAATCACGCCTCGGTCACCCGTGCGTATGATAGAAGATGAGCCACCAGTGTGGACCGAGGGCTATCTCACCCACTAGTCGACTTGTATAAAGGATGACGGGACAATGGACGGAGGCCTCTTGGACTTTGAATACGATGCACATTTCCTTCGCGCCCGTTTTCACCTCGGTTGTTGTAATATCTGTGCAGGTACGTCTTGTTTACCGCTGAAGACGACCGGGTCACAATTCAAGTCCGCTTAGTCCGCAGAACGATCCCGAAAGTAGCAATCCCACCTATCCATATGCGCCGTGCTAGTCGACATTATGGCGCAAATTAGCACGGCTCTCCGCGACCTTATAAAAACAGTAATCTTTCAGGCATTCCTGGGGTACGACCTCAACTGGGATGCCGCTGGAGCTTACCCTACTAGTATCCAGCTCGTAATTCTCCGTGCGCTTCTTTCTATGATACGAAGACGCAACAATCAGAGCGTGCCTTCGACGGTGTCCTGTCCCGTTGTTACTCAGGACCCATCAGCAATCAGGACATTTTTTCATTATCAGTTCCCAAACAAAGAACAAAGATACTTGCACAGAATGCATAGGATCTCTCGTGCTGACTAGTGGCCGACATCAGGTTGGCTGTCTGTCCGTTGCCTTAGTGTTAATTGTTGTGTGGCAAGTAGTACGTGGATAACCTGTGAGACTATTTGATCATTGATCAAGGATGCCCCTGGTTCGTGTTCCCCAGCTTCGTTGGCACCACGTTCGTACAAACCCACAATCTGCTTTGATGCGGAACATGATGCATGATACAACATTGCCTTCGATGGATGGAAATCACAAATTTCCGGAACGACCAACTATTGTAGTGGACCTAGATACCGTCCCATGATGTGACTATGGTGAGGGACGGATGCCCGGATCAGGAGCATACGTTCTTTATTTCGATGCATAAATCGAGTCGCTGCTCATAGACTTGTAAATTCGACTATGCCTTAAGCCCCGCGCGTCATTCTACCGCGCGAATGGGCCATGAAGCCAGCGCATTGACATGACGCTAAACGGGAGCATTGCCTGGACGCATTTGTTACAAGACGAGCGTCTTCGGTGTGGATCGGCCGTGCTACAGTATCGTAGTGCTTAACTGGGACACAGCACGAGCACCACGTGGAATCCTCAGACCATTATTGTAACCATCAAGTTCCGTGGAATGCAGGCCGCATTCCCGTTGCCAGTTAGCGTCACCACACTCTAGTGGTATAATACACCGACGCGTCATCATTTTGTTCTCATCGGCTGGCATGGATTAGCTTTCCAGATGCTCAAAGCGCTTTGTGTTCGTTCCTACCCGTTCCAGTCAACCCGGATCTTTGTTTCTGTCTTTTCATTTGACGAATCCCGGACCCGACCAGCGTCTTTTGCCGTCTCGTTTATTGTTTTATCATGACACGACCATTGGTTAACACAACAGTGCGATCCGTCCTAATGGGGACGTAGTGCCTTCTGCTGATTTTGTGAGAAGTTTCTTCCGTGAAATGGAACCAGATAGAACCAAGACGGAATTAGCAGGTCGACGCGTCGACACGGCCGGCCATCACTCCATGCCGCGAAGTTGCCTTCTCTCGGGGGTAGTTTCAGATCTTGAAAAAAGGTATCTGGCGGGTGTTGTTCGGAACTCGGTCAGGATGCACGATGTATTACTCAGACAATGGTATCAAAATGGTACCAAGCGCCGGTTAAGCGACTCACAGTCAATTTAACTTAACTTACTTAGATATATTTTTAGATTAGATATGCGTTACAGATAAGGAGCGCCCTAAGCAAGTTGTCGTTACTACACACACGCAAAGTTGTGGGTACTAGCACAGCACGTTCTTTCGTGTCCCATGTCATTCCGACTCATTTGCAAATCCATGCCTTTCGCAACACCGGCTCCAGCGATTACCGTCTCCCGATTTTGTTGATGACCTCTGATCTACTTCAAGTTGGTACGATTCGGACTCGTACGGAGCAGTGCACCGAAAGAGTCACACTACGGCGCGAGCTTGAGAGCGCCCGCAGAGCACGCAGAGGAAGCCTGAATTGAAGTAGCACCTGCGTCCGAACTCAGCCGCATCGCCCCCCCGGCCCCGCATCTCCAACGTCACCGGTCTCTATTGGAATATCTTCGCTCCGCACCCCTCGGTTGGTCTGCAGGGCTATCCGACTTACCTCCAGGAGGAGTATTATCTAGTCACCGCATGGTCGTTGATATCTGAGTCGTGTGCCGTGCCCAACCCAAATTGCCACGAGGTTGGCCACGAGTCAAGCCATGAGCACAATACCAAAACAAAACAAAACATATAGAAGATGGTACGAGTCGCTCGGGTATACGGCACCACTTCTTCCCAAAACAAAAAGAATAGGCTGGGCGATGATTCGCATATATGATAGGAGAATGACCGACACCCCAAATTTCTTGACTCGAATTTCCACTGCTGTGCCAAGTGCTGTGCTGAAATAAGCCACACATGCTGTCACTGAGAGGCCTTGATTCACCGGTTCTTCTAATCGCATCTGCATTCCACGTTCGCGCTCAACGACACCCAGCGTTGTTCAGTCCCATTTTTCAAGTTGTCTTTAGTTACTACAACAGGCGCCGGGATGGGAAGCGCTGAGCGCCTGCATCTTTCGCCTTAAGAGTACCACAGGAACAAAAGCGCCGAGGGAAAAGGCCACCGTATGCCCACTTAGGCATCATTGATTAATCTGTTAGTTTCCCAAACATCAAATATGAGGTGTTTAGGAATGTTTGAGGCTTTTACTAAATGGTCCTAACCATTCGTTAAACACTCCAGCACAGATAATGGAAGAGCATTCTGGTTATTGGACTGATAGTGGACCTGAATTGCATGTGTTGCTGGTTATAGAGCGAGGATCAAATGTCGTCCATTCAAAAAGTGTCATCGTTTAGGTGAACCGTACGAATTCCGCAAGAGTCAATCAGACCACTCGTGATCGGACAATTAGGAGTTTGCTATATTCAAATCTTGGCACGTGAGGGGACTGATAGGGACAGAAAAGGATGGGGAAGGACTTGGCATTGACGTACTGTATGGCCCTGTCACCTCTACGCCCGCATGTGGTGCACGAGTTTCTGCCATTCTTCCACTTCCGGATTCTCAAAGTCACATCACTGTGGGGGTCTCCATTCCAGAGGAAGTTGTATTTGAGTAAACCTTACGTCTCGTGGCAAGGACGCATGGCCGATTATTTTTCTCTCACCACGTCCCAGGCAACTTCATTACATCGCCATCGGTGAAGATCGAGTGCGGAGATGGGACTTAGACGCAGTGCGGCAGTGCCTACTCCCGTCGGTCAACGAAACACGCCGTCGGGCAGATAGATGACCCATTACAATACCCTGGAAGATTGTGGCGACTTTAGCTTGGCGCTTGCCAAAACTCAAAATTTTGGCTGAGAGTCCTACTGTACAACCAGCGAGAGACTCCGCGCAGCGCAAGCTAAATTGGAACGCCACGACCGAATGGGGTTGTAACGTGATCGTTATCGAAGTCCCGCAATAACCCCGTCCGGTAGGCACGTCGCGACGATATCTTTCCGCCGATCGATAGTGGTACGCCACCCGCGCAACGCATGTTGGGTACGATTAATGAACTACGCACGCGCACATCTCCCATTACAACCCTTTGCTCTTGTAGATTAGCACGTAAGCCGACGAGTCTTCCCCACCACCATCGAGCGTACTGAGTTTCTCGGCAGGGAAAACGCTGACTTTGTCGTCGTCGAATTTGATCCAGTCCTGGTCCTCCTCCTTACCTGTCAGTGCCTGGCGCGCAACGAACGCAATGTAATGCCCCGAGTCAGCCGCTGCGCCTTTATGCGTGATAATAGCTAAACAGTTGCGCCAGTGTTAAGGTACGCCATAATGATGTGAAACGGAGGAGACTCACCAACAAGGTCGTACACTCCAGTCTGGCTCGCACCGATATCACCCTTGATGGACGGATCTACCAACGCCTCGAGCTCTGCCTTTTCCTGTTCGCGATACCACTCTTCTGGGCGCAGCTCACCACCATCAGGCTGTTCTGGACTAGTCCCATCCGCCTCGACATCACCTATGCCAGGCGCTCCGACGTTCGCCTCAGTCGTAGATTCCACGTTGACGCTCGGTGCTTGTGCGGCGGGAACCGCAGCCCGGGTGCGTTTTCGGACTTTGCGCCGTTCATCACGGGCTTTTTCAATCTCACTGCGTCTGCTCGCAACAGGCCGCATCCTTTCTCGTAGTTCGTCTGTTGCAATGTCGAGCGCGTCGAACTCGTTGGGAAATTTTACTTTCCTCTATAAGTCCCCAGTGGGCATGCATTGTTGGCCGACAAATAAACATAGCAAGGGCGCTCACCATAATCTTGGCCTTCTTATTTATGTCGCGGCGCCAAGTAAAACGCACCATGTGGACAGCGAGGTAAGTTGGGAGGCGAGATAAACGCGAGCGCGAATCGTATGTTGCTTCACGCCCAAGCGTCGGGGAGTGTTTAATAACTGGTTGATTCAGTGCCTACATCGACGTTAAGATCCGGCTCCAGGAGGAGCAGGGTAGCCCACCTCCTTGATTCCGGAAAGCATGAAATTGGTGTTGACGGTTATATTACATTCGACCTTCAACACATTCTCTTCGTTCACAGTGGGTGGTTCATCGGGAGCTTCCGGAGATGACAATCTACGCCAATTTGTAAAATAAATCGGTGGCGTACAAAGCATTGGAGCGACGAGGTCACGCACGTGCGGACCAAGGTCCCTGTCATGTATTGATCGATAAACTTGGTGCGCGTGCTACTGGAACCCAGGGTAGATGCACCAGGGACGTCTCTCAGACGATTAGTCATCTGCGTCCAACACTCCTCTGCGTCTGGGTGATTTCAGCTTTATGGATCGCCGAATAAAGTGAGTGGAAAACCTTGCTGTGCATAGCCGTTTCCCGTCCTGCTGCGTTCTGCAAACTGAGGTACTGCATCTCGGAGTACGGTGAGGAAAGCCAATGGCATGACGCCGCCTGTAGAACGTGACATGGAGGTATAGAGGTCTCGTAGGGAGCGAGCAACTGGGTTGAGATCGCGTGATCTGAGAGTGAAATAGAGAGTATTAGGTGGGTCCAGTACGAATATGCTGTGTGGCGAACTCTATAAGGGCGGTCTGCAATTCCGGGATGGCGCGCAAGGCTTGAATAGTTGCACTCATGTAACAGGTGTTACCCAAACTGGATGCACAATATCAGACAGCGAAAGATAGACATTCGTACTTCACAGCTTACTTTGTGAGGCCAACAGGCATGCCGATCTAAGAACTACAGTTTAGGCCAAATATCAAGTGAGAGTGTTTGGACCTACCGCATCTGCTAACTCAGTGTCGTCCATATCTTCCAGGAATTTTATAGGCTCTGCTGGGGGTTGGGGGAGCTCTCCTGCAGTACCGATGACCATAAATGTCTGGTCCTGTTTCCTCGCTCAATCAGCACGGGCGAGATCAGTATGTAGATGTATGCGCACTTCCTTTGGCCCAATTTTTTTCCAGTCAGAATCATCCTGTTAGATTTGGGTTAATTAAACTTATCGCGCAGCTCTGGTAGAACGCTGCGCACCTTGAGGACACCACCTTTGACCATGATTTTCATTCGATCTACGGGAACACCAGTACATTGATAAACGGCCTCCTTAAAAGCAAGGGGGGGCTTCTCGGGGTCGAGTTGGAGGTCGTGTTTATTCCCCGCATGCTTTATATGAACATTCAAAGGGGCCATGGGTGTGAGCGTCAAGTCGAAGGTCGAAGCTTCAAAGAGTCAAGAAATATCGATTTCGAATTTATTCCGACTCGACGTGACGCGTAAGCGATCACGTGAATGTGTGACGTCACTGTGGAATGGGACACGTTGGGCCACCCCACGACAGGGACACGGCCACAAGCCGCAGCAAGACCTCAACCTCATAAAAGGGACAACACCTGGTCTAATCGTCCTTACTCTTGTTTCGAACATGACTATCTAGTAAGTCTTTTCTTGTCGTACACGACTTTGGGCTCACAATTCTGCATGTACAGCTACTCGCTCACCTTCTTACTCCTCGCGTCTGAGATGATCTCATTCTGCGTCTTTGTAGCACCTCTCCCTTTCAAGGTCCGGAGGAAGCTCTTTCGCTTCCTTTCTGAGAGCCCTATTATTGCCAAGGTTGCCTATGGGCTGAAAATATCCTTCATGTGCGCATCCTCTATCACTTTTCATGTCGTCGCTTCTGAAATTAGATGTGCATAGATTCGTCGGTATCTTATTTGTGGACGCCCTTCAACGCATGTTCCGCATCAATACGGAGATTGAAACCGCGAAGTCTGGGGGACTCGTGCACACGCAAGATATACGCACGGAGACTTCTCACGCAGCTCGGAAATTCTAGTTCGTACCTCGCCTTAACCCTGCCCGCCCCAACGTGCTGACTTGCACCGCCTCATTAAGCGCCCAACGCAATGTTTACCTCACCGGCTTCTGCCTGTTCCTCTCGCTTGTCCTCACCCGGACATTCTACATCATTCAGGATCTTATTGACACTCAGGACGAGTTTGCTAAGCTGAAGAAGGCTGTGCGTTCTCAGCTATTACTCTCCTTTGACTTATACACATCCTTAAATCGTACAACTAGACCGCCAGCAGTTCACGGAATAACCTAGTGGCCGGCGAGCAAACGAAGGAGATTGAAAGGCTCAAGCAGGACCTCGGTAAATCTTTCAATTATCGTAGTGAAACATACGCTGATGGGATCTATCCAGAGACGCTGAAGCAGCAGGCTCGGTCCCAGGCAGCGGAATATGACAGACTCGCGGATCAGTACAACAAGGAGACAGGAAAGCCCACGTCAAACAAGCGTGTGGACTAAGATCGGAGGGGTAAATAGTTTAGTTGCCATTGTTTGGACCAATTTCCGTTTTCTTTCCTCGCAGATTTTGGCTCCGTCTTTGTATTGTTCGGTTTACGAATGTTATCACGTGATCCGGCTCGTATGGGATGGCAAGTCAGATTGGCAGAGGAACATATTGCAACATGGACTATGGAGCGGTGATAACATGCGCAGGATAATGCATTGAGCTTCCTCGAGCCTCCGTACTGAGAGTTAGCCTTTCATTTCAAGATCACAGTGCATTACGTACAACGACTTCAATACCGCGATTGTTGGTGGCTTACGCCGACGATATCTCGTCGTGCTGCTTCTGAAGTTCGGCCTATAGAGTTGTACACATAGCTTAACAATGGCACCCAATACGAATGGCGAGACAATGCACTACGCACAAGTTCAGCCTTCTTTTTCTCCATCTGGACCAAAGGTTTCAGTCTTCCCTGCGGCACGAAGATAGAAACGCGCTACGCACCTCCGCCCGAAGCTTTTCGAGCTTCCTGCGTTCCTCCTGCTTTATATACTGGTCTGGATTGGACGGTAAACACTTATACCATTTACGGTGGGAACTGCATACCTTCATGGGCTTTCTCTTTTTTGCTACAAGTAGTCAGTCATCGCTGGCCGAGAACAAGAGGAAAACGCCATAAATGCATACCCGAACTCCCTGCTGGCGGCGACACTGCCCTCTTTGATGCTAGACGTGTAGCTGCGTGCATATACCCTAGCAGCAAGGGGAGCCTGACGGAATGAAATACGAGCGAGCATGTGTGTGAGTTGGGGATGTGAGTACAGTGTGGGTCACTCTTAAGATGTTCGAGCGCGGATCGCCGGCCGGTCGGTCTGCCGAGACGAACCTAGCCCGAACCTAGCCCACGTCTATCGATAGTCACGTTGTAGACCCCATTCAATACAGCCACGGTGCAGAAGGACTTCTGGCCGTAGCCCTAGCTTAACCATTCGTCAGCAGTGCTCTCCTGGGTCAATTCTGAACCATACAACACGGTGTCAAGGCTGGCCGCTTCGGAGGAGCCGGACTTGAAACCGGCGGGCCTGCCCGAGTAACGGTATGCGTGACTTCGGATGAACGTCACATTTCGTTCCAGCTCACACAAACCTCCATGTCGACCATCCTCAAGCATGCCGCATCTGCCGTCCGTACTCCCTTTTCGCACAGGGTGCGCTTTCATGCCATTGAAACTGACTCATCTCTGAAGGCCCGGCTCTCTGCGCGCTCACGCGTCCGTGCCTACGCAACTACGTTGGCCGCTCGCAAGGGTAATATATCTCCGACCCTCTGCTTTTTCCGTCCGACACTGACAACCCCCTCCTTGTAGACCTCGTCCAGGACCTTTATTTGAAGGAACTTAGGATTTACAAGGCCCCCCCTGCTGTGCGTAGTTTCGTCCACCCCCAACTTTTCGCCCGCCCCCATTGACACCCGCGCGGCATTACAGGCCAAAGACGCTCATGTTGGCGCCGTAAAGGCCTTTTCCGCACCATCCGCACCTTCTGTGCCCGCGCTCCCCGACCTGGCAACCGAACTTGCGGCGTACGATGCGACCGAGCCAACACGTGCCGACGCCACTGACGTTTCACCCGCGCACGGAGGATCTGCGGCTGGAGCAGAGGCATACCTTGCGTTCTTAGAAGCAGACGAAGTGCAAGAGGAGGCCCACCATTGATTGTTGTTCCCCGTACCGTTGGCCAAAATAAAATAATAGAACTGGGCTGTTACCATGATACTTTCCGGCGACAGGCTGTACACGGCGGTCGTAGTCCTTGTTTCTCTTGCGTTGCCGCAGAACACATCAGCTAAGTCGCCGTGGAGGGACTATTAATAAGCTGAATCGAAGATCGATCTCGTGCTCTGTATTGCGACTTCGATGGTTGCGAAACCCCCGACCATTGTCCGGTAACCTGGTTTTCATTCTGCTTTGTGGCCACATACCGACTCTAACACTTGCCCGCGGATGACCAACCCTCACTGTGGTTTCGTGATCTGCCCAAGTTTTCCGGTACGGTTATTCCAACAGCCCCAATTGTCATACCATAATAACATACATCAATGCGGAATATGTACAATACTTAGCCTGTACACAGCCAAGTCAACGGACAGGGGATACCGTTCCATGTTGGTTTCCTGTTTCGCCAGCTTTCGTTGGCCGGCCCAGCGAACGGTCGCGATGTCTGACAGGTTGATTGATGCAGACTCCGAATATCCCAACTAGGAACCCAAATTTTCGGCGTAGTGGATACGGCGCACTTCATATATCGTACAATTGATTCGATGTCGCCGTCGCAGTTCGTCTGTCTGCTGTGCTGTATTCCTTTCTTCTAGTGAAACCATGGAATTGTACCGAATTTACGGTTTCGTATTGAGAGGTCCCACTCGAATTATACTCCAATACGTACCCCTCAGCATCTCTGCCTGTCTAGTAGTTAGCAACGAACGTTTATTGACTCCATTAGATCAGGTCACATCAGTCCACCAATAGCTTCAGGTTAATGATGTAGGCGCTGAGGGGAAGTGAATGTCCCAGGCTATACTGCAAAAGTGAATTTCGGCGGCGCTTGCTATGTGTATCACGTCGTGCGAGATCAACAACAGATCCTCCCCATCGTTCTCATTCGCGACGGCGGCACGGACGTTGAATCAAGATCACTTAGCGCCTCAGGTTTAACGATGGACCGAGTCATTTGACTCAATTCCTCATTGCAATGGTAGGGAAAGTGTAAGAACCGGGTGCTGTCGTCTGTAAGCAAGTAAGAAGAGTGAGAAATGAAACGGTCGGGCCAAGAGAGACTCAGCCGAGATGGGTTTAGGTAAGTTTTTAGGTGTGGGTCGACCACTGAGTCATTCGTGCGACTCCGGTGCTTTCCATAACCATCAATCCGACTTTTCCGTACCTTACTGAATCCCTCCAAGCATGCGGGCCCAATTCAGAGACCGACCATCCAAACGGTCAGAAAACCGAATTGACAATCTGGACCGCCCTTTTGAAAATGGAGCAGCGAGGACTGTGTCGTACAATTGTTGCTGTGCAACTCGCAGATGATCGGAAGCCCAACGTGTCAGGTGGGTTCAGGTTGGCGACGCGAATAGGAGTTGTATCTTCGAGCTTTAACCACCTCCCCTATGCCTGCCGCTGCCGTCATTTTCAACTGGATTGGCCTTTGACGTCCTTCGAATCACTAGCCTCGCTGACCTCGGGGATGGATTAGGGCAAGGATTAGGGTTTCGTCAGGGCGCTACAAGCGCGCACGGGGAGTTGGTCCGGGAACCGGAGGTGACACTGCCGCTATGATGAGCGAGCACCACTTGGTCGCTCGTGGCAGCAGGGAGTGCCTCTCCAGCTCTCATTGGATCCCGCGCATTCGGTACGACATGCACTGGCTTTTTCACAAATCGGTCCAGTCCCAAAAAGAACTTCCTACCATCATACAGTCACTCTTGTAGCGACTTGTCTGTGTCCTCGCCATCCGGATTATCACATACAATGGGGACTTGTTGTTGACTCAATGTTCTTCACAACCGGCTGTTTGTTTCGACCGAATGTGTACGTTCACTAGATCCGCAAGCGCGCCCGTCTGATCTGATGTTTTCGGTTTCAGCTTCGGTTTTCTTGTTTTTCGTCATTTCCATCTCCGTTTCTGTTCCCTCCCCCGATAGCCCTTTGCGTTTTGAAGAGCCGGCAACTAATTCACCGTGGCGCCGCAGCTTTCGGTAGTACATACGTCGTCCCTTCCCAAATTCCCAAACACCTGGAGTCCAAACATTCATTTCCGGGACGTCGGTTGGTGGCGATCCGCGGTCGTTGTTACTGTCGAGATCCAACCCGTACTGTTGTTGGACCTGCACTGCGCTCAGCACTGGCTCAAAACTTCAGTTTCTTCCGCGAAACAAACTGTGGCGATGTTAGGCCCTGGTACTAGATCATCGACTATAAGAGAGGGAGGAGTTGCGACTTGACTCGCCAATTCACTTCAACGTTCGTTCGTTTTATACCACCTACCTAATCCTTACAACTCCTACTCGCTCGCATCCTCACCATGGTAGATTTGCTTGTCGATGGTAATATCGCTCAAATGTTCGGCCCACTAGACGCGGGAAAATACTTCACCCGGCTTTTGCAAATCGACTCGAGGGCCATTCGAACTATGCACGACCCACAGTGGCCTTCCGCTTTCTTCATTTCCCATCCCTCGGCCTCCCGAGCCCACCACTTCACCGTCGTTCAAGGGCAACACGTTTGGTTGCTCGACTACCTGATCAGGCATGGTGGTACGGTCGTCGTGCAACGCATCTGGGCACCACAAAACGAGGGCCAGCGCCATGCCCACGTGCCCCTCAACATGCCCATCTTCTTCCTCCACAACGACCGAAGGACGCTCGGCCTTCCCATCGTCGCCGCCGCGGCGCGCGATTGTATGACACTCCTCGATACGGGCAAACCGGCTGCAGTGGGGGATTGTTCTACGACTTTCATCCGAATCAACGTGAGCGATCTTCCCTATGACGCAAACATCGTTCGCGAGAAGTGCTGATGTAAACGCATCGTTTTATCAGTGGCCAGGTTACGGCGAATGGAGCAGCCAGATCATGACTAGGGACCAAACCCCGGCCCACAACACGATCTCCGTCGAGAAATTCGCGAAGCGCGTTGCGAGTGCCGTGTGCAGGTTCATGGATGTCAGTTCTCTCCTTTCCGTGACGATTTTGTGGGGTGACTTGTTGACTGACTGTCATTTCGGGGGATAGGAACAATCGCGCGTTCACGGAATCGACCCGCGCTGGCGCATTGGGCCTGGTGGGATCACCAGGGATCACGTCATTCTCATCGGTATCGTTCACGTCTCGCAAGGCAGCTGGCAGCCCATCCTCCAGCTGAACGGCTACGTCATCTAAATATACCCCTACCCTTCCCCCGGTAGTTGACATGGGTCCCGGAAACGGATGACTCGTCGGTGGGGGATAATCTTCTACCTAAATCTTATAATCAATAGACACCACTATAATAATATGGACTCGTACGTACACTTGTTAGAGATGGCTGACGGGCGGGGGACAGATCGAGCTGGACTTGGCTCTGTCTCATGGGAGCGTGTGTATGTGGGGAAGTAGGTCAGGTTCGTGGTCCTCGGGATAAGCGGCACTGCACTACGTATCTATATACATACTACGATACTCGACGTCCAAATGCTAGTATTAGTTATGCTGATTTAGACCAGGCAAGGACAATGATTGTCATGGTAGTCGAAGCGCTGTGGGTTCATCATGCATCAGGATTGAAGCTAATATTGAAGATCCGAAGATACTGAATGCGATCACTTAGGTGCCGCGGAGAGAGGCTTCGAAGAGTAGATCAACATAGGACTATTCTTACTGCGTTGCTGATTGTTGCGTCCCGGACTATGGCGAGTAGGGGTCAACGAGCAGCGTGCGGTGGGTGGAGTGGGATGTAGACGGGAGTCAGCAGAGGGTACATGATGTGTATTACGTGGGGTAGTGAGATACGTATGTATATGCAGGGCGAAATAGGTGCAATAAAAAAACACGCGAAGACGACCGAACAAATTACGAGAGCGATGGAAACGCAAAGCACGGATCAAAAAGCAGCGAAGATGTGGGAGGCGGGGGTAGATCAGGAGAAGAAGTAGAGGGACGACTTGATCTTGTTCACATCAAATTCGCCTTTCGCCGGTACAGGGGGGAGCAGATCGACGAGGTCGACGAACTTGCCCTCGAGAGACTCTTCGGTTGCGGCCTGGCCACCTTGTGTCGTCGCACTCAAGGTGTTACCCCTGTTACGTCTCGCCTGTCCGCGACCCGGCTTCAAAAGCATTACGGCTTGCTCTTTGGAGAGCACCGACACCGTGGGTAGACGCTCGGTTATCTCTGCGGGTTCCTCGTCTTCCTCAGTGGTTTGAATAGCCGCATCAGTGGTCTCTGTCGCCAAGGGAGGCTCGGGGACCGCCTCGATAGTCTTTTTGAGATGGCGAGAGCTGATGTCGGTGGCGGTGTCCAGGATGCCAAGCTGTTTGAGACTGTGCGATGTTCCCAAGGCTGCAACAGGAACTTTGTAGCCCTTGTATCGCTCACGGAACTAGGAGCACGTTAGTGATGGTTAAAAACCTAAGATGAACCATATTCGTACCTCATTTAAAAGTCTGCCGAGGACATCTGAGGAGTGCAAGGCAATAAACGTATCGCGGATAATAGTGGACATCTGATCGATCGAGGAGGGGTGGGTCCAGTATGAGTCATGAACCGAGGCGAACATCAGGCCTTGTGTCTATGACGAATATGAGAACGCTTCGAGTCACCATAAAACAATACGGCAACATACCCGGCATTCCAAAGCGGTGAGTAGCATGTGAGTGGCGTCCAAGCTATGGATGAAATTAGGTGGGAAAGCTGAGGCCTGCTTTTGCGAGTTCACTATTGATAGTTAAGCATCGTGTCATCATCATACGCGGGGGATGGCGGCTCACCTTCTGCGGGCGCGTTGGGGTCTGAGATGTACACAGACTGCATGCTAGTCATTATCTGCTTTCGCTTGACTTTGCGGTACGGCTGAACGATCGGCAGGCCTAACGGCGTCGTCCACACAACGGCAGCCATCTGCTCCTTGCGCAGGCGGGTGGCGGTACTTTTTACTTTCTTACTTGACACCTTGTCGAGTATCATGGCCTCAAGGACGCGATTTCCTGGTACGGACTTGGAGATTATACGCGCACAGGCAGTCAGCCAATTCATGATGTCGTTCGCTCCCTGGAACAAGTCACCGATGCATTGCAACACCTGAGATAGCACATCAAAAACCACCTTTTCCTGGGGAAAGGAACAGCTTATCCGTACCTGCTTTGCGAGGTATGCTGCGGCAGAGTAACATTCTTCCAAAGGAACGTCACCACGATCCTTCAGCTGCCTCTCGATCTGTTCTCGCGCACCCACGAAGGTGACACCATATACTGTTGTCATGACCGTCTGCTTCACGACTTTCCGCGCAATCTTCCCAACGAGCATCTTGGCATATTGGTTTTCCGGATTTTGCTCTAGGTCTTCTCGCATGCGTTTCTCGACCATGTTAGCGACATAAGTATAGACGTCCGATGGTTTGTTGGTGATATCAAGGTTGACCTGCCGTGCGCCACGCGCATCACCGCCGAGCGCAGCATAATGCTGCAGCCCATTACACGTTCCGTCCTGATGTACCGGCAGCGCGCACTCGTACGCGGGGGGGTCAGGGGAGTCGAGTGCGGCCTTGAGTTCCATACAAGTTGCCAAGCACTGCCATGGATCATCGGCCTTCTGCCACCATTTGCGTCCCTAACGCAAAGTTAGAGTGCCTCAGCCTTTGAATCGACGTATATAACGGCAAAGCTCACATTCAGAGGGTTTTCCGCGCTGTCATATATGTCCTCTAAGTTCTTCTGTACGAACTCAACCCGTTCGTCGAAGGTCGCTTTATCGTACCCGTAGAGGTTAGATAAGTGGATTTTGAGCCAGCGTAAACCACGTTCGCCGAGCGGCTTGGCTTCCCCGAACAGAAGTAAACCACGGCTCAAATCATCGCCGATGTGGTTTAGGTGAGGTGGGAGTGGGTAAGCTCGTCCACGGAAGTCGAGGTTATGAGGCAGGTAGAATGTGTCGCCCAAGAACTGACAGGGATCAACTTCGGAGACAGTGAACCAAGAATAGAACCAGACTTACTGCACGCGCAATCTCAATCTTGTAGTTAACACTACACCGCTCTGAGTGGTTATTTTGCTTTGTTTAGGAGCCATTGGCGTTGACGCTGGATGAAGACAACGCGTGCCTTCTGGTCCGTCTCCTCGGGGGTCTTCTCCGGCTCAGGTTCGTCGTACACGGCAGGCGGTAGTTTTCCGAGACGATAACCCGCATTCCAGACTTCAAGTACGACATCAAAGATCTTGCGATTAATCTGCCATGGCGTCGAACCGAGGACATCGAGGCCAGCATACACAAGTTCGACGTTACCGCGCGACGAAGCGTACTTCAGATACTGCTGCTGTTCCTGTGAATCCTTGAAGCGCATCACCTGACCTAGAAGGGAGTTTACATTCGCGAAACCTCAATGACAGGAGACACGTACTCTTATTGTAGATGTAACCGCCTTCGTTGTAATCCAACCATGGTTTCGGCTTCACGAGCATGGGTAGGTGCCGCGGATGCATCGTGTCCCGGATGCTGTCTTTCGCCATTCGCTCCGCCACAACTGGGTTTAACTTGATAATGCCAAGTTTATACCCACGGAGATACTCGTAAGAGTGTGTAAAAGCGGGTTGTTCCTCTTCAACAGTCTCGCCCGTCCGTTTGTCTAGCCCAGTACGGATTACCTTCGCGACGTCCATCAAGCGGTCCACCAAGAAACTACCGACCCGCACTCGTAAACCCTGCGTCCAGTCACCGGTCCATTCTTCTGCGTCTTCCAAGTACTTTCGCGCGGTGACGCGCCGTGCGTGGAGGTCGTTGTAGGAGTAGCGAGAGAAGAAACCAGACTCGGCGACTCGTGCGGTAGACGGCATGGAAATATTGTTCTTCTTACACATCTGTGCCTTGTACTCTAGTTCGATGGCCTTGCCAACACCGACGAGACCGCGAGCGGTCTTCATGCCATCTGCGACGCCGCCAGAACCTTGGAGGTGCATGACTTCAAGAATGGTGATGAGTGAGAGCTTCTCAGGCTTGACAAGTGACAGGAAGGGTCCAAGCGGCTGGGCCTGCTTCCTATTGGGACCAGTAAGAGGAGCTGTAGGGCATAACTGAGTAAGGCATGGAGGATCGGACAGAGTGAACTCACCGGCCTCCTCTTTGACGAGAAGCGCGATATCCTCTTTCAAGCGAGTTTGGAGGAGCTGGTTGCCATTGCCACATCCATAGTTGTAAGTCCTGTTTCCTCAAAACTGAGTCGCCTAGCCCAAGTTCTTTGAAAAGTTCAGCCTGCCGTCGCATGCGCTGAACCGCTACATCATAGACAGAGTCCTCGAGTAGCTTTTGTCGCGCGGCGAGGTCCTCTGAGAGTACTCGTCGAGTAAGTGAAATGTGTGCGAGGTGCTTTCTAAGAACATCGAGGTTGAAAGGAATCTCGGTCTCGGTCTTCCCCGACGGCGTCCCGTCCTCGTTCAAAACCGGCTGTGACAAGGTCAATGACGTGGTCAGATGCTGGCGCACAGACTCACAGCGTCAACAGTCACGGGTCGGACTTCCGGCACGTCCAAATAAGGATCGGGGAGAGAGGAGCCCATTGATTCTGCATGCCCAAGCTCACGAATAATTTCAGGGTAATTATGCTGGACAGCTGCTCCTGTGAGGGCCCGAATGATTTTTTGTGCTTCTTCTGAAGACTTGATGGCACGGTCTGAGACTACGGTGACGACAGATAGCTGATTGTCGACAATGCCTTTCAACAGCGAAGCAGGGGTATGGTTCGTGACACCGTCAATGTACGTTGGTGAATTTTCAGAGGAATACCTTTGAAACGGTCAAATAAATTAAAGGTATGGGGATGTGTAGACAAACCTCAACCAAGTGATAAGCGCCAACGCATATGCGCCTGTCGTGACAGCGACCTTCTCCTGTCCACTAAACAACGAGTCCAAAAGTATCCAAGCGTCTTCGACCCACAGAGACTTCCTTTCTGGCTCTTTGAGCGCCATCTCGAGATAGGCCTCAACGAAGGCGGTGTAGAGACGTGGGTGAAGAATCTGCTCAGCGCACTTTGCGCGCAAGTCATCGAAGATTCCCTTGGCGCGGTGGACGTCATAGCAGTTGTGCAGGCAAGCATCCATGACAGCGATCAAGTCGCGCGTGTGCGAGTCGGTGTAATAGAGGTCATTGAGTTCGGAGTGCCTGTCGCACGGGAGAGGTGGAGGAATGACAGTGTAAGGCGTGCGACTGCGGAGGAACGAGTGCATGTCGCTGGCGGCTGGGTCACCTTGCGTATTACTGGCATGGTCTGCGAGATTAGGAAGGGCCGGAAGAAAAGCAGGATAGGAATCGGGGATTCGTGTTTCTAAGGCTGGTGCGCTGGAGCGTTTTGTAGGGGTAGAGTATAGACGAGCAGGACGAGGAAGGCGCTGACGAGAGGACGACAGTAAAGTCGTCTCCGTCTGTTTACGTGCCGCTCGTGTAGTGAAGGGGATCATCACCCGACTTTTCTTTTGCTCTCGTGCGTCGTCAACGACGGTGGGGGCGCGTCTCAAGCGCGTCTCAATTTTACGAGTCGATAACATAATCATTTCCCACATTGACGGCCATATTTAGTGTGATCAACATGTCAGAACAGCGTTGGAAAAACGATCTTGGGAAAAGAAATGTGGGATGCAAGTAGTGGAGAATGTAGACGTAACCATTGCGATGTACAAATATAAGGCGATGAAGACTATGCATATGTACAGAATCTAGTGTCCGATGGGCTAAAGGTGTGGGAGGGTATGGAACAACGTCCAATGCAAAAAACAAAAAGGCTAACAAGATGAAGAGATGAGAAAGCAACGATTGACAAAGGTCATCCCGAAACAACGTAATGGTAATACATAGATAAGGTGCAGAGAAGAAACAGCATGAAGTTAGAATAGTCGTGGGGAGTGGGAAGTGGTACCGGCGTTCACAGCTCTGAAGCAAAATTATATGATTGACACCAAGAATTAAAGCCCCTTTCCGGCTCGCTTGTGAAAAATTCGGGCTGAGAGAGAGGCGTAGAATTAGTCGGAGACAAGCTAGATGGCCAGCTGAGAGCGGGAACCGGTTCAAGTGGGGGGGTTGCCATATGAATGGGGGGGACGAACTGATATCCGGAAACGCGAGAAGAGGACGGCGCAGTGGATGTAGTCGGGAAAGTGAACGATTCGGCATGGGCGAAAATGTATGCAGATTCTGGAAGCCCGTGCCAAGATTAGTCGACTGCCCAACCGATGTAGGGAAGGCGGGTGCGAAGCGGCGGTAGTCTGATGGTCGCTACCAGGTCTCGTTTGACGGTACGGTGTCCACAATTGGGCCAAAGCTTGACCTTGGGGCTGCACGGTGGTGTTCGATTGGGAGCAAGTGAGTAGGTTCCGTCACGTATCAGCGCTGTGGATAACGGCAAACTGGTCTGCTCCGACAAAGACAAGCCAGAGTTTGAGTCAAGAGTCTTAGGAGCACCCCAAGCGGGTGCCGCAGCAACGGGGACGTTGATCTGGACGTCTTGAGGATCTTTTGGCTCCGAGGCGTGACAGCGCGTGACATCAACGATCTGTTTCCAGAAATCATCGTGATAAGTAGCGTTGGTAAGTGTATTGCTTAGGGTGGTCTGCAGACGATGACGCATTCTGGGCGTTGTGAGGAATAGCTCGTTGGTCGCGGATCTCATTCGAAACCTTCTTGCCACTCTTCCGTTTGGCCTTGAGTGCCTTTTTGGCCTTCTTGAGTGCCTGTCTAGCGGCGAAATCAATCCGCATGATGAGGTTGGTGGCCATGGGTGCTCTTACGGTGGCGGGTAAGTGACGAAGGGTCGGAGAAGTATTTATTACATTCCGGGCAAGGGTAATGATTCTCATTGGAACTAGGGGAGAGTCATAAATTAGAGAGAAACGAAAGATATTAACACGACGAACTGCCTGGCATTGATGTGAGCCTTCAGGTTGCTTTTCTGATCGGTCTTGTACGTGCAGCCGGCATGCGGACAATGGACCCTATTGTTAATTGTGAGAGATGAAGTTTTTAGTGTCATGCACAGACGTACTTGACTTCTGTACCATCTGGGTGCTGAGTATTCCTATGGCGCTTCATGTCGGATCCGCGGGACAACGTCGTCCCGCAATCCGGGCATGTAGCCTCGGAGGTAGAGGGAAATTTCCGGGTGGATCGCGTCGGCATCGTAGCAGGGTGGCTTCTCGGCTGTGGACTTGTAGAACGGCAGACGACAGGAAGGTGTGGTGATTATACCCCTGTGGATTTAGGGAGATCGATAGATGTGTCAGATGGGTGGAGAACGCTCGATGAGAGGGGGGGAGGAGAGGGAGTGTCCGTTGATGAGGAGGAGATGAGTATGGAAAACAGCTGTATTTAATGGTCCCGGGAGGGCTGAGTCCACAACCTCCGCCGACGATGCCGAGAGTGTCTTTTGTGCGCGCCCACCAGTCGCGCCCCGCCCAAACACCCAGGAAAGGGAGGTTTTGGCGGAGACTCACCGACGCCACAGCGCGCCCTCAAGCAACAGCAGTAAAAATTGCTGCATAAAGCAGAAAATTGCGGACGCCTACAGCCGATCGGCCCAAGCCACAAGATCGCACTTGAATGGGAAATTGTCCACTGAAAGTCCAGAGATGGCAGGTTTTTCGTCGCTACCACAATGCTGTGACCAGCAGGAGGTCATAAGCGGGGTCGGAGTGGGAAAATAAGGCCGTCTCGACCTCCCGTAGACTCTAGCCATAAAGTACGCAGGTGGGAGGCGAAGATATTGTGGGCCACATGGGATCAGCAGGGCGCGTAACTGGGGCGAAACGTCGCATTAAAGGAATGCCAGGTGTGTAGTAGATTGGACAGTGAGCGAAAGATGAGGGCGTCGCCAGGAAGAATAGTACGGCAGTATAAAACAAAAGAGCAAGACCTACAGAAGAGACCGCATAGGCCAAGTCGCAAAGCTTGTGATGTCTTAGATTGACAATCGCGGAGTGCGGAGATTCGAAACTAGCGAGGTGAGACAAGAGAGGGGGATCCATTGAATCGATGCACAGATAGACCGCGCGGATACGAAGCGTCAGAGTATTTGTCGAGGCGTTGATGTTGTCTAAAAGAGTACCCAACGACAACGCTGACCTGACCTACGTTTAAAACGATCACTGCTCAGGTTCCCGATCCATCGAGGTTGTAACGCGCGATGTATACCCCACGGGGAGTTCAGGCGATGAAATATTTATCTTTCTTCCCATGAAACTTGACCAATGACAAACCTAGGGACTATGCGGCACAGGGCGCGTATCGGCGTCCCTCTTTCTCGCTGTCGCTGACTGAGGTTGGGCAACGGAGCTGGAGCCGCAGTCGGCCCGGAGGCCCGGCCTGCCACGAGGGAGGTTTTGGAGGTTGTTGTTGGTGGACTCCCTGGTAGACTCCACTTGTTGGTGGCGATACTCGAGAGAAACCTCATATCGTTCGGCCTTCGTAAGGGTGCCACGGAGACTTGCGCATTCTAGGCAAATTGCCTTGTCTCACCCAAAGTTATCAAGAGCATTGAGGACGTGGTGATCGAGGTGGCCACGCGGATTTTACGCTGAATAATACTACGTCGACTGGCCCCCTTGTCTTTGTCTGTCCGGGCATCCCTCGGTGTACATTTCTAAGTCGAACGACAATACACCTTCGTGCCAAGTGTATCGACACGTCATCCCATTACCTTCCAATGAGACTCTTCCTACGATGCCCTCAGAAACAAAACTATACGCATCTGAATTACTCAATACGACGAGGGCCCGACTGGCCAAATATAGTGATACAATATATTAGTAAGATACAATAGTCTACACTGACAGCATACGGTTCGATTGGATTACACCTCAACCTCAGACCACCCATCCTCGATGTCGTCATCGTCATCGTCCTGCCCTACGCCCTCCCCTTTGAGCCTCGGTGAGGTAACCATGCGTAATGCTGAGACGCCGTCAGGAAGAGCGGGGGGAAGAAACGCAGGAGAAACCGGAGTAGAAGTCAAAGTAACGCCTTCGGCGGATAGGGAGACGGTTTCTTCACGAGTCCCTGACGTTACGGAGACCGAGGGTTCATCTGCGGGTATCAATTTTTCGGCAATGGGTATATATCGACTTCGGAAGGTCCCCCGGATAAGCAACTCGTCCTGGACTGTGGCCGGTCTTGTGGGTGACGTTGGTGAGGTAACAACCTCTGTCGATTCTCAGCAGATGCGGAGGATATGTCTTCGATCGCGCTGTCATCCGGCACGACATCGGCGGAATTGGCGGCGTTGTTCACAACGTCGACTCAGATGCAGACGCTGGGGCAGGACTCGATAGCTGATAGCCGTAGGGATCGATGCGACATGTTCTTCTTCCTCGGTCTCAGGCTTAGCTTCGGTCACAGACGCTGCGCGTGAACCCGTATCCTCGTCTTCTACGAGGTCAGATGACGAGGAGGTGGCTTCGGCGAGAGGGTCTTCACCGGGTTTTGCCATTGTTCTTGGCAACTTCCCTTGCTCTCTTGACCTTCTTCTCGACACCTTCTAGGGCCATCTCCACTTCTTTCACGACGGCTCTTCGTGCCACGCGAACCTCCCTCGTCTCCGTCACTTTCAACGGCGTCGAGCTGCGCTAAGAGCCCCTCGAGCGCGTGTTCGTAAGCTCTTATGGGTGCGTTTGTGGGTGTGTACGCGAGTCCGTCGTCTTCGTCATCAGAAAAGTCGAGAGAGGGAGGAATAGAGAAATCGGCAGAGAATTTAGAGAGCGTGGCACGGATATCTTGGATAGTTTCAAGTGGAGAAATGATGGTTTTGGATGCTGGCGGTGCAGCTTGCTCAGCAGCAGCCGCGCGGTGGGTTTAAAAGAGGCCTTTGCGGCCTCAGCGGAGGCGCCTTGCAGAGCGTCTGAACGTGAAAGATCGGTACCCTCGGGGGACCGTGTCGCACTGTCAATCTTCGTCTGTGAAAAGGACGTTAGTAACGAGGGAATCTAGGAAAACGCACGGTGCAAACCTACTTCAGGCGAAAGTCCAGATGTGTCATTGGCGTCCCTCTCAGGAGTGTATTGAGCAAGGTGGTTGAGAGTAGCGCGAGCAAGATTCTGCACGTCTTCATCTTGGTTATCACTGGCAATTTTTCGCAAGCGCGCCCCTGAGAAGAGACTCCAAAGTCGGCACTGAGGTCCCGTTCTTAGGAACGCGGGTGAGGAGCGGTCATGTGCTCTGACTGGACCCTGATTAGGGGGGTCAGTACTGCTGGCGGACAACATGTACATACAACATACCTCTTCGTTAGCAGGAGATCGAGGCGTGGAATCGAGGGGTTTGACTCCCCTTCAGAAAATGTGACGTGCGTCTGAGGTATCTGTGCAGCAAGAACACTGGATATGGGTGTCCTACGTCGCTCCGGGATGCTGCACGCGACAGGGACCATGTGAGGTAGCGAGGGATGAACTTTCTGGAATTGCCTTCCTAGCTGCCAGCGCTGCTGCACGCTCTTGTGCTAGTACCCTCTCGAGCTGTTGCACCTGGCCGCTCTTTTGCGTGCGCGGATGATTCGTTCCTGCAGCAAGCGCGCTTCTTCCTGACGTTGGAGAGCTTCTACACGAGCTCTAGATGCGGCTTCTTCGCGTGCGCGGAAAAGCTCCTCTTCAGCAACAAGATACTTGGCGAGTGCACGACGATAATGTGACTCGGGGTCTGTGGTCCGCGGAAGGTAAAAGTAGTCGGAGGTGGGTGGGTGTAGAGAGATTATATCATCAGAGTAGACTGGACGTGCTGAGTAGTACGAGTGAGCAGCTGAAGGATAGAAACCGAGCATGGCGTGAAGTTTTCTGAAAGTGTTGTGAACCGTCTAACAGGCGTCGAAGTAACAATTTATACTCGGACCATTCGCTGTTCTCTCACTCTCTCGAGTGTACGCGAAAAGTCGTCACTGTTCCAGAAATTACTAGGATACACCAAATTTAGATTAGTCAGGCACACATCTTTCGCGCTCAGGGACCCACGGACTATGCCGATGACACGTGACACACTTCCAAGTAAAGGAAGGCAGGCAACATGGCCCAACCCATATCCGATACAGCACTGTATTTGGTTGAAGTGTCTGCCCCAAGTCCATGGAAAAACTCGTAATTGGACGAGGGTGTTCCCATTTCACATGGGTCGATGTGTCTACTGTTATAACAAGATTTATAACGTACCTTCACGCGTCCTGAGACCTGAGAACCCTGATGATGATCACTGTCATGGTCCTGCCACCGTAGGGCAGTAGCGTCTCAGGCTGTAGTCTGGTCTCCGGTCTAGCCGGTTGTGAAATTACGGATTCGGCCATCTCTTCGCTCGAGTCTCAACTTTTGCCGTTCATCTCCAAGATGCTGTCTCAGCTTGGTCGAATACTTACATCGATAACTGCAAGTATCGCTGAATAGTACTGTTTGCGTTGCACGGTTATCAGCCATGTTGCGTGGGAGCTCCAGCTCACTAGGCACCGGATCACCTGTCCCTCTCGATGTGGGCGTCAGACCTGTCATCCATAGGACATGGGGCGGTGCGAATATTCACAGCCCAAGTATACGAAACCCCGTGTTTTCTGCTCGCCTCTACACACTCTTACATTCTGCCATCACCAACAGATTGCCGTCAGCACAAGCACCATGTCTTCGTCCAACTTGGGCCAGACATCTCCCCTCCTCCAACTTCAAATCATACTTGATGCCGCCTTGAGTCAAGCCTTGAGCAGGTACAAGAAGAAGACCGGAAAACAACTTCTCGGCCATCCGCTCGCGACTAGGCTGCAACAATGTGATTCTGTCGATGCCATCTTGGCCATACTCCAAGACCAAGCCGAGGCGTTTCAACAATTTAGAGCTGGGGACCGGAGGTTGATGAAGTGGATCAGTCCAGTGGTGGATGTCCTCTACACGTTTTCTGCGACTCTTGGTGGAGCTTCTGGCCTGGTACTTCCTTGAAATTAGTTCGTGACAGCTTGAAGTGCATCCTAACGTTATGTGCAGGCGTTCGCCCCTGCGGGGGTCATCTTTACTGGGATCGGTGTCCTCCTTGCTGTCCGTACTTTTGCCGCGCCGTTTGTGGACCCTCTTAACACCGACATGTTATATAGGCAGCAAAAGGCGTGAGAGCGAGCCACGAAGCGCTCGTTGAACTCTTTGAGCGCATCGAGAGCTTCTTCAAGCGCTTTGGTGTTTATACTCAGATTTCGTTGACCGCAGAAATGGCGGAGGTATTTGTGAAGATCGTAGCCGAGGTGCTCTCTATCCTCTCCATCGCGACTAAAGAGGTGAAGCGAACGCGAGCAAGTGAGTCATTTCTGCAAGATATACTTCACATTTGACCACTCCCATATTTGATCAGGAATATATTTCAGGAAACTATTAGGAAGGACAGATATCGAGGGCGCATTGAAGAGATGATCTGATACAAGAAGAAGTCCGGATGGCTATAGCTCAGAATATGAAGGGTGCGTGGCCCGTCCGACTGGTTACCCTTTAACGCTTAACTATTGACCACCCAGATGCCAAGAAAGCTAGCGATAATATAGACGAAATAAAATGTTCGTAACTACCTCCATCGCTGCGTTGTGAACACTGAAACTCGGCCGCAGGGAACCAGATAGAGCAAGACGTTCGAAAATGGTTATCTCCGCCAGACCCGTCGACAAACCACAACACCGCGTGTGAGGTCTACCAAAACGTACCGCCCACGTGGTTTTTCAGAGGCGGCGTATTCAAGGATTGGATATCAAATGGTTCCCTCTTGTGGATCCACGGGAAACGTACGTCCTTAGTATCATATTTCGCAGCTCAACTGCTGACGGTCTCACTTTGCGTAGCCGGCTCGGGGAAGAGCGTTCTTTGGTTCGTTGTTTCCCCACTGTTGTCGCCTGTGACGGTTCTTATGTTGAGTCCGTCAAGCTCCGCAATCATACAACACATTATGACATCACGCGACGCTGGAAGGGCAACGTTGGCGTATTTCTACTTCGATTTTCAGGACGAGGAAAAACAAACGTCCGCAATGTGTTACCTCTCTCCTGGTCCAGCTTTCTGCGTACTCAAAGCCTTGTTGCGACATCATCTACCGTCTTTACTCGGCACACGGGAAGGGAGCGCAACAGCCCAGCAATGGGGTCTTGATCGACCACCTAAAGGAGATGCTCACGGTAGAGGCTCAACACCCAAATTTTATCGTCATGGACGCTATCGACGAGTGTCCCGAGTCTGGGTTGCCAACCCCACGAGAGGCAGTGCTTAGCCTTGTGA